>ONZH01006899.1:0-334413 GCA_900303285.1 Rhinella marina | reverse complement strand
TTTCAAAACATTGAGTCAGAAGCAATGGAGCAGAGCTGAATGTTTTTTTAAAAAGGACCATGTCCCCAATCCAAAAGTGAGATATTTATATATTCTAGTTGGCCTTGCTTCCCTTTCACATATGAATATAAACCCCCCAGGGACACTTATGCAGAATGGGGGGGGGGGTCTGTGCATATTCCTAAGTGAACGTATGCCACGCAAGGAAAGACATTGAGCCATACTTCATTGAGCCGTACTGGTTTTAATTTCTATACAGGGTACAAGGCCAGGTTTCATACGTTTGATTAAAGATTGCTTTTTCATAGGTTTTAGCTATAGAAGCTTAGTATTCATTGTAATTAATAAACCACTGATGACACATAAATCTACAAATGTATAACACTGTTTAAAATGAATCTCCCTGGGAAAATGTTCTTAGTAAACTTTAATTTTTACAATGTTTTAGCTCCACAAAAGATTATATTGACATTTCAACAGCTGTGGAAGCTGCCCAGTTCCCAAGACTTGATGTTTATTTAATGGCCTTTTTCTCATGCCATCAAACGTATTAAATTCATTGTGCCTTTGGCAGAAAGCACATAGAAAATACCAAATAGAAGCAGCTAGTCTACTGCCTGTTGACAGAAGTCACCTCTGTTCTAGGCTCAAGTGTCAAGTGCCCCTTTTACAAAGAGATAACAATTTGCCAGCAGTTATCTTGATGGAAGGTGGTACAAAAATAACAGCTACTCATATGTTAGATACACTAGTAGGCTGAATTATAGTAGGATTCTGGTATGACTTTTAAAGTTTTTTGAATATAGAAATAATAATAATAATAATAATAAAGAATAACTGTCAATTCAGTTTATTTTTCATATTGTGTATGGTCAGGGGTGTTAAGCATTTGTTCTAATATACCTTATTAAGGAAAGATATTTCTTTGTACTAGAAGACGTGTAAAGAGGTGTAAAGAGTTTTCTTAGCAAAGCTAACTAGAGTCAGTCTTCAGTTCTACTGAGCGCAGAAGACACCTGTGTGTAACATACGGAGGATTCCAGCCTGACTCTTGTCACTGCCCCAGTCCCTGACTATTTCCTGTATCCCTGCCCATCACCCTGCTTATCTGATTTGTTATACACAGGTGTCTTTAGCACTCAATAGAACTGAAGAAAGACTTTCCTTAGAGACCCTCAGTTAGCGCTTTGCTAAGAAGGCTCTTTAGAATGAAAAAGCAGCTACATTTTAAAGGGGTTGTTTCACTTCAGCAAATGGCATTTATCATGTAGACAAAGTTAATACAAGGCATCATTTTTCCATCGCAATACACACTGATCATTTTCAGGGCTTACAGCCACTGCTGCAGCACAGATGTGAGGTGGCTGGTACTGCTGGTGGATTACAGCAGTGGCCATAACCCCTGAAAATGAGCAGGGGCAATTTAGCAGCCATATCTGAGAGTCAAATGTTTGTGTGTGCGGACCACCAGTTTTATTGAATATATTTTGAACACCAGTGGTCTGTGCCCACTAATTCTCTCCTGATCCTACTGGGCACAGCTGCCAGAGCACTCACTTCGTCCCCTGATCCTGTCCTCTGATGGTTTTTCTGCGTCCATTAGCACTTCCCTGTGGGCACGGCCATTAGAGTAGCGCTGCTCATTCTTTCCACAGTGACTGCCACTTTCTCGTCTGCCTGCTGTCCATAAGGTACATATGCTTTCTACAGCTTCTAAAAGGCCAGCAAATCCACACCCAAATATGTCCCAGGCTATGGCTAGCCTCCCGAGTCAAGGGTCTTTCAGGCACCCACCTTCCTCTTTGGGAGGATAGTATAATAGTATAGTATCTAGCTTGCTAGTTCCCTTGCGAAGGTGCACTATACTATATTCTGATCTTCCATGCTCAACTTCAGCCTTTGCTTCCTGACCTCTGACTGGCTCTTGTATTGACCTTGTGTTGCCTGCTCAACCTTTGGACTGATTAGGATATTAATTGTACTTTTTCCTGTCCTCACCGAGGCTCGTCCCCAGACTATAGTTTTGCCTGATCCTTTGGTGCTAAGAATGAGCAGATGCAAAAAAAAGTAGTAAAACATAATAAAAGCTATATAAATATGATATCACCATAATCATACTAAATCACAGAATAAGTTCATCATAGTAACATAGTTTATTAGGCCGAAAAAAGACATCTGTCCATGCAGTTCGGCCTGTTTTCCTACAAGTTGATCCAGAGGAAGGCAAAAAACCCCTGTGAGGTAGAAGCCAATTTTCTCCACTTTAGGGGAAAAAAATTCCTTCCTGACTCCAATCAGGCAATCAGAATTACTCCCTGGATCAATGACCTCTCTCTAGCAACTATAACCTGTAATATTATTATCCTCCAGAAATACATCCAGGCCCTTCTTGAACTCTTTTAGTGAGTTCCCCATCACCACCTCCTCAGGCCAAGAGTTCCATAGTCTCACTGCTCTTACGGTAAAGAAACCTCTTCTATGTTTGTGAACAAACCTTCTTTCCTCCAGGCGCACAGCATGTCCCCTCGTCATGGTCACTGTCCTTGGGATAAATAAATCATGGGAGAGATCTCTGTACTGACCCCTGATATATTTATACATAGTTATTAGATCTCCCCTCAGTCGTCTTTTTTCTAAAGTGAATAACCCTAATTTTGATAATCTTTCTGGGTACTGTAGTCCACCCATCATGTCATTTTTAACATTAAATGTTGTAAAAACTATGGTGGAACTCCCTCTGTGCTTCTCTCTGTGTTTGCTCAGCACATCCATGCATCAGCAGTTACAGCAAAGTGTGAGTTGGATCTTCATCTGTTGTTCCAATGTGTAATACTGAGTGTGTATTATAAGTTTTAGCAGCAGCTGAGTTGTGTATTATTATTATTATTATTATTTTTACTTATTTCAAAGTGTCATTAATTCTATGGCGCTGTACATCAAGAGGGGGTTACAAATACATAATATAAAATACAATAAACAAAAAAGTATTAACAGACTGGTACAGAGGGGGAGAGGACCCTGCCTACAATCTACAAGTATAATGAGGTTCTACAGCAGATGAAGTGTGTAAGACAGTGGACATGCTGCCTAGAAGCCATTGTAGTCCAACACAATGAGAGGGAAATATCAGTTTTAGGTAGATGGAGAAAACACAAGTAGTTTAGTTTTTGAAGGATTCGGTATCAGAAAGAGAGAAGATATGATCTTAGAGACAGCGGACAGTCACTGGAGTTTTATAGTATTGCTGGGGTGATTTCATGGGATGAAGTGTATAATTGTTTGTCATCAGTATTGAGATGGCACTGAAAACTAAATCTACTGATAGTCTGTCTAATAGGGGCTGTGTAGAGAGAAAAGAGGAGAGGGCCTAGGACTGAAATCTGAGGAACCCAACAACAAGAGAAGAGCCAGCAAATGGTACACTGAAAGAGCAGTCAGAGTAATAGGACGAAAACCAAGAAGGTGTCCTTAAAGGAACTTGTCACCAAAAATGTTATCTGCCAGCTAAAACCAGATAGCGACACATATCCTTTTTTTCTAATCTGATTTTATTTTCTGATTACTTATTTTTGTTATTCTATTTTCTGAACATGATTATGGGGGCGGCCATCTTACCTGAGCTGTTCTTAACAGCATTTAGAAAGCATTAAGAGAACAGAGAACAGCTGGTCCCTAATAGAATAGTCCTATCCTTGTCCATAATGCAGACAATAATAGGACATGTTCTATTTTTTAGTGGAATGGACATACGGACATATATGGAAACGGAATGCACACAGAGTCATTTCCGTTTCTTTGTGGCCCCATTGAAGTAAATGGTTCCGCATATAGGCTGCAAAAAAAAAAAAAAAACTGAATGGACACGAAAAAAAAATACTTTTGTGACCATGAGCCCTTAAGAAGAGGGGTGGGCTGCTTTAGCTGCTCATATATCTTGGGATTGTTAGCAGCTAAAGATATGTACCTGGTCTTGTTTGAAAGCCAGCATACCAGAATCACAGCATTATATCCATTATATTTGAAGATATAGCTTTTAGAAATTGGGATGGCAGTGGATGGAGATGAAAGTGAAAGTAAACTTTTCCAACTCCTTTTCTAACAGGTATGTCTTCCAATGTAATGTATATAATGCTGATTCTGGTATTGTCTGAAAGCTTGGAATGCCAGCCATATCTCTAGCTGCTACCAATTCCAAGTTATGATCAGCTAAGGCAGCCCTCCCCTCTTCCTAAGGCCCCTTTCACACAAGTGAGTTTTCAGTAGGGTGCAATGCGTGAAACAAACGCATTACTCTCGCACGAAAATGTTCTATATTCTGCATTTTTCTCGCAGCCCTGGCCTCAAAGAAGTGAATGGGGATTCTGGATGCAATCCAGATGTGTTTTTCATTAATGGTTGCTGGGAGATGTTGTTTGTAATTATTCAGTTTTTTCACACGCATGAAAAATGCATCAAAACTAATAGTATTGACGTGAAAAAACTGAAACACTGAACACAATCGCAGACAAAACTGATTTCACTTGGGTACAAAACCATCCATTTTTTTTAACAGATCTGGACACAATCCATATCCAATTAATCGTTCTATAAAACTATAGGTCAGGAGTAGCTGATGCCACTGGTGCTGTTGGTGCAGGTTCAAAAGAAATTAGAGCTAGGACAGGTTTGGGTGGTGGTAGTGGTGATGGCAGAAATGTGTAATGTTGCTCTGTGCCGGTATCTTTGTGAAAATATTTCTCCACAGTGCTGGCCAAAATTGTGCTTTTTAAAAAAAATTAAAAATTATAGAAAATTTTGTTACAAAAATTCCATTTTGCACAGACTAGTGTATCACCCGTGGCATAACTAAAAATGACTGGACCCCACAGCAATTCTTTTTTTAACTGGATTCCGGCCCCTCTACCAGAACACCCCAATCTCCACTTCTGTGGGTAGTCAAGATTGCTCACTCACACCAGGCCCAGCAGCTGCTCCATCCGTTTCCTACAGTGTCACTGTATGTAATGTAATTATATAATACTGTTGAGGGGCCCTGACAATAAAATCTTTCAGTCCTCTTCCTGGACAGGCCCCTTCTGAGTTCGGGCCCCAAAGCAGCTGCTTTCCCTACAGCTACACACCTGTGTACCACTTGAAACATTTTTCTGCATCGCATTTACCATATAATACAGTGGTGTTATGCTGGTGGCCTATGAACACAGCTCCACCCGCTATGTGTCTGGTGAGTATGTGTGAACAGAAACTTAGGCCTCTTTCACACGAGCGTCGCGGATTTGTTCAGGATGCGTTGCGGATGCGTTGCGTTAAAAACGCGCGAAAGTTCACTAAAAAGTACTCAGTTTTGTGTGCGATTGCGTTCCGTTTTGCGTTTTTTCCGCGCGGATTGCATGCGTTTTTAACGCGCGTGAAAAAAAACGCAAACATTTAGTCCAAACACCTGTTGCCTTGGTTAACCTATATAAATAGCCCCAGAATGCAGTTTGGTTAGGGCAATCTCCATTTTTTGGTGAAGTGATAGTTTGGTTGTAGTTTGGTGGTGTTTCATCAGCAGAATGTCTGGTTTCCCTGTGTCTCCTACCGATAATGTTCTTTTGCATTGGTTAATTTATCGCTGTTTTGGTTATCGGCCTGAAATGGTCGAGGATGAACCTCTGCGGAGCAAGCGAATGTGGGTGCATCCTCTAGTTTCTCCGCGGCCCAGCCTGGGACAATTTGTTTTGCTATTTTCTGACCTTCGTCAGCACCCTGTCAAGTTTTTTAATTACTGTCGCATGGGGGTGGCCACTTTTGACCGTCTGTTGGATGATTTGCGTCCTGGGCTCACGTTCCAGGACACGAACATGCGTCGTTGTGTTTCTCCCGAGGAACGCCTTATTATAACGTTGAGGTTAGTGTAATGTTTATTAAGTAATATGCTTTCATTGTTTTGGGGGGTACATCTAGTATATTCTCCCCATCTGTAATCTGTTTGTATTGTGTTGGCTTTTTTAATGTAAATTCTAATTTATTTTTTGTTTCCTTTTCAGATTTCTTGCGACGGGCAATTCTTTTAGTTCCTTACATTTTGAGTTTCGTATGGGGACCTCCACGATTGCTGGAATAGTGATAGCAACCTGTCACACCATTTGGTTGCGGCTCCGAGCTGCTATGCTGCCGCTCCCATCTACGCAGCAGTGGTTGGATATAGCCCAGGGCTTCCTGGAGAGGGCACATTTTCCAAATTGTCTTGGTGCCCTTGACGGGAAGCACATACGGGTGAAGAAGCCACCGAACTCAGGGTCCCGTTTCTTCAATTATAAACAGTATTTCTCTGTAGTTTTGTTGGCATTGGCTGACACAAACTACAGGTTTATATATGTAGATATTGGGGCCTATGGTAGTTCTGCAGATGCTCGCATCTTCAGGGCTTCCAGAATGAGTCGGTGGCTTCAGTCCAACCGACTCAACATACCGCAGCCAACTAATCTTCCTGGCTCCTCTGGTCCCCCTGCACCTTATGTCTTTGTTGGCGACGAGGGTTTTGCACTGTCTCCAAACCTCATGCGTCCATTCCCCAGACGAGGTTTGGATGACAAAAGGCGCACTTTTAATTTTCGGCTAAGCAGGGCCAGAAGGTATGTTGAGTGCGCTTTTGGAATTCTTTCCAGCAAATGGCGGGTTTTCCTTTCTGCCATCCAGCTGGCACCTAAAAATGTCAATGGGGTAATAAAGGCGTGTATAGTGCTACATAACTTTATACGCACTTATGAGTCCACCCCTGAGGAACCAGCTGTCAGTTTGGAAACACCTGCACAAGGAGAAGCGTCTCAACTTGGGAGAGCTGGATCAGCTGGCCTCAGGGTGCGGGAATTATTTTCCGATTATTTTATGTCCCCTACAGGTTCAGTTCCTTTCCAGCACCATTACTCAAGTCGTGGAGATATATAAAAATTTTTTTTCAGGACTCTTCTTGCTGGATGGTTTTTTTAGCTAGGGTTTAAATTTTTTTTTAAGATAGGGACTCGCAAGACAATGAGGACCCTTGACGTGGGTTGCGAGCTTACATATTTTGCATGCCTATGATTTTTTACAAATGTGTGTAAAATATAAACTAATACCTCATCTTTTTAAACATATAGTAACGTTGTGTGTCCTTTTTTTAAAAAAATTAAATAGTCAATTGATATTTTGAACATTTTAATAATTTTCTGAATGTTAATAAAACAAATTTACCAAACTCTGGTATCCATTTTTTGAATAAAGAATATAAAAAACAAATATAACAAAATTATAAATTATAGAACCGACCTGGTGTGGCCGGATGACCCTCTGTATGTGAGGGCTGGTAAGTGGCAGTGGCCGGAGCTGAGGGGCCAAAATGTTGGGAAGGAGCATGCTGTGCGGCAGATGATGGGGGTGGGACAAAGCCAGATTCAAGATATTGTGGCCCATATTGTGCAGGCGGGGCAAAACTAGGGCGAAGAGGCTGGTATTGGGGAGGGCGCATAGGAATTTGGCTTGGAGGCCTGGGTGGGGGGCCAAGAATATTCCTATGTAGCCTCCAGTTTTCAAGGGCCCGAAAGACCTCGGTAGGGTCGTTCGGGGGAGTGGCCGCCTCCAAAATAATGCTTATTGCACCTTGGGTGCGCAAATATTGGTCCTCGGCCACTCGCCTTAAAAGAGGACCCAGACTGCGGCCATAGGTGTCGAAATGATCCTCCTGCCGGGCTCTGTGGAGGTAGTCCAGCACACGAGTATTTACCTCCACTTCAGCTGGCGGCAAAGGCCTTTTTCTACGTGCTGCCAGCTGAAGTGGTTGGCCAGACTCAACTGCAGGAGGTATGGGGGTCCTGGAGGAAGACGATGGCCCAGCTTCTGGCTCTTCTTCTGCCTGGGAAGGGGGATTGTCCTCCTCAGCCGCGGAAGAATGTGGAGGACCAGCTGGATCACTTTCCTCCTCCAGGTTGTCCTCAGTTCTGCAAAAGATAAACCATGCACCAAAAACAAATGTAAATTTGATCGGTTGGACAAAAACATGTTTTAAAAAAATAAAAATAAATAAACCATCGAAATATACTTACGGCCGCAAGTCCATGATGTTCCGAAGGAACATAAGTTGCTCCCTATACATGTAGGGCCGCTTCTTCGAAGGCCCAGAACCACTACGGCCGTGCTGGAGCATCTCTTTGCGAAACTGGTCGCGACAGCTTCTCCAGCGATTTTTAACTTCATCAACTACAAACAATGTAAATAACATTTTGTTAACACAGAAAATACAAAAACTCCAACGCAAATACAGCTAATGTCGTCACTAGCTCTGCACATGTCAAACAATGTCGTCACTAGCTCTGCACATGTCAAACAATGTCGTCACTAGCTCTGCACATGTCAAACAATGTCCTCACTAGCTATGCACATGTCAAACAATGTCGTCACTAGCTCTGCACATGTCAAACAATGTCGTCACTAGCTCTGCACATGTCAAACAATGTCGTCACTAGCTCTGCACATGTCAAACAATGTCGTCACTAGCTATGCACATGTCAAACAATGTCGTCACTAGCTCTGCACATGTCAAACAATGTCGTCACTAGCTCTGCACATGTCAAACAATGTCCTCACTAGCACTGCACATGTCAAACAATGTCCTCACTAGCACTGCACATGTCAAACAATGTCCTCACTAGCACTGCACATGTCAAACAATGTCCTCACTAGCTATGCACATGTCAAACAATGTCGTCACTAGCACTGCACATGTCAAACAATGTCCTCACTAGCTATGCACATGTCAAACAATGTCGTCACTAGCTCTGCACATGTCAAACAATGTCCTCACTAGCACTGCACATGTCAAGCAATGTCCTCACTAGCTATGCACATGTCAAACAATGTCGTCACTAGCACTGCACATGTCAAACAATGTCCTCACTAGCTATGCACATGTCAAACAATGTCCTCACTAGCACTGCACATGTCAAACAATGTCCTCACTAGCACTGCACATGTCAAACAATGTCCTCACTAGCTATGCACATGTCAAACAATGTCGTCACTAGCACTGCACATGTCAAACAATGTCCTCACTAGCTATGCACATGTCAAACAATGTCGTCACTAGCTATGCACATGTCAAACAATGTCCTCACTAGCACTGCACATGTCAAACAATGTCCTCACTAGCTATGCACATGTCAATGTCCTCACTAGCTATGCACATGTCAAGGTCGTGCTTTAACATGTGCAATGTAAGTAATGAAGGACTATGTAAAACATGTGCTATAGATAAAAATATGGACAGTGCACTTACCCAAGCTCTGGCGTTTTTGTTCAGGGGTCTTTTGCCACACGGCACTGAAAACTTCCTGGGTCACCTCCAGCCAGGCAGCATCCTTTTTGTACCGGTCATGGTACTCGCCTGACCGGGTGTCCCAAAGGCAGGGACGATCCTGAACCAGGGTGATCATTGTTTCCACGTCCATATGTTTACTCGCTTGCCTAGGCATCCTGATACGGCTCCGCACGAAGCTGGGCAATACAAAGTTGTTCCTCCTAGGCAGCACGAGCCAGACACAGGAAAAAAAAAACATTTCCTGTGGAATTCAACTTCTCAGGAGTTGCTTAGTAACATGCGTTAAAAACGCAACGCAACGCATTGCATCCGGATGCAATGCGTTGCGTTGCGTTTTTAACGCACCCCCATTCATTTCTATGGAGCCAGGGCTGCGTGAAAAACGCAGAATATAGAACATGCTGCGTTTTTCACGCAACGCAGAAGTGATGCGTGAAAAAAAACGCTCATGTGAAAAGCCCCATTGAAATGAATGGGTCAGGATTCAGTGCGGGTGCAATGCGTTTGCATCACGCATTGCACCCGCGCGGAAATCTCGCCCGTGTGAAAGGGGCCTTAGGGGGGAATTTATCATTAGGAGAAAATTTGAAGTCAGTTTTGCTTCAGTCTGTGTTGGAGTACTTTGTGCCACATTTATCAAAATGTCACAGGTTGTTTGATAAATGTGCCTTGTCCTTAAACCTAACACTTCTGTCTAGAGAAGCTCCTCCACTTTTCCTACTGCTCCTCCTCCTGGAGAGAGATTGTGACTTATTTGCGACTTTTTAAAAAAGTCTCAATGATAAATCTGGAGTGAAACTCGTTAACATAGCTAACCACACCTACTTTTCCACCCATATTACAAAACTGGAGTGAGTGGTGTACACATTCAAAAATTTGCTAAATTTTGCGGAAGTGAGTGTAAAAAGACGCAAATGTTTGCGCAATCGCATATATTTTGCACATGGGAGTGCAGAAAAGTCGCAAAAGCCCTATTTTGAGACTTTTTGATGCCAGAATTCTTGAGTGAAGGTATGATAAATCAGGACCTTGGTTCTTTATATCTCCCCTCAGGTTCAGTGCTTAGTGACATCATAATCATGTGACCATAATACGTACATGCTTTAAGGGTAGTATAACAACATTTAGTAATATTAGAGACATTAAAGCCCATATTTGCTGAACATCAAAGAAATTAAAGGGGTTGTGTCACTTCAGCAAGTGGCATTTATCATGTAGAGAAAGTTAATACAAGACGCTTACTAATTGTTATTATCCCTATTGCTTCCATTTAGAGATGAGCGAATCTATTCGCCGCGTCGTAGATTCGATACGAATCTTGGAAATTTTCCGCTGCAAAGCGAATCCAGATTTTTTGAGATTCGCTTCGTTAGATTCGAAAATGTTCTTAACGCTTTCTATGCATTCGCTACGTACTTGTCCGATAGATTGAACGCCAATGTTACGTATAAGTTACTTTATACGCTGATGCGTACGAATTCAGTTAATTAGCGAACTTTTACTGTTCGTTATCCGTGCGTCATAAAGCCCGGGAAGAAAGCGGTCACCTGACCTAGTGGGAAGGGCTTTCTCTGATTGGCTCAGGCTCGGTAAGACAGTAAAGGATCAGTTATGCTGCGACTGCTGAGACGAGCAGAAGCACTGTCTGTGAAGTTGTTAAAATTGGGGTGTAATTGTTCTGGGAATCCATATTGCACATATCAGGGATACTGCAGGGCCAGTGCATGGCTAGTAATTAATCAGGCAGGGAGAGAGACAGGGAGAGATATAGGGAGAGAGACATGGAGAGAGACAAAGACCAGCTGCAGGGCCACAGTCAAGTGAAAAATGTCTGGCATGGAAAAGCAAAAGGGTTCCAGCAAGACCTCGAGCTCCAAAAAAAAGGAGAAGGTGGCACAGGGCAGAAGTGCCAAAGGACCTGAAGCCGGAGCTTCTACTTGTAGAATTCGCAATAGTTGGCCACTGTTCCACCAGGCTAACCCACCAAGGCGCAAAATTGTAGTTGAGGAGAAAGTGGATGAGGTAGTGGAGTGGATGGCACACTCATCTCAATCACAGCCGGATGATCGGCTGTCATCTTCTGATACAGTATTATGTAGCCAGGGGTCAGACTCAGAGCTTTTCTCCTGCTCCACCATTCCGCTTCAGCAAAGCCCGTCATTTTCGTATGCAATTTGTACACTCATACGTACGTGTTCACATAAGTTGCGTACCTTTAACAACTGTACGTTCGTTATTAGTGCGCGAATGTTCGCAAAGCACAACATATGATTTCTATGTACCTTCGCTGAATAGATTCGTATGAGGTACGAATCTTTTGAAAAGTTCGACGAATATTCGGCGAAGCGAATTTTGGATGATTCGCTCATCTCTACTTCCATTGCTGGCTGGATTCATTTTTCCATCACATTATACACTGCTCGTTTCCATGGTTACAGACCACCCTGCAATCCATCAGTGATGGTCATGCTTTCACACTACAGGAAAAAACATCAGCCGGGACCATGGGAGCTCACATAGGCTGGTGCTTTTTACTAAATTGTGTAAACACGACCACCACTGATGGATTGCAGGGTGGTCTGTAACCATGGAAATGAGCAGTGTATAATGTGCTGGAAAAATGAATTCAGCCAGCAAAGGGAGCAATATAGACAATCACAATACATTAGTAAGTGTCTTGTATTAACTTTCTCTACATGATAAATGCCACTTACTGAAGTGAGACAACCCCTTTAACCCCTTAATGACCGGGCCATTTTGCACCTTCGTGACCAGACTTATTTTTGAAAATCTGACATGTATCACTCTATGTGGTAATAACTTTTACTTATCCAGGCCATTCTGAGATCGTTTTCTCGTGACACATTGGACTTCATGACAGTCATAAATTTGAGTCAATATATTTCACCTTTATTTATGAAAAAATCCCAACTTTACAAAAAATTTTGAAAAATTCCCAATTTTCAAAATTTTAATTTCTCTGCTTTTAAAACTGAAAGTGATACCTCATAAAATATTTATTATTTAACATTCCCCATATGTCTACTTTATGTTGGCATCATTTTGTAAATGTCATTTTATTTTTTGGGACATTAGAAGGCTTAAAATTTTAGAGGCAATTCTTAAAATTTTTAAGAAAATTTCCAAAACCCACTTTTTAAGGACCAGTTAAGGTCTGAAGTCACTTTGTGGGGCTTACATAGTAGAACCCCCCATAAATGATCCCATTTTGTAAACTACACCCATCAAGTTACTCAACACTGATTTTACAAACTTTGTTAATTCTTTAGGTATTCCACAAGAATTAAAGGAAAATGAAGATGAAATGGCAGATTTTCCATTTAAGTCCATTTTTTCTTTAACACATCTAAGGTTAACAGTCAAACAAAACTCAATATTTATTACCCTGATTCTGCGGTTTATAGAAACACCCCACATGTGGTGGTAAACTGCTTTATGGGCGCATGGCAGGGCGCAGAAGGAAAGGAGAGCCGTATGGTTTTTGGAAGGCAGATCTTGCTGGACTGGTTTTTAGACACCATGTCCCATTTGAAGCCCCCCAGATGCACCCTACACGCCATTTTGGAAACTACGAGATAAGATGACAGTTTTATTGGTACTATTTTGGGGTACATATGATTTTTAATCGCTCTATATTATTTTTTTTTTGGTGAGGCAAGGTAACCAAAGAATGGATGTTTTGGCACTGTATTTATTTTTTGTTTTTTACAATGTTCATCTGACAGGTTAGATCATGTGCTATTTTTATAAATCGTCTTGTGCAGTGGCTCATTTTTTGCAGGAAGAGTTAACATTTTTATTGGTACTATTTTTGGGTACATATGATTTTTTGATCATTCATTATTACACTTTTTAGGGCAAGGTGACCCAAAAATTGGTCATTTTGGCACAGATTTTATTTATTAATTTTTACTGCGTTCAAGATTTTTGTACTGAAGGTTGTTACGGATGTGGCAATACCTAACATGTATACTTTTTTTATTATTTAGGTTTTACACAATAATATCATTTTTAAAATAAAAAAATCATGTTTTAGTGTCTCCACAGTTTGTGAGCTATAGTTTTTTTATTTTTTGGGTGATTGTCTCAGGTAGGGGCTCATTTTTTGCGGGATGAGTTGACGGTTAGATTGGTACTATTTTGGGGGGCATATGCCTTTTTTATCGCTTGGTATTACACTTTTTGTGATGTAAGGTGACAAAAAAAATGGCTTTTTTGACACCGTTTTTATTTTATTTTTTTTACTGTGTTCATCTGAGGGGTTAGGTCATGTAAGATTTTTGTAGAGCAGGTTGTTACAATCGTGGCGATACCTAACATGTATACTTTATTTTATTTATTTAAATTTTACACAATAATATCATTTTTGAAACAAAAAAAATAATGTTTTAGTGTCTCCATAGTCTGAGAGCTGTAGTTTTAGCCATTATAGTAGATTGTCAGCTGTATGTTACAGCTGACAATCTACTGTCGCTCGGCCATCCTGAATAATTGTGGGGGCAGGGAGGGGTGGGGGGTCCCGCTCGGCCATCCCGGAAGATTTTGGAGGCGGGGAGGGGTGGGGGGTCCCACTCGGCCATCCTGAATGTATAAAAACATAGCAGCACAGCCCCGATCTCCTCAACACTCACTGAGGAGATCGGAGCTGCACTGCTGAACACTGCGATTGGTCAGTCAAATCTGACTGCCCAATTGCAAGGATTCAAAGGCAGGGACCACGCTGATTGGTCCCCTGCCGGGTGCCCGGACAGCTCTACTGTCCGTGACACCCGTTTACATGCTGGTGACACTTGGATCTCATGACATAATGTGCACATCATGATGCGGTAACTAACACTACATCATGACGTACACAATACGTCATTGGTCATTAAGGGGTTAAAGATGAGGTCTGTGTAGTAGTTAATGGAGTCCGCGTGATTTATGGCATCTCCTGAAAAAGACTGCGCAGACGCGATAACATGGTTACTCCTTCGTGTTTGCCAACCTCAGTACAGTACATTGCCGTACAGCGTCATTGAAAACAACTCATCCCACTAGAACTTCATCTTGAGACCTTGATAGAGTACCATTGGACACATAGTAACATACCAAGATGTTGCCGATTCAAATTACGGAAAAAAAGATACAAAACATCCTGCATGCTGCATTTAGTCACAGAAAATAATGCACTATAGCAATAGATGCAAACATACTAATAGATGCAACATATAGACTAATCCCTGTCTCTAATGATAAAATCAGATACTCTTAGCGAATATATTTTGATCAAAACACCTCTGTGCCTGCTTACCAGCGCCGCGATGATCTCAGGTCAGGCAGGTCCTACTCTATACCTACCTATGCAGTTGTGCATCTATGTTCAGGAAAGCAGACCCTGCACATATAGTGTGTTGCTCCTAGTTACCTCTGTGTGCATCAGCAACCAATGAGAGGAAGTGCACACACACCTATATGTACCACCTAATCAAGGTCACCTATTAGATAGGTGGGGCAAAAGTGCACATAAATGCTACTCCCAGGATAGAAGTGCACTTTTGCCCCACCTATCAGGTCTGCAAATTTGAATCAATATGTTTTACCTTTATTTATTAAAAAAATCCAAAACGTAAGGAAATTTGAAAAAAATTCTATGTTTTTTAAATTTGAATTTCTCTGCTTTTAAGGCTACTTTCACATTAGCGTTTTTAAATTCCGGTATTGAGTTCCGTTATAGGGGCTCAATACCGGAAAAAAACGCTTCAGTTTTGTCCCCATTCATTGTCAATGGGGACAAAACTGAACTGAAGACAACGGAATGCTCCTTAAAGCATTCCGTTCCGTCTTCAGACCGGAGAACAAACCGCAGCATGCTGCGGTTTTCTCTCCGGTCCAGGCATCCGCACCAAGACGGATCCGGAATGACCCCCAATGCAAGTCAATGGGGACGGATCCGTTTGGTGTGGACACACCAAAATCCGGATCTGTCCTCCATTGATTTCCAATGGGGGGTCATTCCGGATCTGGCTACATACATACAGACATACATACAAACATACAGACATACATACATACTCACATACTCCAGGGACGCCGGCAGCATGTCTTCACGCGCCTCCTGCGCGCAGCTATGACGTTTCCCCACTGCGCCCAGCAGAGGGCGCTGTGGGGAATCGTCATCACTGCGCGCAGGAGGCGCGTGAAGACGTTCTGCCGGCGTCCCTGGAGTATGTGAGTATGTATGTATGTATGTCTGTATGTTTGTATGTATGTCTGTATGTTTGTTTGTATGTCTGTATGTTTGTATGTATGTCTGTGTCTTGTTTCAATGTGTGTCATGTGTGGGGCCGGAGCGCTGCTAACCCTTTAGGTGCCGGATCCGTGCTAACGCTAGTGTGAAAGAGGCCTAAGACAGATAGTGATACCTCATAGAATATAAATTAATTAACATTCCCCATACGTCTACTTTATGTTGACATCATTTCGGTAATGTAATTTTATTTTTTTTAGGACGTTAGAAGGTTTAGAATTTTTGAAGCCATTTGTGAAATTTTTAAGAAACTCACGTAATAGAACCAACCCAAAAATGACCCTATTTTAGAAACTACACCCCTAAAACTATTCAAAACTGGTTTTAGAAATGTTGTTAACCCTTTAAGTATTCCACAGGAATTAAAGCAAAATAGAGGTAAAATGTCAAAATTTCACTTTTTTGGCAGATTTTCAATTTTAATCAATTTTTTCCAGGAACACATCAATGGTTACAACTAGAGATGAGCGAGCATGCTCGGCCGAGCATGCTCGGGTGGAAATTGCGTGCGTTTTTTCAAAATCCGCACGCAATTCCTACGCATATTTTAGTATGTACACAAATGCATACGCATTTTATAAATTAGTACGCTAACGCGTACTAATTTATAAAATGCGTATGCATTAGTGTACATACTAAAATATGCATAGGAATTGCATGCGGATTTTGAAAAAACGCACGCAATTTCCACCCGAGCATGCTCGGCCGAGCATGCTCGCTCATCTCTAGTTACAACAAAACAAACCTCAATATTTATTTCCGTGATTCTGCAATTTGCAGAAACACCTCACATATGGTCGTATATCGCTGTATAGGGACACGGCAGGGCACAGAAGGCAAGGTGCGGCATATGGTTTTTGGAGGGCAGATTTTGTTGGAATGGTTTTTGGACACCATGTTGCATTTGAAAAGACCCTGAGGTACCCCCACAGTGAAAACCCCAAAAAAGTGACCACATTTTGTAAACTACACCACCCAAGGTATTTTTAAGGGGTGAAGTAAGCACTTTGACCCAACAGGCGTTTCATAGAATTTATAATACTTGGGTGTGAAAATGAAAAATTACGTTTTATTTACAAGAAAATGGTGCTTTAGGACCAAACTTTCTTTTTCACAAAAGATAACAGGAGAATATCCCCCCACAATTTTCTACCCACTTTCTCCTGAATACAGTAACACCCCAATTGTGGTCGTAAACTGTTATTTGGGGATCCGCCAGGGCTCAGCAGGGGAGGAGCGGCATCTGCATTTTCTAACATGGAATTTTCTGTCATGGATTTTAAGAGCGATAACTTTTTATTTTTTGTTGACTGAGCTGCTTCAGTGCTTATTTTGTGCAGGAAAAGCTGTAGTTTTTATTGGCACCATTTTGGGGTACATTTGGCTTTCTGGTCGTTTTTTTGTGACGGGAAGTCACAAAAAAGCTATTTGGTGTCATTTTTCTATTTTTTTTTTTACACCTTTCACTTGATGGGGTAGATCACGTGATATTTTTATAGATCCGGTTGTTATGGATGCAACAATACCAACTATGTCAAGTTTTTTTTATGTTTACGTTTTACACATTGCCATTTTCTTAGAGCCATAGTGTTTTCATTTTTCTGGCTGTAGCCTTGTGTGAGGGCTTGTTTTTTGCGGGACAAGGTGGCTTTTTTATTGCTACCATATTGGGGTACATACGACTTTCTGATTGATATTATGTTTTTTTTGTGAGGTGAAGTGACTAAAAAAAAGCTGTTTTGGCATACTTTTTATTAGTTTTTTTTGCACCGTTCACTTGATGGGGTAGATCATGTGATATTTTTGTAGAGTCAGTTGTTACGGACGCGGCGATACCAAATATGTCTTTTTTATTTATTTTTTTACCATTTTACACAATAAGAGCATTTTTAGAAAAAAAATTATGTTTTTATGTTACAATTTTTTAAGAGCCATGGTATGGCTATGGTCTTGTGTGGGGGTTCATTTTTTTGCGGGATGAGGTGATGTTTTTATTGCTACTACTTTGAGGTACATACAACTTTTTGATTGATTAACATTATGTCACCTGATGGGGTACATCATGTGATATTATTATATAGCCAGTCATTGCGGACTTGGTGATACCAAATATGACTATTTTATTTCTCTATTTTTAACATTTTTTAAAGGATATATTTGGGGATTTTTTTTTTTTTTTACATGTGAAACTTTTTTCTTTTTTTTTCTAAAACACTATTT
This sequence comes from Rhinella marina, assembly GCA_900303285.1. NCBI lineage: Eukaryota > Metazoa > Chordata > Amphibia > Anura > Bufonidae > Rhinella > Rhinella marina. Next base: position 316,552 of record ONZH01006899.1, on the reverse strand, counting down.
TTTTTATTTTTTATTTTACACTTTGTGTCCCCCATAAGGTCATTCAAGACCTTTGGGGGACATTTCACTTAATTTTTTTTTTTATTATTGATTTCTCATGCTACAGTGGAAATGCACCCCCAGAGAGGCTGTACAGCATAATACTATGCTGTACAGCCTCAATGCAGGTCTGACCGAGGTCTATGAAAGACCCAGCAGCTCCGGCACTCTACCGATCACATGACCACCGGGACCGGAACAGGAAGCGCACATGGATTTCTGAGCTGTATACACAGCGCTCCTCCACAGGAACGGTCCCAGCCTTCTCTCTAGGGTGCCCTGCTGTCACTAACAGCACGCCCCCCGCTGTGCAGCTGCATGATTAGCGTGCAGCTGCGATCTCTGAATGGACCTTCAGAAACATCCATTCAGAGATAAACAGCCCAAGGATGTTTATAGTCAATGGGCAGTCAGCAACTGGTTAATGACTTTCTTACTTGTCTATCGAGTTTTGTGAACTATCTATTACAGTGTCCCTGTGGCCTACTATACGTAGGTGAGATAACGATGGAATGTAAATTCACAATGCGTACTGGACCCATATTCCCAAGCAACGTAGAGTAGGTGAAGGGAAAGGGCCTTGAAACGTAAAGAACTTAGGTGGATTTATGAACTAGACACACTATTCCCTAGGGGCTTAAACATGGATTACGCATTAACTCTATTGCCTATACCAGTTGCTTGGGGCAGCTTCAGCAGGGCCCCTGAGCAGTATCCCTCTCAAGTTCAGGAAGGGGGCCCCACTGTAGGCAGCCAGCCACTTTTCCTACTGTGTACAATCGCACAGGGGGTGGAGCTTACTGGCAACTGAGTTAAAAGCAAGAAAGCTCACTTGTTAGTTTGGGGCCCACCAAGGATTTCACCAGCTCCCTGGTGGGTCAGTCTGAGCTGAATGGCCCCCCTCCCATGCTGCACAGGCAGTATGTCCACCCTTGGTTCTAACCATGACAGGACAAATTAAAGATAAGAGATCATTCTGCTCTAACAAAGGCAATGCCCAAACAAAAGATGAATTCTGCCTTGTCTTTGATGGAGGAGACAAAATGCTCAGGCAACAGTTGAAAGTAAAAAGAGCAATGGTTGAAAAAAATCCTCTCCAGGCCATATGATCCTTGTAATACTTCAATGACATAGGCACTCTAAGCACCAAGACAGCTACAACTAGTTGAGATTGTAAGAACTTGGAATTTGATCTGGAGCTTTCTGCAAAAAGTACAGTTGGGATTACACAACTTGAAGATACTGATCTTGCTCTTGCTTTTCTAGATGATAAAACTGATATTACTTACTACTGTATATTGAGCACTCTGATTAAAGATAATGTACATAATTTTACTTGGCAAGCATGAATTTGAGCAAGCATCTGATTTTACACTACAAAAAAGTACTTGACAATGTTGTAAATTCTTCTTAACTATCCACGTCATTTCTGAAGCTGGTGTAATCCAGAAAACAAATGTTCTTGCCACTCAAGAAGTGTATTTCAGGCAACTTAAAAGTGGCTGCTAATATAAACCATATGCAAAGAAGTGTGGTCCAAAGGAAGCACATGTTACAAATTAAGAATGATAAAACTTAATCAGCCATACACTTAGGGTCCATTCACACGATCGTATATTTGTGGGCCCGCATTACTGCGGACCCGCAAATATACGGGGGCCGCCCGGCGTGTGTTCCGCAGCGCTCAGAACACAGGCCGCGCTGCCCCATTGAAAATGCCTATACTTGTCCGTGCGCACGAATGGGGCCTTAATCTGAAACTTTGTATCTGGAGTGGTCACAACAAATGCAGTATTTTTGGCTTCTGTGCATTATTTGTAGAAAAATATCAAAAGGATATGCCAGATAGCCTGGTAAAAAAACTTGTTGTAAAGTCTCTATTCAACACTATTAAATAAAATATTTAAAAATATTACATAATATAAAATATGTTAAAATATTACAGACATAATAGGTCCGTACAATATGATTTTTTGACCAAGCAATCAGGAAGGATATGAATCAAAACAGGGCCATAAGTAGTGACAATGGTCCATAATTTTATATGATTAGCCTGCTCAGTTAACCCAGATGACCCAAAGTTTATAGAGATATATAACTACCGCAATTAGTAGACATTTTAATTATTCTCTGGAGGTTGGTTTCTTCATCTATGCAAGAAGCTTTAACCCCTTCACGCCCAGCGCCGTACATGTACGGAGCTGGGGCGATGCGGGCACATGGCGCCCGATCGCGGGTGCGGCGGGCGTCATGGCCGGCAAGTCTCTGCTGTTTCTAACAGCAGAGACTTGCCGCTACTTACCGCCATCGGCGGCGTCTTCCTCGGAGATTAGATGCCGTGATCACACGTGATCACGGCATCTAGTTGCGTCTCAACCCGGAAGCATTCGCTTCCGGGTGGTGTACAGACACCCCGTGTGGCCAATCGGGGTGTCTGTACACCATATGAAAACTGTAATCCTCGCTGGTGAGGATTACAGTTTTCAAAGTGCAATTCTTATTCTGGCCACTAGATGGCAGGCCAGGATAAGAAATGAGCAATTCATGGATTTCTGAGTCTATAAAATCCATAATTGCTCATAAAGAAAAAAAAAAAAGCCACAATATATAAGCCCATATTTGAGCTTTCCAACAGTAAAAAAAAAATTAAAAAAAAATGTTAAAAAATATATAAAAAATAAAAAACATGTAAAAGTTCAAATCACCCCCCTTTCCGTATAAGTAAAAAATAAATACCTAAATAACAATAAATATAGACATCATGGGTATCACCGTGACCGAAAACGCCCGTACTTTTAAAATATAAAAAAAAATTCCAATACGGCGAATTGTGTGGCGGAAAAAAGCGTCCAAATGGCGATTTGCCGTTTTTTGTTGCTTTTTTTTTCTAAAAAAAATTAAATAAAAAGTGATCAAAAAGTCATACACACCCCAGAATGGTATCAATAAAAACTTCAGATCGTCCCGCAAAAAATGAGCCCCCATACAGCTCTGTACACATAAATACCAAAAAGTTATAGGGGTCAAGATTTGACAAGGAAAAAAAAAAAAAAGGGCAACTTTCTAATTATTTTATCACTATGAAAACGCAGGAAAAACTATACATATTAGGTATTGCCGGATTCGTACTGACTTGTAGAATGAAAGTAATCGATCAGTTTTAATGCACATCGAACGCTGTAAATAAGAAACCCGTAGAACTGTAGCGGAATAGCGTTTTCTTTGCAATTTCACCCGGTTTGGAATTTTTTTCCCGCTTCCCACTACACCGTATGCAATATTAAATGATGGCGTTGGAAAGTACAACTTGTCCCGCAAAAAACAAGCCCTCATACAGCTATGTGAACAGAAAAATAAAAGAGTTATGGCTGTTTGAAGGCAGGGAGCGCAAAACGAAAATGCATAACCGAAAAAAGCTCCGGGCGCGAAGGGGTTAAAGGGGTTATCCAATATCATAAACAGCCCCCCCCAATGTGCCGGGCCCCTCACAGGGAATATACTAACCCCCCCCCCCTTCCCCACGCCTCTTCTGGTCCCCGCACCACCACTGCTGCTTCTCCCTGTACACGGATGAAAAGCTCTGGTGTTAGGGAGGAGCAGCCAATGGCAGGAGGGGATGGGAACAAGCCTCCCTAGCATCACCCACGATGCTAGGAAGGCTCGTCCCCGCCTGTCATTGGCTGCCATCTCCCCTCACCAGCCCTGCCCGAAACCGGAGGTACAGGGAGAAGCAGCCGCGGTGGTGCAGGGACCGACCAGGAACGGCACACGGAGCAGGGTAAGAATATGCCCTGTGGGGGGCCGGCACATGAGGGGGCTGTTTATGATATTGGATAACCCCTTTAACAGTGGTTTTCCCAAAACTGGAGAAGAATCTGCAGCTAGTTAGTGTGATCAACATGAAAGGGGTATTCCCAAGCATGTTAGCTATGCTTGGGGACACCAATGTCTAAATTTGATTCTATAGTAGTTTCTCTTCTATAATACCATAGATACTTCTATGAAGTTTTCAATACAAGAGAAACCTCTATGGGGCCCCAGTTATAATTTTGCCCAGGGCCACATTTTGTCTAAAACCGGCCCTGTCCCTACTGAATTACTGGTCTTTAACATTTATTAGAGGGTCTCCAGGCATTAAAGGTTTTACATATGGGCATGTGGAGAGTAAGGTAGCCATGTATGCGGATGCTACTTTACTGTTTTAGGGGATACGACTACTTAGTTCACGGCGGTGATGTCTCTAATAGAGGGTTTTGGTAACCTATGTGATTTGACTATTAACTGTAAAAACACCTAATTATCAAAAACCGGTATAGACAATAGATGTTATATGGTGAAGAGATAAACACTATATTAAATAGCCCATAATAAAGATATCCTCCACTTTGGTGAATTAATAATTACACTTTATTAGTTTAAAATGAGTAAATAAATTCTATACAGACATTCATTGATGACAAATAGAGATCCAAAAAGAACAGAGAGGGCACTGCAATATCAGCTATATGACATCCATATATACATTACATAGTTACAGACATCAGACAAAATAGTCCAACGAATGCACCGTAATATATCGTATATCACGGTGCATTAGTTGGGCTATTTTGTCTGATGTCTGTAACTATCTAATCTCACATCTGACCACGCCATTTGAATGGTTAAAAGTCCACGACTTGTATTACCGCCGGTCACGGACATTGGTGCCAGCTATGGCGTCTGCTGCACGCACTAGCAGGCGCCATTTATAAATGCCCAGCCAGCATAAAAGTTTACGTTGGGCGGTCGGGAAAGGTTTAGGCATCATTTAAGATGTAGGCATTTGGTGGTGTGTCTAGAGGGGAGAATGTCAAGTATTTGAGGGAGCCGAATCCCCATACTTAAAGGGGTATTCCCATCTCACAAATATAGTTTGTATAGTTAGATATAGCCATACCAATATTATTACTAATAGAATGTATTTATATAAAATGTACCGTTTAGAAGATTTGCCTATTTGTATAGACATTGTCCCACACACATCAGTCAGGCTGTTGCCCCTAGTTACGGCCACCGCAGCCATGTAGTAGTGGTGGTCAGCTTGCTCTTGTTTAAACCAGCTCTGAGGTAACTGCTGTATTGTGAACGTACATTGCATGAGCATGCGGAGACACATCTTAAGGTACTTTCACATCTGCATTTTGGACACTACCAGTCCAAAACACAATAGTCAGGTTCTGTCCAAAATGCAGACTTTATAAACGGATCCTGCTCCATAGAGATGAATTGATATTGGAACAGGATCCGTTTCTCTGCATTTTGGAAACGCAGACAAAAATGCTACAACCCTAAGATGTGTCTCCGCATGATCATGGAACGTGCATTCACAATACAGCAGTTACCCCTGCTGGGTTTGAACAAGAGCAAGCCGGCCACTACTACTACGTGGCCGTGGTGGCCGTAACTAGGGGCAACGGCCTGACTGTTGTGTGTGGGACAATGGATATACAAATAGGCAAATCTTCTAAACGGTACATTTTATATAAATACATTCTATTAGTAATAATATTGGTATGGCTATATCTAACTATACAAACTACATTTGTGAGATGGGAATACCCCTTTAAGTTAATGGGTATGGTGTGGGATAAAATTAAAGAGGAGCTTTCATGCTTTTATTTTACAGTAGCTAAATACCTTTACTGGTAGGGTACCCCCCACTGATGCTGCCACCCAGTGAGGTTTTTCAAAATATCGCTCCTGCGCCCCGTTGTGGACCCCTGTATATTTCCCGCTCAGTATGCTAATACTGAGCATCGGAACAGGGAGGAGGAGATGCCAGGGTTTCTCAATGGGCGTCTCCTTCTCCCTGGCTGTGCCGTGATCCAATCTCATCGGAAAGCGTCACAGCCCAGGTGTTTTTTTCTCCCTGGCTGTGACGTTCTCCGATGTGATTGGATCGCGGAACAGCCAGGGAGACGGAGACGCCTATTGGGAAACCCTGGCGTCTCCTCCTCCCTGTTCCGATGCTCAGTATTAGCATACTGAGCGGGAAAATTACAGGGGGTACAGCAGGGCGCAGGAGCGCTATTTTGAAAAACCTCACCGGGTGGCACCATCAGCGGGGGGGGGGGGGGGGGTACCCTCCCAATAAAGGTATTTAGCTACTGTAAAATAAAAGCATGAAAGGTCCTCTTTAAGCAGTTGAGAGGGATTGTCAAATATATTGTGGTTACTCCTCTCTGGGGGATGTAAGGTTTTGGGATGTGGTAAGCAAAAGGGATATTTTGACTGGGGCATGTGGTGAAAATGGGTTTCTTAAAGGGTTTCTGTCACCAGTGTTGGGCATATAAAACAGGATGACATTTGCAATGTGCAAATGTCACCTGATGCCCAAACTGGTGAACATTTTTTTACTGGTGCCCCCGTTTTTGAAATAAATCAACTTTTGTGGTATGCAAATGAAGCTTACTAGGTGCAAGGGGCGGTTACCTCGCACCTAGTAAGCTCCGTTTGCCCACCCGCGGTCACGCCTACCTTCACTTGATTGACAGGGCCAGGCAGCTCGCTCTAGCTGCTCCTGGCCCTGTCCGTGCTGAAAATCCCGCGCCTGCGCCGTTCGGACTTCATTCGGCGCAGGCGCAGTGAGTGCCGATTGCTGCCGGGCTCCCGGCTTCCTCACTGCGCCTGCGCCGCCTTCTCTTCTGGGTGTTCTGTGACGTCATCGGCGCAGGCGCAGTGAGGAAGCCGGGAGCCCGGCAGCAATCGGCACTCACTGCGCCTGCGCCGAATGAAGTCCGAACGGCGCAGGCGCGGGATTTTCAGCACGGACAGGGCCAGGAGCAGCTAGAGCGAGCTGCCTGGCCCTGTCAATCAAGTGAAGGTAGGCGTGACCGCGGGTGGGCAAACGGAGCTTACTAGGTGCGAGGTAACCGCCCCTTGCACCTAGTAAGCTTCATTTGCATACCACAAAAGTTGATTTATTTCAAAAACGGGGGCACCAGTAAAAAAATGTTCACCAGTTTGGGCATCAGGTGACATTTGCACATTGCAAATGTCATCCTGTTTTATATGCCCAACACTGGTGACAGAAACCCTTTAAGGTATTCTCAAAGCATCAAGAAGAGTTTAATCTCCCATACCACTGTTTTTATCGATACTTGCAACTTCAGCATGCATTTAATACTTTACATAGGAACACTCCTTTACTTTGTCAAGAAGATTCATTTATAACAGTGGTGGTCTCTGAGGGGGAAAACCAAGGTAGGATTTCTTTAGTTTATACATTACTTTTAGGTAAGTTTCTCAACAATCATCCAATAGTACAAATAAAGAAGTGGGAGGTGGTTGTGGATGCCCTCTCTTCAGAACAGTGGTCAGATATTTTAGAGGCAGTCCCCCACACCTCTCTGTGTAAAGGTGCTGAGTTATCACAACTGTATATACAGCATTGAGTTTCCAATACTCCCATAGTGTTACATAAAATTGGGATCCAGTCTCCTAAGGGGCCGTTCAGACTGCTGTGGTGTTAAGGATCCGAAAAAAATTCGGATCCGCAAAACAACGGATGCCGCCCAGTGTGTGTTCTGCAATTTGCGGAACACACATGGCCAGCACCCCATACAAAATGCCTATTCTTGCCCGCTATTGCGGACAAGAATAGGATGTATTCTATACATCCACGGAGCCACGGCTCAGCACGATCTAATGCCAGTTATAGAAATTAATGGGGCCGCATCTATTCCGCAAAATTGCAGAATAGATGTGGCCCCATTCACACGGTCAAATGAATGGGCCCTAACTCTTGATGTCCTAGATGTTTGAAAGAGATGGAGGATATTATACATATGCTATGGCATTGCGCAGTGCTTAAAGTGTAACTGTCATATTTTTTTTATTTGCTAGTTCATTAGAGCTAGGCATATATACCTGAGTTAGTCTGTCAATGATTGTCAAAGATCTGCAATTACCTTATAATAACAGCTTTCATTAATGTCTGTCCCTTCCCACTGGTCCCTTTAAAGAACATTGCTATGGCTCATCTGTCTCCGGCTAATCATAAACAGAAGACAGAGGGGCGGTCCTTCACACTGCATGCCTGCATTAGACTTCAGAGTGAGGAGGCGTGTCTCTCAGTAATCCAATCGGCTGGCAGGGAGCTGCTGGCTACAGCAAGTGTGTATGTGAAGTGAGAGAAAGCACTTCTGGCCTCAGAGAACTGGTAGAGGAACCATCTTGAGAAGATCATCATATTGTAGAGGTTAAAACAGGCGTAACTAAGGGAAAAACTCAAGAAAAACAGTGGTTGGTGAAGAAACTAAAGATTGCTTTATGCATAATGCTCCACCAGTAGTAACATATGTATATATTTTTAATAAAAACATGGCGGTTCTTCATATTATCAGTGCCTGTTTAAGGACTTCTCTTCCCAGAGACCCCAAACTATGCATTCTGGGATATTCTGTTAAAGAGATCCCATTGGGGGAACATGAAAGAATAGCTATTGGAATGCTACTATATGTGGCCAGAAAGCTTTTAGCTTTACAATGGATTAAAACTAGCCCACCAACAATTGCGGAGTGTAAAGGGAAAGTAAACCTTATGCTGCTGAATGGTAAGGCTGTGTTCCAGAAACGGGGTATCATATCCAAATTTGAGAAACAGTCCCACTGGATAACTGCCCTAAACCTTATCACTCAAGTGTCGAGAACTGCATCCATATAGATTGAGGAAAAGGAGTTCTTCCTGAAGGTGAGCTCAGAAGGACTGGAGATGTTGTGTGCTCGTAGTTGTGATCAATATTATATGTTACATGGGTCATGACTGTATATCTAGAAATGGAGTGCTCATGACATCTTATTAAAACGGGGATCCTAAGACTGGAATAAGGTAGTAGAGGTGGTTTATATGGTATTTGAAGGTTCTGTAGATGTGAATCCACCTTGATGATCTATCTGTGTATGATTTACTCCTGTACATTCTCTGTACGTCCATTGTTGGATGTTTATTATCTATACCTAATAAAAATGATCAGTTAAAAAAATAACTTCCCTTTCCTTCCTTTTCTTACAATGCCTGTAACAGGCAACATGTACAGCGTATTAATAACAAAATGATGACATGACTACATAAAAAGCTTGAGCCTTTAGAGTAGTTCTAATCAATAATGACAATGAAAAGTTCTGAACAGCTTTACGCAGTTAATAACACATTAATTATATCCACCGCTGAATGTGAGAGATCCTTTATCACCATAAAAATTATTAAATTCCTGCTCATTTGAAAACTTTGTGCAGCTGGAGGCCACTGTAACCAGTGGACAGTTCTCAGTTTGCCTCGCTGTTATATTATTATGATGCTGGGAAAAAGCAACTGGTGTCAGGTCTAACAGAGAAATCAATACAGCAGGATGGATATATTAATGAATGTAGTCTATGAGTAAGGGATTTACTTACCTCCTGAGGTTCCTGTACAAAAGGAACTAAAATGTCTCATAGTACATAACCAACAGCAATGTTAGAAATTGTCTTAAATAAGTGGCAAAGAAATTGACAACAACAACTTTTGACAGGAAGCAGATGTAGGTCTGTGGACTGATTCTACCGGCTCAGAAGTTTATTTAGGCAGTATACAGTAATGTGCAGACTACAGTGCACATTACTGGACATATAGGGGGACATTTATTAAGACTGGCGTTTCACAGGCTGGTCTTAATCTCTCTCCTGTTCCCATCAGACACGCAGATGCCTCTTAATATTTGTAGCACATTTGTGCAGGACTGTGCTCCAAAGCGGAGATCTACACCAGCGAAGGAGCTGGTAAAGATTTCCGCTATAATCTATAGCAGTTTCCTGTTGTAGATTATAATAAATGTGATGGAATGCCTATGCAGTCCCCACACCACTCACTAGTTTGAAAAGTGGCAAGCGGTGTGTAAAACCCACAAAAAAGGTGCAACTACAGCATGTGCCACACGTACCAACTTTTTGGCACCAGCTTTCTGGTGCAGAGCGGATGATAAATTTCCCCCATTTTTTTTTATTATATTTTTTATTTTTTTATTTTTGTATTTTCTTTTTACACCATCAGGGACATTTATCAAGGCCTATACACCACAATTGTGGCATAAAAACTCGAACATTATGGCGCACGGCGCAGTTTCTGGCAAATAATTTGTGACTTTTTGAGCTTCTCGGCACTTCTGAAAAGGGCATGTGACTTTAGTGGAAGGGGCCGTGGCTTTGCGTCACCGTCGCATTTACTATAACTTTCGCCAGAAAGTGACGGAAACTATAGCTGGAGTGTACGTCAGTCTGTAGCTGGCAAAGACTTCAGTTTCTGGCACACGGCAGGGTACAGATGTGCCTGATTTGTTAAGAGGCTTTTGCCTCTTAACAAATCAGGCATATCTCACACCAGTGCAGGGATGGATCCGCCAGTCTTGATATATCTACCCCCATGTCTTTGCTTTATCTAGAATTATAACAATATGGAATGACACTATGGAGATAAGAAAACAACATAAAATGTGAATACAAACCAAAGGACGGGGAGGAAGACACTGACACTGTGTCCAGTGTATATTTTATATTTATATTTTACCGTCTTTTAGTCCTTTAATAACGTCAGCTGAAGTCTAAATAGATTTAGTTTATTTTTTATTTGTTCAGCTGCTGTAAGTAAATGCATTTCTTTTAAAGTTTCAATGTGGATTGTTTTTTTTTTATACTCCCATAACAATTATTTCTTCTTTAGATGGGGCTGTAATGGTTATTGTTCTGCCACACTTATAAACTGCATGTACTCTGTAATTCTGTTCCATTTTTATTGTGATTGTTCAATTTAAGGCAATCTTGATGAAATTCTATAGACAATAACAGAGATGTCATTCTACATAATGATCAGTTGTTGCTGAGTGGTCACTGGTAAAATCTTCAAGGGTTTGATAATATGTAATGTCTGTACATTATGTAATATTTAACACTGGCTAAATAAGGCATCTCTCAATGGCGGTAAATGAAAGACAGTTATAATGTCTTACATGTTAACATTTCAGAACATTACTTTGTGGCAGTTAGCAAAAGAAATAATAACACAATGATAACAATGTTGCACAACAAAAACTAAATAACAGTGCAGATATATACAGTAGACATACTAAAAAAAAAAATAAATCATGTACTTAAATGGGGTTTTCTGAGAATTTAATATTGGTGACCTATCCTCAGGATAGGTCATCAGTATCTGATTGTGGGCGTTTGACACCCGGGACCCCCACCGATCAGCTGTTTGTGAAGGCATCGGCGCTCATGTGAGCGCTGCGGCCTCCTCTTAGATTTTCCTAGGCCACTAATGACACGTTTAATGGTCACGTGACCTAGGAGCAGCTCAGCTCCATAGAAGTGAATGGGGCTGAGCATGAAACCAAGCACAGCCACTATACAATGTACAGCACTGTGCTTAGTAAGTTGCAAAAAGGCCAGAGGATAGGTCATCAGTTATAGTATTTTGTAAAACCATTTTATATAAGTTGTGATGGCTGTGGTTATAATTATGCTGTGTTTGTATTCAATTTCATTTTAGAAAATAGGATACGGATCCCTGCATAAAAGCATGAAAAGTGGCAACAAAACTACAAAGTGAGAGATCTGCCTTAAAGGGTCTCCAGAAAATCCACCGTGCACTGTTATGAACTGAAGGTAGGTCCAAGATTCTGTGTGCACCCTTGCCCCTCCTACTTCCTCTGATAGCCCCTCCCTCTTCCTGACAGGGCCAGGTTGCTGCATAGGCATCTCACCTAGACAAATAAGAAAGAGAGGGATGGGTTGGCAGTGGAAGGAAGGGGAGCAAGGAGCACAGAGTTGCTTGGAGCCCACCTTTGTGGAAGAAGTACTCCCACAAATATGTTTATTCTCTGACCTGTTAGACAGGTATATGATGTAAATAGAGATGAGCGAGTAGTGAAATATTCGAAAGTTCGAAATTCGATTCGAATAGACCGCGAAATTCGACTATTCGACCGAATATCGAATCCCATTAAAGTCTATGGGAAAAAAATGCTCGCCACTTGGAAATCTCAATTCGACCACTTGGAGGTCACCAAGTCCGCCCTGAAACCTCAGAAAAGGATGCCAACACTGCTGGAATGCAACTAGGACAGCAGGGGAAGCATGTCTGGGTGCATATAACGCGCCCAAGTCGCACTATTACGCCACTATCACAGCCTCTCAACAATACACTCCAAAGACAATGTAACCTCTCTGTAAAGTGAGACCATACAAGGAAACCTTCTTTCCTCTACATTGCCATGGACCCCAAGCCAAACTAGACAAAAAAGAAGATAAAATTCTGCACCCCTTAAAATCACGTTGCCTATGACAACCACAGATGGCATAGGCAAGGGGGAAAGCAATCAAGCCATCACTATTTTTCCCTCTGTGCCATCCCTGCCTTGCCCAGGCACATGTCCCAAAACATCATCCACGCCCGAGTAACACGGTTACTGCAAAAGGCCATTTGACCACCAACACTTTGGTTTGAGGCCGGGGATGCTACATCTCCCTGACGGCACACTGGGTGAATGTTGTGGAGGCGGGGACGGGCAAACCTGCTACCCCCACCCAAGTTTTGGGCCTTGGTTCTGTCTGGATTTCCGCAACCCTTACAGACAGCTCGGCAAACCCCTCCTTCTCCTTCTAGATTCTCCTTTTAAATCTGTCCACCACCCAGTCAAGTCCACAAAGTCCAGTCTCGTCGATCGCCTGCAGAAACTGCAGGGACCTCACTCTGACCCTCCTTCCTCCCACCCTGCCCAATGTTATCAACCCAGTGTTCCCACCCATGCAAGAATCGCAGGAGCTATCTGAGGATTTTGTTTGTTCTGATGCCCAAACACTGGAGCAAGCTCCATCTCTAGCTGATGGTGGTGTGGAACGGGCACTAAAGTGTAAAATGATTAGGGACGATGATGAGACACAGTTGCCAGCAAGGGAGGCTGTTGGAGCAAAGTGAGGCAGTGTAAGAGGAGGTGGTTGAGTATGACGAAGTCAGTGACCCGACCTGGCCCAGTGTCATGTCTAGCAGGTAAAGCAGTGGGGATGTTGAGGGATGCGTAGGACCGCAAAAGGCAGGAAGAGGCCGTGGGCTGGCCAGAGGCTCATGGAGAAGGCAGGCTAGAGCCCGCAGGGCCGCATCTCTTCCCTATAACAGGCCCCCACACAAAGCTCTCCCATCGAGGGCTCTTAGGTCCTTGTTGTGAAAATATTTTAATGAGTGCGCAAAGTTAGCTTGAGGTGAGCCCTCGAAAAAATTATATGGAGGCCCAAGAGGTGAGACCTCTTAAAAATTGTATTAAGGCCCAAGAGGTGAGCCATAATAAAAATTGTTTGTAGGCCCAAGAGGTGATACGTCTTAAAAATTGTGTGGAGGCTAAAGAGGTGAGACCTCTTAAAAATTATGTGGAGGCCCAAGAGGTGAGACCTCTTAAAATTATGTGGAGGCCCAAGAGGTGAGACCTTTAAAAATTATGTGGAGGCCCAAGAGGTGATACCTCTTAAAAATTATGTGGAGGCCCAAGAGGTGAGACCTCTTAAAAATTATGTGGAGGCCCAAGAGGTGAGACCTCTTAAAAATTATGTGGAGGCCCAAGAGGTGAGACCTCTTAAAAATTATGTGGAGGCCCAAGAGGTGAGACCTCTTAAAAATTATGTGGAGGCCCAAGAGGTGAGACCTCTTAAAAATTATGTGGCGGCCCAAGAGGTGAGACCTCTTAAAATTTTGTGGAGGCCCAAGAGGTGAGACCTCTTAAAAATTATGTGGAGGCCCAAGAGGTGAGACCTCTTAAAAATTATGTGGAGGCCCAAGAGGTGAGACCTCTTAAAAATTATGTGGAGGCCCAAGAGGTGAGACCTCTTAAAAATTATGTGGAGGCCCAAGAGGTGAGACCTCTTAAAAATTTTGTGGAGGCCCAAGAGGTGAGACCTCTTAAAAATTATGTGGAGGCCCAAGAGGTGAGACCTCGATAAAATTATGTGGAGGCCCAAGAGGTGAGACCTCTTAAAAATTATGTGGCGGCCCAAGAGGTGAGACCTCGATAAAATTATGTGGAGGCCCAAGAGGTGAGACCTCTTAAAAATTATGTGGCGGCCCAAGAGGTGAGACCTCTTAAAAATTTTGTGGAGGCCCAAGAGGTGAGACCTCTTAAAAATTATGTGGAGGCCCAAGAGGTGAGACCTCTTAAAAATTATGTGGAGGCCCAAGAGGTGAGACCTCTTAAAAATTATGTGGAGGCCCAAGAGGTGAGACCTCTTAAAAATTATGTGGCGGCCCAAGAGGTGAGACCTCTTAAAAATTTTGTGGAGGCCCAAGAGGTGAGCCATAAATATATAAATTTTTTTATTTACGGAGCAATTCTACGGCGGTTAAGGAGGAGGAGGTGGAGGAGGAAATGGCACTTCATACAGATGGCACTTCAGTTTTGGCTGCTTTCCACTGTTGGAGAAGCAAAGTCCGGGTCAATCCACTTGCTGTTCATTTTGATTAGCGTCAGCCTGTCGGCACTGTCGGTTGACAGGCGGCTGCGCTTATCGGTTATAATGCCCCCGGCTGCGCTGAACACCCTTTCTGATAGCACGCTGGCGGCAGGGCAGGCAAGCACCTCCAAGGCGTACAGGGACAGTTCCAGCCACGTGTCCAACTTGGAGACCCAGTAAGTGTAGGACGCCGAGGGATCGGGGAGGACAGGGGTACGGTCTGCCAGGTACTCCCGCAACATCCGCCGATACTTGTCCCTCCTGCTGATAGCGGGCCCCGCAGTGATGGAAGTTGCACGAGGGGGTGCCATGAACGTGTCCCACACCTTGGAGAGTGTTCCCCTGGTGGCTATGGGCCTGATCGATGTTGAGGGACTCTGGGAGACCCTCTCCTCTCTGCCGCCAGCGATGGTGGGTGGGAAAATCTCCATCATGTTCTGCACGAGTTCCCTCTGGTATTCCAGCAATCGATTCGTCCTCTCCTCTACCGGAATAAAAGAGGAGACGTTATCTTTATACCGGGGGTCCAGGATTGCGAAGACCCAGTACAGTTTGTTCTCCACTATCCGGACAACACGTGTGTCCCGGGAAAAGCAGCCCAGCATGAAGTCAGCCATGTGTGCCAGACTCTGAATAGGCATGACCTCACTGCCCCCACCAGAAGGATCACTTGCCATTTCCTCCTCTTCCTCTTCCGCCTCCTCTCCGCCCCATCCGCGCTGAACCAATGGGACGCACACAGCCTGACTGCTACCCTCGCCGCCAGCATCCTCCTCCTCTTCCACAGCCACCTCCACGTCGTCCTCCTCCTCCTCATCCTCCTCCTCCTCCTGCAACTGCCACCGTGAAGCAGACAAAAGTGTGGTCTGACTGTGTAGCTCCGTTGCGTCTCCTCCTACCCCCGTCTCCTCTGCGTGCAATGCGTTCTCCCTTATTGCGATGAGTGATTCTTTAAGGACGCATAGGAGCGGGATGGTTACGCTCACTATAGCGTCCTCGCTGCTGACCTTCTTGGTGGACTCCTCAAAGATACGCAGTACATCGCATATGTCTGCCATCCATGGCCACTCGTGGTTGGCAAACTGAGGGAGCTGAGTTGGAGGCACGCGTGGATTCATAATCTGGTACTCCATCAATGCTCTCTGCTGCTCACACACCCTGGCCAACATGGAATAGGTGGAATTCCAGCGAGTCGGCAGGTCGCACAACAGCCGATGTTCAGGCAAATGGAGGCGTTGCTGGAGTTTTTTTAAGCTAGCAGCAGCTACAGTTGACTTCCGAAAGTGAGCGCACAAGCGCCGCACTTTCACCAGTAGCTCTGCCAGGTTGGGGTAAGTCTTTAGAAATTTTTGGACTACCAGATTAAAAATGTGGGCCAGGCATGGTACGTGATTGAGTTCGGCAAGCTCCAGAGCCTCCACCAGGTTACGGCCGTTATCGCACACGACCATGCCTGGTCCTAGCTGCAGCGGCGACAGCCACATCTCCGTCTGCTGCAATATGGCGTCCCTCACCTCTGGGGCGCTGTGCTTCCTGTCGCCCAAGCTGATGAGCTTAAGCACCGCCTGCTGACGTCTCCCCGCGCCAGTGCTGCAACGCTTCCAGCTAGCGGCTGAGGGCGATGTTAAGGCAGAGGAGGAGGAGGAGGAGGAGGGGGGTTTATCAGAACCCATGCTGGCAATCTTGGGCGGGGGTGGTAGGTAGGCCGTCTCTGTTTGCGACCCCGTCCCCGCTTCCACTACATTCACCCAGTGTGCCGTCAAAGAGATGTATCGTCCCTGGCCACAAGCGCTTGTCCACGAGTCGGTGGTCAAGTGGACCTTTGCGCTGACTGCGTACCTCAGGGCCCGCCTGATGTTACGCGACACGTGCTGGTGCAGGGCGGGGACGGCACTCCGGGAAAAGTAGTGGCGGCTGGGGACGGAATAGCGAGGTGCGGCAGCCGCCATCAGGTCGCGGAAGGCCTGCGTCTCCACAAGCCTAAACGGCAACATCTCCAGGGCCAGCAGTTTGGAGATGTGGCAGTTTAAGGCTTGGGCTTGGGGGTGACTCGAGGCGTACTTCCGCCTGCGGTCGAACGCCTGCGAGATGGACAGTTGTTGGGACGAGGAGTGTGAAGGTGCAGGCGAAGAGGCGGGGGAAGGGGAGGCTGAAGGAGAAGGCCCCAAAGTAGCCGAGGCAGAGGCAGATGTGGAGGTGTCCTGGCTGGAGGTCTGGACCGCAGTGGCAGCACACAACAAAGGGGAAGAGGCAGTGGCAGCAAGACCGGGCGCAGGTTGTATTGCGTTTGCTCTCTCCCACTCAGCCCAGTGCTTGACTTCCAAGTGATGCCGCATGCCTGAGGTGGTCAGATTGCTCTTCTCAGAGCCCCTACTCAGTTTTGAGTGGCAGAGTGTGCAAACCGCGCTCAGTTTGTCATCCGCACAAACATTAAAAAATCTCCACACCACAGAAGTACGAGGCCTCGATGGGGGAGCTTCGCGCGACTGCCCGCTGCCGGGAAAAGCTTCGGCCCTGCTGGCTGTGGCCTCACTTCTCTGTCTGGACTGTCCTCTGCCTGTGGACATCCCTCTGCCTGTGGACATCCCTCTGCCTCTGGACATCCCTCTGCCTCTGGACATCCCTCTGCCTCTGGACATCCCTCTGCCTCTTGCTGCCTTTTTCGGTGCTGCGCAGACCACCACCTCTCCACTGCTTTCCCCGCTGGACATCACCCCTGGCCAAGTGGGGTCGGTCATTTCGTCATCCACCACCTCCTCTTCCACTTCCTCACTCTGCTCCTCCTCCTGCCCACTGGACATTCCAACAGCCTCCCTTGATGGCAACTGCGTCTCATCATCATCATCGCTCATGATAACAGATGCTGGTTCAGGGTCCACATCAGCAGGAGATGGCGAATACTCAAGTGGTTGGGCATCACTACAAACAAATTCCTCTGCTAGCTCCTGGGATTCTTCCGGCACATCTGAAAAAGGACCCGAAAAGAGCTCCTGGGAGGGGTCAATGGTGGGATGACTCTGTTGGCCAGGTGTGGAGGAAGGAGGGTCAGAGTGAGACTGTGTGGATGACTGGCTGGTGGACAACTGTGTGGAAGCGCTATCGGCTATCCATTGCACCACCTGTTCAACCTGCTCAGGCCTCAACAGCGGTGTAACCCGCCCCCTGCTTAACTGACCCATAAAGGCAGGGATTCTGGATGAGTGGGATCCTGGCTGACCCTCACCAGCACGCATTGTATCCCCACTGGCTTCAATAAGGCCACCAACAGCATTTCCGCGCCCCCGTCCTCGTCCACGTCCAATTCCGCTAGCCCCCCTCCGCATTTTATTTTTTTTTGGTTACAATATTTTGCCTTCACAGCCGTGTACTAACAGTTCAGACGGTGTGTATGAACACTACGTATATACAATTATTTTGCAAGAGAACGCAAAGTACACGTGCCAATGAAAAGGCTTTTTTTTTTTTTATATTTCTAGGTACACAGCCGTGTACTAACAGATCAGACGGTGTGTATGAACACTACGTATATACAATTATTTTGCAAGAGAACGCAAAGTACAGGTGCCAATGAAAAGGCTTTTTTTTTTCTATATTTCTAGGTACACAGCCGTGTACTAACAGATCAGATGGTGTGTATGAACACTACTTATATACAGTTATTTTGCAAGAGAACGCAAAGTACAGGTGCCAATGAAAAGGCTTTTTTTTTTCTATATTTCTAGGTACACAGCCGTGTACTAACAGATCAGACGGTGTGTATGAACACTACGTATATACAGTTATTTTGCAAGAGAACCCAAAGTACAGGTGCCAATAAAAAGGCTTTTTTTTTTTTATATTTCTAGGTACACAGCCGTGTACTAACAGATCAGACGGTGTGTATGAAGACTACGTATATACAATTATTTTGCAAGAGAACGCAAAGTACAGGTGCCAATGAAAAGGCTTTTTTTTTTTTTTATATTTCTAGGTACACAGCCGTGTACTAACAGGTCAGACGGTGGGTATTTACACCTGGTATACAAAAAGGGTATTGCAGGCACACAGAACCCAGAACACTAGAGCCAAATAAACTGTATTTAAAAAAAAAAATAAAATTCACAGCCGTATACTGCCAGATCAGATGGTGCATATACACACTAGGTATATAACAGGGTTTTGCAGCCAAAAAGAACACAGAACAGTAGTGCCAAATATAGTTTTGTATGTAGCAGAGCACCTAATACACCACTAATGCCTCTCTCTATCCCTACTCCAGCAGCTATCCCTGAATACAGCAACCGTTCTCTGCAGACTGTATATTGTAGTAAAGCTGTCACTGTACTGCACTATAGTAGCCCTGATAAGGGCTTTTAATCACGCTCCTGCCTGTCCAACAGCTAAAACCTATCTGTCCCTTCTCCAGCCTCTGTCCCTGACTAAGTTCACGCAGCATATGCGAACGAGCAGGAAGAGCTGAGTTTTTAATATTCGAGGTCACATGGTTTTTCCAGCCAATCCATGTAGACGCTGTTTTCGCGCTGCCAGCGTGCTCCGCGGGCCTGTCATACCCCCCCTGCATGTTGATTGGTGGAAAAAGAGCGCCAGGGAAGGTGGGAGGGGAAACGAATTCTAAGTGCGCCATCGCCGTTATACTCGATTGAAATCGAGTATGCCGAATAGTGTAGTATTCGATCGAATACCGGCTCGATCGAACACTACTCGCTCATCTCTAGATGTAAACTGTAGTGAAGGTAATTTTCGAACCAGTGCTTTATTGTATTTGTTATTTCAGTTATAACCTCCCTTCTGCTCCTCAGATGTGTGGACAGGAAGTCACGTATTTATGCATCAATATCAGTCTCATAGGAATGAACAGAGAAGTAACTGACTTCCTGCCCTGTGTCAGTGTCACATGAAACAGCTGTAGAGCAGAAGGGAGGTTATAAATCATAAATAAAGTCTCCAAATAAGAAGATTGCCTTTACTACAATTTACCTCATGTACCTTTCTAACAGGTCAGAGAATAAAAATTTTTGTGGAAGTGCTTTTATAACTGCTGGAGGATTTGTCTCTTCCCTTTCTCTTGGTGGGCAGTAGATTGTCATATGTCCATCAAGCAGCAGCAAAAAAGTACTACACAGTTTTAGGTCTAGTGCAGTGCCTACAATTACAATTTTTTTTCATTGATTTTTATGCTACCAGCTACAAAACAAATTGTGTTATATAGAAATACAATGACAACAAAGGCCTTCTCTTCTTCCTTATCTTCTACTAAGACACTGGAATTCTACTATGCCACTGGAATTCTAAAGAGAGACTCCTTGTCAGGGGCGGACATACCACCTGTGCAGCCATTTCAGCTGCACAGGGGCCCAGCGTGGGAGGGGGCCCATTCATACTAGTGAGTGCTTCCTTTATTGAAGCACTCACTAGTCTTCAGGAGGTGGGGGACTGTAGCACTGTGAGCACTGTACTCACCCCCAGGGGAGCACCCAGGAATTTTTTTTACATTAGTCCCTGCGGCCTATCAGAAGAACAGGGAAGGGAGACGCTTCTCCCTCCCCTGCCGCAGCACAGCCTTCTGTATCGCCTTCCTGAGGACGGCAATACAGATGAATATTGAGATGAGCGCTTCCACAATGGCCTACAATAAGAACCAGGGTCGCGCCGCCTGTGGCGATCGGTGGTGCGGCCCTGAGGAATTTTAAAAAAAGTGATGGTTCTAGGGGGGTCCAAACCCGCTGAACCCCCCATCGGTGCGCCCATGCTCACCCCTCCTCCCTGGTCTCCTCCGGGCCACGCTGCTGTGTCCTCACTGCATACAGCACGCATCATGGGGGCCTGTCTGAGCATATGGGGGCCTGAGCTTCTCATATAGGGGCTTAAATGAGCATCTGATATGGGGGGTGCTGAGATTCTTATATGGGCACCTGAATGAGCATCTGGGGGCCTGAGCAGCTGATATGAGAGGTCTGAGCATCTGATATGGGGGGTCTGAGCATCTGATATGGGAGTCTGAGCATCTGATATGGGGGACTGAGGATGTGATGTAGGGGTCTGAGGATCTGATAAGGGGGTCTGATCTGATATGGGAGTCTGAGGATCTGATATGGGGATCTGAGGATCTTATATGGTGGTTTGATTTGAGGATCTGATTTAAGGTCTGATATGGGGGTCAGATCTGAAAGGAAGGGGGTATTTTTGCATTGTCACACATTATAGGGGGTATTTTGTACTGGTGCATATTATAAGGGGGCATTTTCCTATTGCCACTCATTATAAGGAGAATTATTACTACTGGGGGACTACAGGGAACATGATTACTAGTATGGGGCACTATGGGGGCAATATTACTTTTGGGGCCACTGTTAACACTGAGTGCACTCTGATAGATGGTGACCACTATTACTGTGGGGCCACCCTGGCACAGTATCAGCTTGGAGCAATTACTTTTGGGGGACATTATGTATATACTGCTAGTGTCAGAAATACTATTTCCTGGGCACAGTTATTTTTATATAGCTAGTTTATTATTGTTATTTTATTTATTGTCTTTTTGTTAAACTCTGTACAGATAAGAGATGGCTGAAAGAAGTCATGATGGTGGTTTGGTCTAAATGGAGAAGATGAGGAAAGAGAATGTCTGCATCAGAGAAGACATCACTGGATGCAAGAGGTATATGTGCTGTATTTTCCTGTATGTTTGTAGCGCTGTATGTAACGGTTTACAAGTATGTCTTTAACAGTAGGGCTGGAGGGAAGGGGTTAGGTTGAGAATTTGGCAGAGGGCTATATCTTTATCTTTGAGGATTTTGTCCCAGTTAGTTAGACCTATGGCCTCTCTTAGTTGGCTAAATGTTGCTTTTTTGAAGTTTGGTATTTTTGTTCCTCCCTGAAGAAACGCTCTTTTGAATGACAATTGGAAGGTTATTATATTAAGGTCACTATTTCCCAGGTGTCCCCCGACCTGCACATCTGTTGTTCTGTCAGGTCTATTGGTTAATACTAAGTCCAGTATAGCCATCCCTCTAGTCGGGTCCTGAACCAGTTGGGAAAGGTAATTGTCTTTGGTTATTTCCAAGAACCTGTTTCCTTTATGAGATGTACAGGTTTCAGTTTCCCAGTCTATATCTGGGTAGTTGAAGTCCCGATAATAACGACCTCATTATGATTTGCCGCCTCACCTATCTTGTTTAGTAGTAGATTTTCTGTGGTATATTAGATGGATTATAATAAACTCCTATTAGTATTTTATTTTTGTTTTTGTCTTCATGTATTTCTACCCACAGTGGCTCCACATGTTCATGTCCCTCACTTATATCTTCCCGGAGTGTGGGCTTTAGACAGGACTTTACATAAAGGCAAACCCCTCCCCCTCTCTGGTTTTGACAATCCTTTCTAAAAAGACTGTAATCCTGTACGTTAACTGCCCAGTCATAGCTATCATCCAGCCATGTCTCAGTTATTCCCACTATGTCATAGTCCTCCTCACACATCACTAATTCCAGTTCACCAGTTTTATTAGACAGGCTTCTGGTATTAGTATACATACAATTAAGAGGTTTATGTATATTTTTTCCCCTACACTTTTCCTTCTGAACTATTCTAGTCCCTCCTTCCATTCCTCCCCCAGTTCCATTACCTCGTCCAAGGTCTCTATCTTCCCCTCCTATAACGTGATTACTCCACACACACACCCAGTCCCTAGTTTAAACACTCCTCCAACCTTCTAGCCATCTTCTCCCCCAAAACAGCTGCCCCTTCCCCATTGAGGTGCAGCCCATCCGTACAATAGAGCCTGTAGCCGACAGAGAAGTCGGCCCAGTTTTCCAGTAACCCAAACCCCTCCTGGGAAACAAAAAGCACCATCCCAGAAAAAAACACCATACCTTGCATGTTGTATTTTGAAAATCCACAAAACTTCCATAAACCAAATGTACATACTTTTCTATTTGACTATAGTATGATCTGGTCACTGTGTTTTATTATCTAAAAAAAAAAGCAGCTAAACGTTGGCTGTTTTGGCTGTTATTTCAGCCTCACTAATAATGATGTAATCTTCTTGCTTTTGCATGAAATTAAAAAAGCTCTCCAGCAAGTCATCTTATATCGTTATCCTTGTGGTATTAAATAGTAATTTCAGTTATGGTGGCACTATGATTATTACCTCAAGGGAAATGCTGTTACAGGAGCTATGAATACCCCCTAATTTTGAAAGGCAAAGCTCATCCATCATTGGCAGCAGTAAATCAATACCAAGACTCACAGAAAACATTTCTTTAATTTATCAGTTGCCACAACCACAAATCAGACTGTTCAATCTGAAAATCATTTGTCAATCAGATTCGTAACAAACCGTGAAACATATTTGATTAACAGTTTATTTCTTTTTATTTGTGGTCATGTGATAGTTGCGTCCGTAGTTCAAACCATTAATGCAGTACAATCTTAACACTAAATGGGTAGCAAACAATACATAAGACAAATAGGTATGTGCTGCTAGTAACCCTACATTGTATCCTAGTTCTTTTAAATCCAAATTCAATATAGATTGTATCAGTTCAATCACAAGCTTTAGTTACAGTATGTCCAGCCTGTACTTTCTACACTTTCCATATGACATAAAAACAGAATCACCGCAAAGGATGCAAAGGAGGAACTAAAGGGGAACCTAGGCACACTAGCATTTCAGAAGGAACTAGGAAGATGTACAGAAAGGGACACCTAGGTGGGGAAGGGTGGTGTGGGATTGATGGGATTCTTGATTGGGGGGGTCTTGACATGGCTGCAATTTTTAATTAGACCTCTGGATGGATGACCGCATATGATCTATTAATTGTGGATGACTGCTAATTTTTGTTTTGTAATTGGTTTAAATGCTTAATAAAATGCTTAAAAAACTAAAGTTTCTTATGCTTCATATAAACTATTCCTTCCATGGAACATCACATATAATGTCACCATCACAGCAAAATCAGAGACAAGATACATTAAGCATAGCTGTATGCATGGACATATTGCATTTATATCGTATATAAAGTATGGACATGTAAGCAGCACAAATCTGTCTCTCCACATGGGCTCATGCACACGACCGTATTTTCTTTCCATGTCCGTTCCATTTTTTTTGCGGACCGTATGTGTAACCATTAATTTCAATGGGTCCACAAAAAAACATGGAAGTTACTCAGTGTGTATTCTTTTTCCATATTTCTGTTCTGCAAAAAAATAGAACATGTCCTATTATTGTCCGGACAAGGATAGTACAGTTCTATTAGGGGACAGCTGTTCCGTTCTGCAAAATACGGAATGCACACGGATGTCATCCATATTTGTGGTGATCCGTTTTTAGCAGACCGCAAAATACATACGGTCGTGTGCATGAGCCCTGGGATCAGCAATTAGAGATTATTTTATATAAATGTTACGTAAGTTATCTAATTGTTACTTCCTAGTTATACTTCCTAGTCTTTTTTGTAAATAAAAAGTTTATCGCTATATTAGAGCAATGTTAAAAAAAAGTAGTCAGAATGAACTGAAAGAAAGCAAATCGGGAGAAGTCCTTTTCCGACCCTGGCTTTTATTATTGCCTTGATTGGCTGAGTGCATCAAAATGTAGTGAATTTTCACTCTGCCAGAGCAGAGTGCTAACATGAGCCAATCTCTGGAGCCTGGGCAGGTTTCCAGGTACAGATATTACACATTAAAAAGTCACTGTACTTTCACACAATTTCATTTCATAGAGAATAGTGTAACTAGCGAATTTCTATCACTTAATTTAAAAATATGCATCCACCTGAAAAAAAGCTGTAAAGTCATGGCCACTAGGGGTCTCACTTCCACATAATGTATAGTCCACTTCCTGTTGTCAAGCACAAGATCTGTCCCTAGTAACAGAGACTCAGTAGACAACTCAAAGGAAATGTGGGCCTGTTAGAGCTAGCTGAGACCGTGAGGCTCATACAAGAACTGATTCTATACAACTTTTAAAAACCTCCCATGTGTCTGTAAAGTGATTCCTCATCTGTTCTGCGAGTTCCAGAGCTGAAAACAAACATAGGTGGAAGTTAGGGAAAGGAAGTCACAGCAGTGCTAGCAGATTTCACAGAAGGGATACGTCATCTGCCTCTGAGTGAAATGCAGCTAGCTGTGCAGCTGAAACAGGAAATAATTAGGCTAAAAAAAGACATTAGGGAAGGCCCAAAAATACTTGCTCCTTCATAGTTATGGCTGTACAAAGAAGCACAGGCATTATGCAAACGTTTTTTGAAAAATCAGGTACAATTGCAGGAATAGCAAGAATGTGGAAGTCATCTCAATACATACAGATGCTTCCACCCAGTGGCACATACCATGGAGACAGACCACGTAACTACCATGTAGTCCCAGAGGGAGGGGGTCTTGCACTGAACAACTTCTTCTGTTCCTGACATAAAACATTAGCTATTCCCAGCAGCCACCACTAGAGGAAGTTTACTGCAAAGATACTTTTCACAGTTTCCATTACTTTCAGTAGTAACCGTATTAATTCCTGGTTGTTTTCAACAACGTTGTAAAAAAATGTAGACACCCTAGTTGCGCCAAACTGCACCAAAATTGTGCCAATTTGAGCCACTTTTTGGACAGATTTTAGGAGCAGACATATACAATCTATCATATACAATCATATACAATCTGGGCCTGTGTGTGTATATTTGGACTGAAAGAAGAACTTTTATGTCAATGAAGAAGAGACTTGCAGGAAATTGATAGTAAAGCAAATATATTCTATTTTTGCTAGCTGTGTAAATTTATGGTTACATTTTTTAAATCAAAGTGCTTCTTTAGAATTATATAAATGTGTATAACATGAAAAATAACCTGTAGTACTCTGTAATATAGAATTACAGGTAATTAAAAGAAAAAAAAAAAATAATATCTGATTACAAATGCCAGGGAGCACAGACATGCAGCTATGTGGCATAGTCTATAAAATAGTCTATATCCCAAAATTTGAGCACTATTATTTCAGCCACACTTATATATAGGAACATAACTACTGTATTTAGAATAGCCCCATAAATATCTTAGCACACAATGCTGTACAAATTTCAAACTTGCAGCTCTAATTATAGCTTCACAGCTTTTAACATAAGAATTAAAGAAAACACAGCATAAACTGTCAGGGTATTTTTATCATCATATCTTATTTTCAAACTCTTGACATTAGATTTACTGTATCTCGTTACAATATAATGCAAGTAATTAGACACATAACTTACAAAATAATGAACACAAAGAACCATATATGCTTTGACTTTGGGAGATGATATTGAAAAATATGAATGTAAGCCATATAAAAGACCTAATGAACAATACAATATAGCATTTAGATCCGTCAATATGTCTCATAAAACTATGTATGTTACAGAATCCTGTTCAGCACAGAAAATGTATCCATCCTATTATCTTATTTCTCACAAACACAAAAGAGACAGCAAAATGGCAATTCAAATGTGTTCAGCATTTATTATGACAATTAAAATGGCCATGAAATGCCACAAATTCGAGCGGACGAGATCCCAGGAGTCTGTAAAGCCCTTTCTTTTATTTCCCTGTTCTTGGAAGCAGCATTGTTCTAATTTTCTATATTATTAATTTGCCAGGCCAACACCTTCTCTCAATATGCACCCTCCCCCACCATCCCATCCCAATACTATATCCAACAGATCCACTGCCCCCTAAAGCCATCAAGTATAATGGTAAACAAAGCCCAAACACATAGAGAAGCTAGACAAGTGTAATCGAAACACAGGAAGGTCGATTAAGGGTAAATGCACACGATCAGGATTACGTGCGGATTTTACGTGCGGATTTGCATGCGGAAAATCCGGTCCGTAGGTCATGTACATTATATTCTATGACAATTTGAAATTCTCAATGCACACGATGCGGATTTTTTTAGTGCGGATTTTGACCTGCGGTGCGGATTTTACAATCCGCAGCATGTCAATTTATTTAATTTTTCCTGTCCGGATTTCATGTGGATTTTCTCCATTCACTTGAAAAAAAAATCCGCACGCAAATCCGCATGCAAATCCGCACCAATTGGTGCGGATTTACCGCACGAATTTCACTGAGAACACCTGCAGATTTCAGTGCGGATTGTCCGCAGATAAATCCTGATCGTGTGCATTTACCCTAAATCAGCTTTCAACATCAGTCCCTCTCTATTTACATTGAAACTGCTTGAAATTCTAGTGGTCAAATCACAAGAGAGAGTAAAAAGAAAAAAGAAAACAAAATCAGTGCTTACCAATGTGATTTAGTTTATAATCTTCAAATCAGTTTTATACTGGAAATAAGAAAAAAAATTAATATAACTTGGAATATTAATAATAAACAAATAAAAAAACTTTAAAAACAGATCCTCGTAAAGGTTCTATTCACAGTGCATTTGTAATATTTGTCTGGTGTATGCACCGAAGAAATCTACCAACATGCATGAGAAGAACATGACCCTGACGTATGCAACTATATGCCATGTATAGTAGATGCATATGCTGCCCATTGACTCCCATATACATTTTTTACAGAATGCCTCAGTATTAGAGATGAGCGAGCATGTTCGGCCGAGCATGCTCAAGTGCCATTTTTGCGTATTTGCGTACGCATTTTAAAATTCGTACGCTATTCATACGCATATTTTAATCTTTACGCAAATGAGTACGAATAGAGTACAAATTGAATTTGTACGCTATTCGTACGCATTTGCGTATAGATTAAAATATGCGTATGAATAGCGTACGAATTTTAAAATGCGTACGCAAATACGCAAAAATGGCACTTGAGCATGCTCGGCCGAACATGCTCGCTCATCTCTACTCAGTATTTAAAAATGTAGTCAGCTATGTTTTTTCTTTGCTGTTAAAAAAAAAGGTTAACTGTATGCAAAAAGGACATTCTTTTACCATACGATGCGTTTATAGAGGCATTTCCCAGTACATACGAGAAAACAACAAAATGCAGTGTTAATAGATTCTATGTAGAGATGAGTAAATCGATTCCAAACAAATTGGATCCATTGCTGCTGAACGAATCGGAACTTGTGGTGATTCTCTTCAATGAATTGTGCAAAATGGCGGCCACGCCATTTTACTGTGCAGATTAGTGGGCAACAGGGCATGGAGGATGCAGTTGGAGGATCACATGACCGTGGGAAGAGGGCTTGTCCTGATTGGCTCAGACGCTGACAGACAGCTTGTGAGCCAAACAAGGCGCAAGATTTTGGCAGGTCCTTCAGTTCTGTCCTATTTGTAAGCCACAGACACCATTCTGAGCGCAGCTGTAACATATTGCTGAAAATCTGCTGCAATGGCCGAGATCGGTGCTAGTGCCGATGTAAGCCAGTTAACGCAAAGATACCGCAGTCAGTAGCGACTGTGGCATATAAGGAGTTTACAGAGGGAGCAATCTGACCACAAAAAATGAAAAATTAAATAACATTGAAATAAAAAATAAAAAGCAATCTAATAGTCATATGTACCCCAACAGGATACCAATAAAAACTACAGGACGCCCCATCACATGTGTTATGCTTTTTTATATTAGAAAGCTTTCAAAAATTGTTCCTTATTGGGGGCAGATGGTGCTTAAACACACACGTGTTATGGGAAAAAACAGTGGCTTCTTGGACTAAGCATCCAAAAATTATAACTCAACAGGGGTAGATCCCTGGTTTATGCACACACACACACAAATGTTGACATCAGAAGAAAAAGTGGCTTGTTCTGCACAAGCATCCAAAGATGATGCGTTAACAGGAAGCAGAATGCCTGCCCGTATTTACAGTGCCTTGAAAAAGTATTCATACCCCTTGAACTTTTCCACATTTTGTCACGTGACACCCACAAACTTAATGTATTTTATTGGATTATGTGATAGACCAACACAAAGTAGCAAATATTTGTGAAGTGTAAAGAAAATGTTACATTGTTTTTAAAGTTTTTAATAAATAAAAATCTGGAAAGTGTGGAGCATAAAAAAAATGTGTGTGAAAGAAATTAAGTAGTTGATGAACAGAATTGTGCTAAATTGTATTTCATTATCAAATAGACACCATCTTCTTTATTAATCTCCATTAGACGCCACTTTATGCTTAAAAATAAATATGAGTCACCATCACTTGATATTTCTATAGGAAAAGAGGAACTTGCAGACACATAGAATTTTACAGATAAATGAAGTAATGCATTTATACCTACGTGTCATTAGCATCTTTTGATTCATTGTTAAATGTATACTTGTATGATTGTGATTGGATATATTAAAATTGATTGTTAAGGGTGGTGTGGATAAATCCACCCACCATGTACAGTACAGACCAAAAGTTTGGACACACCTTCTCATTCAAAGAGTTTTCTGTATTTTCATGACTGTGAAACAACTGTAAATATGTCTTATATTCTAGGTTCTTCAAAGTAGCCACCTTTTGCTTTGATTACTGCTTTGCACACTCTTGGCATTCTCTTGATGAGCTTCAAGAGGTAGTCACCTGAAATGGTTTTCACTTCACAGGTGTCCACTGTCAGGTTTAATAGGTGGGATTTCTTGCCTTATAAATGGGGTTGGGACCATGAGTTGTGTTGGGTAGAGGTCAGGTGGATATACAGCTGATAGTCCTACTGAATAGACTGTTAGAATTTGTATTATGGCAAGAAAAAAGCATTAAAGAAAAACGAGTGGCCATCATTACTTTAAGAAATGAAGGTCAGTCAGTCTGAAAAATTGGGAAAACTTTGAAAGTGTCCCCAAGTGCAGTCACAAAAGTATCATATAAGTTCATCCGAGTCACCAGCCTCAGAAATCGCAGGTTAACAGCAGCTCAGATTAGAGACCAGGTCAATGCCACACAGAGTTCTAGCAGCAGACACATCTCTACAACAACTGTTAAGAGGAGACTGTGTGCAGCAGGCCTTCATGGTAAAATAGCTGCTAGGAAACCACTGCTAAGGGCAGGCAACAAGCAGAAGAGACTTGTTTGGGCTAAAGAACACAAGGAATGGACATTAGACCAGTGGAAATCTGTGCTTTGGTCTGATGAGTCCAAATTTGAGATCTTTGGTTCCAACCACCGTGTCTTTGTGCGACGCAGAAAAGGTGAACGGATGGACTCTACATGCCTGGTTCCCACAGTGAAGGAGGAGGTGTGATGGTGTGGGGGTGCTTTGCTGGTTACACTGTTGGGGATTTATTCAAAATTGAAGGCATATTGAACCAGCATGGCTACCACAGCATCTTGCAGCGGCATGCTATTCCATCCGGTTTGCGTTTAGTTGGACCATCATTTATCAACAGGACAATGACCCAAAACACACCTACAGGCTGTGTAAGGGCTATTTGACCAAGAAGGAGAGTGATGGGGTGCTACGCCAGATGACCTGGCCTCCACAGTCACCAGACCTGAACCTAATCGAGATGGTTTGGGGTGAGCTGGACCACAGAGTGAAGGCAAAAGGGCCAACAAGTGCTAAGCATCTCTGGGAACGCCTTCAAGACTGTTGGAATACCATTTCAGGTGACTACCTCTTGAAGCTCATCAAGAGAATGCCAAGAGTCTGCAAAGCAGTAATCAAAGCAAAAGGTGGCTACTTTGAAGAACCTAGAATATAAGACATATTTTCAGTTGTTTCACACTTTTTTTGTTAAGTATATAATTCCACATGTGTTAATTCATAGTTTTGATGCCTTCAGTGTGAATCTACAATTTTCATAGTCTTGAAAATACAGAAAACTCTTTGAATGAGAAGGTTTGTCCAAACTTTTGGTCTGTACTGTATATCTAATACATTTTGCTCTCTGGGCGTTACCAGGAGAGATCTGACAAGACCAGCAATGACCTGACATGACCAATCTGGATGTGCATTTCTTAGGTGGCCGCACCCCCTACCACAAAGGGGAAAAACTTATTAACATAATTTGAACCCCACAGACAACTGGGTAGTGAGTGAATTCTCCTAATTTTGGACTTGTCCTAAATTGCAGCGACAGTTTTGTGGTGCCGAAACCCGGGAAAATCCATCATATATCCAAGGGGATGATTGTGGAAGAGCTTTGGTCATTATGGCAACTGTGAACTCTGCCTTTAGATACACAGGTAAAATACTTTGTTCTTACTGTGCCTTCCCACTTGTTATGACCACTGTTCAGGTGTTGTCCCTTTCGGAATCTTTGGGATTTTAAAGAACAAATCTCCTTGTCTGTGGTTGAATGAATGGATTGTCTGGAACCTAGGTTTAGTGTGTGAAAGAGATGCCTCCGTTTCATATGTTGCCATGATAGGAATAAGGAACTAAAAAAAAAAAAAAGAGGAAGTCAGAGAGATTTGAGTAACAGTGCACAGTATCTGCATATAGTTAGTATTTTAAAGTGCCCACCTCTCTGTGATGTCCATAGGTACCCAAGTAGCTCAACCTGTGACACTTCGTAGTGCGAGCAGGTTGGTTCCCAGTCTGTGACGCTTCATAGTGCGAGCAGCTGGGTCTGGTTAATGACACTTCGTAGTGCGAGCAACCAGCAGGACGTGAATCATCGGGTTCACGTGTGGTGGAAGAAGGGGGGGATCCACTCTTCTTCGATGGGAACCAGTCAAAAGCTCTGAACGAGGGCGCCCCTCCGGGAGGGGGTGACTCCAGTGGATATCATAGAGAGACAGTGTGAAGGAGGAGGGGCAGTGAGAGATATAAGCAGAATATTCAAAAGAGCAGGCATGCTAAAAGATGGTTGTTTAAATCTGGAAAGATGGAAAGAGTTCCAAAGGAACAGTAAGAGCAGTGGCACCATTTGTTGAAGGTTAGGCAGGTGAAGAAGGTAAGAGCAGGTGAGAAGGTGGAGAGGCTGGGGAGAAGTGGTTCAAAGATGGCAGAAAGAGAATGATGGAGAAAGAATTGGGAAGAGAATGTACTTTTACTTTTAGAAAGCAAAGCAAAGAGTTAAACATGAGTGGAGTGGTAAAAGAGGAAGTACCGGCTGCTGCTTTCATGAGACTTAATCGACATTGTCTTCCGTCTCTCGTGGGGTCCCCAATAGTCATAAATGTACCAAAAGATTGTGTTTTAATGTTGCTTAGTCTCTGTAGAAGAGGAGGAGGGACCGAGAAGAATCAGATTCTAAAAGGGAAGTATCTTTGCATTATTTGTTAATGTAGAATTGCAGTAGTTCCCAGTTCAGATATTGTTTTGGCAGATGTGGTCTTGAACTGTAAGCTGTAATGCAGTATTTGGGCTTTTATCCCAGTGTTCAAAAGTAGATGTGTCAGTGTATACTGCTGCCATTGGCGATTTATCAGTGCATTCAGTGATTGGTTTTTACTAGAGACATCTTTAAAGTGATAAAGTGAAGTTTGGAGACTTTTTGATTATATAAATGCTTCGCTTCTGTCCCAGACGTTGATGTTATGTATGTCAGAAAAAGAGAATGTATGGAATATAAGCTGTCTCTGTTTTTTTTGTGAAAAAATAAGTATTTAACATTAAAAGTAATGATATCCAGGAAAAAAACTTTAGAATTAGGTTAAAGAAAATCCACGTGGTAAAAGAGTAAAAGAGGAATTCATTGTTACATTTGGTATTATGTGCACACTATTTTTCATTTTTGCAAACTAAAGATTTTGTGAGCTTTATTTTACAGCCCGACTTAATGGACATCAAGAAAGCCTGTTGTTTTTTTTCCAAATGTTTAACTTGGTGGGAATTGTGACTAATCTGTTTTTCAGGAGTGAAGAGAAAAAGACCAAGAAACCCCGACATATTCGGCAGATCTGCACAAAAATATCATTTTCATTGATTCTGTGCTGAAAACTTTTCCATAGAGTCATGCATATATTTTTTTGAGTTTTTATTGGAGCTCCAGTGAATATTGTATTCGTTTGTGTGTGTGAAGTGTGTGATGGGCCCGTGTCTTGTATCGTTATATATGTTTTATGTTAAGACATCTACTTAGAGCTGATCAAAAAGGAGAAGTTACATTTTGAAAAAAAGAAAAAAGACAACAAGTTGGGAGATTAAACTGCTATAACTGCAGACCTCCAGCCATTACCTGAAGCCAACTTAAGGTTTACGTGACTCGGCCAACCCAGGCCCAGAAGACCTCTAAAGTAAGAGCAATGAGTGATGACAAGCTCTGGAGGGTAGGTAAAATGGTGCCTTCTCAAACACACTCTGCCTGTTGATGAATTCAGCACATGGGTTGATGTATGTGTCAGGAGAAGAGATTGTGGGAATCCCAGGGTCCAGCAGTGCTGCCACCAGGTTTGTCCAAGGTTACATGATGTGTGCCTGTAATAATGTTGAAAGAACTTTGAGAGTTTCAGGAGGGCATATGCCTAGGCTATCTTGCCTATTTCAGAGATTGCAGATGGACAA
This sequence comes from Rhinella marina, assembly GCA_900303285.1. NCBI lineage: Eukaryota > Metazoa > Chordata > Amphibia > Anura > Bufonidae > Rhinella > Rhinella marina. Next base: position 283,620 of record ONZH01006899.1, on the reverse strand, counting down.
CATTAGGATTCCAAAGGTGGGGCAGTATGCATATGTCCTTGTCTATGTTGATCTATTTTTCAGGGGACACCAGGCCTGTAGTAAAAGCAAGAGTAAAAGAAGATACTGGCTGAGGTAGTAAGTAGATAAATACTGGATGTAGAACAAACCTTTTGACACTCCCCGTCATTCCTAAAGTGGTAGGAGCCCTTACAGGTCAGCTCTGATTGTTGAACATAAACATGTGTGTGATTCCTTTTCAGATCTGGACTCCAAGACTAGCACCTAGTTCATATAAAGGAAAAGTTTGGATCCCAGATTTGATGGTTCCTTCTGAGTGCTGTGTTAACCATTCCAACATTGGTGAAGCCAAACATATTTACATTGATATACTTAATGCTTATGAAATTTGCAGAACAATGAGAGATTACAGAATTAGCAAATAATCTACACTGTGAGAGGAAAGGTGGTGTGGACTCACTTGGATATTGTTTAATCAGGATTGGATTATTGAGTAAAGTCTGACCATTACATCTTTGCCCCATTATGTTCATTATGTTGTAATTTGTGTCCTAACTTCACTAACAATGTCTTAAACAGATTTAATAACTGTCTGGTTTATAACATACTAAAAGAGTAGCAACCCACTTAGCGGAAGTATCAAACAATCAGAAGATGATGATGATATGTATGTGGTATGTGAAATGGATGCATATAGATGTCTGCCACCTCGATGCTCAGTGGTCTGCACCTCAGCTAATCATCCCTGAGGCTTAAGGCTTCATTCACACGACCGTATGTGTTTTGCGGTCCGCAAATTGCGGATCCGCAAAAAAAACGGATGACGTTCCGTATGGCATCCGTGTCCGTTTTTTTTGCGGATCCATTGTAACAATGCCTATCCTTGTCAGCACAACGGACAAGAATAGGACATGTTCTATCTTTTTTGCGGAACGGAAATGCGGACATACGGAAACGGAATGCAAACGGAGTACCTTCCGGTTTTTTTGCGGACCCATTGAAATGAATGGTTTCACATACGGTCCGCAAAAAAAACGGAACGGACACGGAAACAAAATACGGTCGTGTGAATGAAGCCTAAGTCTGAGAACAAAAAAAGAGGTGTTCCATTACAACAGGTACCAGAGCAGATTTTATTGGGAAAGAGGAAAAGATCATGCCATGCACATGCCATGATGAGGATGGTATGGTTTGGGTGGCTGCTGATATGGAACATGCTAAGAGGTTAAGGGAGATTTATAGAGCCGCTAATTCTAAGAAAGAATTGTCCATTGATTAGACTGATTTGCAGTGTTGATTGAACCCAATTAACTCATTTAGTTAAGTAAAATGATAGGTTCATGGTTGATGCTCGCTTTGTAAAAGGATACTAAATTTGTTGTTTTTGATTAAATCGGCAGTAAGGTCAGAAAGAAGATGTTATCATCATCACCTAATTGTAATAATAACCTTTATACAGAATGCGAATCCTGGAGAATCTACAAGAGAGGAATATATATACACATCAATGCAACCTGCGAATACTGAACCTGACGATTCAGCTGAGAACTATGGAAGCCTAGACATGATAACTTTTGACTTTGAACTCTGACGATTATTGGACATTTGCCTCGCTTCTGATTGTGCCCCTGTGCCATGCAGGGAATAACTTAAAGGAAAGTGCAGGGAAAAATGCTGAGTGTCCAGTGGGGTCTACCATAAATGATGAATGGCTTATCAGCCCTGATCTGGGGAATCCAGTCAGAATGTAGTCATTGGGGGAGTCCTCTGGATACCTAAACAGACTGTCAGGCTGTGTTCAAGAGGAGGAAGGACACTTATTTACAGATATAAGATTTGCATTGATGATATAGGCAGGGGCGTAGCTATAGGGGAAGCAGGGGAAGCGGCTGCTTTGGGGCCCAGACTCACAAGGGGCCCCCTCAGGAGGAATACTAAAAGATTTTATTGTCAGGGCCCCCTCAACAGTATTATACAATGACATTATATACGGTATATACCTGTAGGAAATGGACGGAGTGGCTGCCAGGCCTCGTCAACAGTTTTGATCAGCCACAGGAGTGGGGGATGCGTGAGTTGGGGGTTGAGAAGAAGGTGCTGAGGGGGGGCCCCGTTCTAAAATTTGCTGTGGGGCCCGGTCAGTTGTAGTTACGCCACTGGATATAGGGTCTGTCCTGATCGATATACCTCAGTTAATGGATGGCCCATAGGTCCTGGTTTAAACTGAATATAGTCAATTAGGAAACTCTCTTTAGACAATTAGCAAATTATGTTCAAGAAGAGGAAAATGTGAAAGAAATTAAATAGTTGATGAACAGAATTGTGCTAAATTGTACTTCATTATCAAATAGACACCATCTTCTTTATTAATCTCCATTAGACGCCACTTTATGCTTAAAAATAAATATGAGTCACCATCACTTGATATTTCTATAGGAAAAGAGGAACTTGCAGACACATAGAATTTTACAGATTAACCCCTTGGCGACCAGCGCCGTAATAGTACGGCGCTGCGGCAAGGTGCTAGACGCTCCTGCACCCGCCCGATTAGAGTCGGGGGTCCGGCTGTGCCCAGGTGCTGGACCCCTGAGGAATGCGCCAGCATCGGTGAAAACACCTTTTTTAAACCATGTGCTGACCGCGGCACATGAGGTGTGCCGCATGTTCAGGATGCCAAGCGGGGGCCATCGAGTCCCCGCGCTGCTGTGACGGGGACCCGATGGCTTGGATGGCAGCCCGATGCCTTCCTTAGGCATCGTGGCTGCCATCCCTGCGAGCCTGTGCGATCCAGCCCCCTGGATCGCACAGGAAGCAGGCTGTAAGTGTATTACTGTGAGTAATACACTTACAGCCAATGCATTACAATACAAAGTATTGTAATGCATTGTGAAGGGGATCAGGACCCCCAAAAGTTAAAAAAAAGTGTAAAAAGGTGAAAAAAGTTAAAAAATAAAGTTAAAAGAAAATAATAATAAAAGTTTCAAGTAAAAAAAAAATAATGCCATTTTCCCCCAAAAAAAGTAAAAAAAAATTGTTAAAAAAAGAAAAAAAAAGAAAAAGTAGGCATATTAGGTATCGCCGCGTCCGTATCAACCGGCTCTATAAAAATATTACATGACCCATCCCGCCAGGTGAACACAGTAAAAAATAAAAACAGTGCCAAAACAGCCATTTTTTGGTCACCTTCCCCCACAAAAAGTGTAATACTACGCGATCAAAAAGGCGTATTTACCCCAAAATGGTACTAAAAAATCGTCATCTTGTCCCGCAAAAAATGATACCCTACCTGAGACAATCGCCCAAAAAATAAAAAAAATATGGCTCTTAGAAAATGGCAACACAAAAAAAAAAGATTTTATTCTGTTCAAAAATAAATCTATTGTGTAAAACTTTCCTAAAATAAAAAAGTTAGACATATTGGGTATCGCCACGTCCGTAACAACCTGCTCTATAAAAATATTACATGATATGGCCCCCCAGGTGAATGCTGCAAAAAATAAAAATAAAAAAACTATGCCAAAACAACCATTTTTTTCCCTCTTGCCTCACAAAAAGTGTAATAGCAGGCGATCAAAAAGGCGCATTTAACCCAAAATGGTACCAATCAAACCGTCATCTTGTCCCGCAAAAATGATACCCTACCTGAGACAATCGCCCAAAGAATAAAAAAATATGGCTCTCAGGAAATGGCAACACACAAAAAACAAAAAAAAAGATTTTATTCTGTTCAAAAATAAACCTATTGTGTAAAACTTTCCTAAAATAAAAAAGTTAGACATATTGGGTATCTCCACATCCGTAACAACCTGTTCTATAAAAATATTACATGAGATGGCCCTCCAGGTGAATGCTGCAAAAAAAAAAAAAACTATGCCAAAACAACCATTTTTTCCCTCTTGCCTCACAAAAAGTGTAATAGCAGGCGATCAAAAAGGCGTATTTAACCCAAAATGGTACCAATCAAACCGTCATCTTGTCCCGCAAAAATTGTCCCGCAAAAAATTAAAAAAATATGGCTCTCTGAAAATGGCAGCACATAAACAAGATTTAATTCTGTTCTAAAATGCATCTAATGTGTAAAACATAACAATAATAAAAATGGTAGACATATTGGGTATCCCCGCGTTCGTAACAACCTGCTCTATAAAAATATCACATGATTTGCCCCCTCAGGTGAATGCTGTAAAAAATGTTTTAAAAAACTATGCTAAAACAGCTATTTTTGTTCACCTTGACTCACAAAATGTGTAATACCAAGCAATAAAAAAGTGTTATGTACCCCAAAATGGTACCAATAAAAACGTCACCTCATCCTGCAAAAAATGAGCCCCCACATAAGACAATAACTCAAAAAAATAAAAATCAATGGCTCCCGCAAACCAATCCATCAAAAGCTGTTCTGCAAAATCCATACGGTGCTCCTTCCGTTCTGAGTCCTGCCATGTGCCCGCACAGCAGTTTACCACCACATATGGGGTGTTGCCGCATTCAGGAGAAAATGGGTAACAAATTATGCGGTGCTTTTCTCCTGTTACCCCTTGTAAAAATGAAAAATTTGGGGCTAAAGCAACATTTTATTGGAAGAAATGAAACTTTTTATTTTCACAGCCAAGTGTTTCCAAATTCCATAAATTCCGTAAAAGGGGTCAAAGTGGCCAGTACCCCCCTTAATATATTCTTTGAAGGGTGTAGTTTCCAAAATGGGGTCATTTTATGAGGATTTCCACTGTAGGGGTACGTCAGGGTCTCTCAATTACAAAATGGTGCCTAAAAACCATTCTAGCAAAATCTGCCTCTAAAATCCGTATGGCACTCCTTTCCTTCTGACCACTGCCACAAACCCATAGAGAGGTTTACCACCACATATGGGGTATTTATGTAAACTGCAGAATCAGAGCAATGTATATTGAGGTTTAGTTTGCTGTTAACCCTTGCTGTGTTGCAAGAAAAAAATTATTAACATGAATAATCTACCAAAAAAGTGAAATTTTGAAATTTCACCTCTATTTTCCTTTAATTCTTGTGGAACACCTGAAGGGTTAACAAAGTTTGTAACAGCAGTTTTTTATAATTTGAGGGGTGTAGTTTCTAAAATGGGGTCATTTATGGGTGGCTTTCATTATGTAAGCCCCTCAAAATCACTTTATATCTGAATTGGTGCTTAAGAAAATGGTTTTGGAAAATTTGGTGAAAATTTGAAAAATGGCTTCTAAACTTCTAAGCCCTCTAACGTCCTAAAAAAGTAAAATGACATTTATAAAATGATGTCAACATAAAGTAGACATATGGGGAATGTAAAATAATAACTATTTTTGGAGGTATTACTATTTATTTTGAAAATTGAGAAATTGAAATTTGGAAATTTGCAAATTTTTCCAAATTTTTGGTAAATTTGTTATTTTTTTATAAATAAAAATGAAATATTTTGCCACAAATTGACTACTGTCATGAAGCACAATATGTGACGAGAAAACAATCTCAGAATGGCCTGGATAAGTAAAAGCGTTCCAAAGTTATTACCACATAAAGTGATTAGCAAAAAATGGCCTGGGCATGAAGGTGAAAACAGGCCTGGGGTTGAAGGGGTTAATGAAGTAATGCATTTATTCCTACGTGTCATTAGCATCTTTTGATTCGTTGTTAAATGTATACTTGTATGATTGTGATTGGATATATTAAAATTGATTGTTAAGGGGGGCGTGGCTAAATCCACCCACCATGTATATCTAATAAATTTGGCTTTCTGGGTGTTTCCAGGAGAGATCTGACATGGCCAGCAATAAGTCTGGATGTGCATTTCTTAGGCGGCCGCACCCCCTGCCACAAAGGGGAAAAACTTATTAACATAATTTGAACCCCACAGACAACTGGGTACTGAGTGAAGTCTCCTAATTCGGGACTTGTCCTAAATTGCAGCGACATGTGGAAAAGTGTCATGTGGATGGAATAGTAGTGGCAGCATTAGCAGCACAGCATTTAACAGGCAAGTCAGTAGATGTGTGTGCAAATGTTTAGGGAAACTAGTAGTAGTAGTGGCGACTGTGTAGCAGTAATGGTAGTGGCAGAGGGTAATGGAAGTGGCCATAGGGGAAAAGCAGTAGGGAGCAGTAGCTGCGGCGGCAACCGCAACAACAGACATACATCAGAACATGATGGTAGACAGGCACACAGCAGCATGATGTTGGCAGCGGTAGCAACAGCAGTCATACTTTACAGAATGTGATGGTAGGCAGAGAGTGGCAGTGGCATGATGGTGGCAACAGCATGGGCCATATGGTATGGAACATGATGGTAGGCAAGAAGACAGTGGCAATGCCATGATGGGGTACTGACATGCAGTGTTAGCCGCAAATGTGCGAAAATCCCCACAGATCCACGCCTCGTTCAATTTTACAAAAGTTGTACACTGGAGGAAGACAACTTTGTCCGTTTGGTTGTCCCGATACCAGCTACCATGCTAAAAACCCTCTCTAGGATGACACTGGAAGCTGAGCAAGAGAGAACGGAGATAGCATGCTAAGCCAGTTTGGGCCAGTGTTCCAGCCTGCCTTCCCAGAAGTCTATGGAGTCAGGGAACATGGTATGCACCACAAAAAAGGCCAGAATTCAGGTAGGACTGAACCTGGGTATTAAGGTGGAACGCCTCCGTTTGCTGATTTGCTCCAGCACATGGAACAATTTCTCCATCATGTTGATGATACTCAACTGGCTGCCGCTGCTTCTTCTGCTGCTTGTGGTAGCGGAGGCAGCAGGAGGTGTGTGACACTGCAGGCGACAGAGAGAAAAGTTCCAGTTACACTGTAGTAAGTTATGTACACCCTGTTTCTCTGTAATAAAGTCATTTGCTCACCTCCCTGCTGAGGTGGTCTGGTGCATGACAAAATCATTCAGCGCTTTCAACTGCTCATAGAGACGCTCTAGCATATGCAAGGTGAAATTCCAGTGAGTTGGAATGCTGTGGATCAAGAGGTACAAAAGCAGACCTTTCTGTTGCTGCAAGTCCAGGAAGGCGTTCCTCACCACATATAAATGGCTGAAATGCGAGGACAGTAACCTGGACATGGCCAGCATCATCTGCAAACCAGTGTACTTTTTCAAAAAGCATTGCACAACTAATATGATTGCGTGTGCCATGCTGGGCATCATTCAGCGCTTTTAACTGCTCATAGAGACGCTCTAGCATATGCAAGGTGAAATTCCAGTGAGTTGGAATGCTGTGGATCAAGAGGTACAAAAGCAGACCTTTCTGTTGCTGCAAGTCCAGGAAGGCGTTCCTCACCACATATAAATGGCTGAAATGCGAGGACAGTAACCTGGACATGGCCAGCATCATCTGCAAACCAGTGTACTTTTTCAAAAAGCATTGCACAACTAATATGATTGCGTGTGCCATGCTGGGAGCATGTGTTATTTCCCCCAAATGCAGGGCAACCATGATGGTTGGGCCATTGTCGCTAACCACCTTGTCCAGTTGGAGTTGGTGGGGAACTGCCATCTGCATCAGCTGTGTGGCTACTCTCACCGAGGCTGATCATTTATAACTCCACATGGCAACGCCTCTCTTTACACATATGATAGGAGAGAGAGGGAGCTGGAGCCATGTACTGTTGTACTCCATTGGGTTGCTGTGGCGGACTCTGTAGTGGTTAAAGAGGACCTGTCACCACTCCTGACATGCCTGGTTTAATAGCTACATGCATTCCCCATGTACTAACAATTCTGGACCATCTATTCTTATATCTGTATGTTGTACCATTCCTTTATTATTTCTACTAGAAGTTATGAATGAATTGCCAGCAGTCTGCAGTAACGGTACAGAGGGGAGGTAACCAGTTGGGGTACCTGCACAGTCTGAAAATGGCAGCACTGATTGGATAGAGTGAGTCTGTGCAGGTACACATCCCCCAACTGGTTGCCACCCCTCTATACCCTTACTGCAGACTGCTAGCAATACATTCATAACTTCTAGGAGAAATAATAACAGAATGGCACAACATAGAGACATAAGAATAGATTCTCCAGAATTGTTATTACATGGGGAATGCATGAAGCTATTAAACAGGCATGTCAGGAGTGGTGACAGATCCTCTTTAAATATGTTGGGGTGGGTAATGCATTATTTTCAAATTATTCCACTTAAGCTCTAGGGGTGGCAGTGTTGATGCACAAAAAACACTTTTTGATTGCTTGCAATCTTTAGATCCAGATGGTAAATTTGTATGAGTTATCTGTACCACTTACCAAGTCAAATGTAATATACTGGGGAGGTTCTGGGGAGTGTGCATCCACAAATACTACTGTGCTCATAACTGGTGATTTTAATATCTACTTACATCTGTATTGGTAAATTTTACAGATGTATGATTGCAGAGACTTCCAGAGATACAAATTTGTCCAGACTTCTAAATGAGGTGGGACTAGAAGATATTTGGAGAATGTGTAAGACAATATTCTTATTTTTCCAGCTTACATGAGGCTCTATCCAGGATTGACTTAGCTATAGGGGATCTGTTGATATTACGTGCATGATCACATGCATGATCAAGAAGCCTCTCTGACTATGCTCCATTGTGGATTTCAGTTGAAGAAATGTGTATATGCGAATGCCTAGAGGAGGATTTGGAAAGTTAAATACACTTTGGCTACAAATTTAAATATGGTAAATAATTTTAATGTGGAAATGGTGAGGTTTATGGAGGTTAACACTGGGATGGCATCCCACCTATACCTGTGGGCCTTCACTACGTGAAGTTTAAGTTCAGTACATAGCATCGCCTATTAAGCTACATAAAAAGTATTGAGAGGAGGCTCAGGTACATTTGAAGTTGCTTTGAAGTTGCATCTTCTGAGAACATTAAGTATTTCCTCAAGGTAATTGAGAATGTGCAGGCAGAATTCAGGCAGAATTATGCTGATTATACATGATTTCTAAAAGGATTAGGCTGGCGGTTAGCCAGCATTCCATGATGGACTTTGTGTTGCGTATGGCCCTGACAGAGGAACAGTGGTCAGCTTTGGATTGGCCATTACAGCTGAGGATCTTGAGGAGGCCCTTAATGTATTTTCCAATGAGAAGGCACTGGGGTGGATAGGTTACCTCTGGAGTTCCTCAGGGCTCAAAGAATTTATTCTGCCTTGGTTTCTGGAAGTGATCTCTACAGCCATAGAAGAGATGACTTTCCCACCATCCATGGACTTTCACACCATCCATGAGAGAGGCTATAATTGTAGTCTTGCCAAAGCAGAAAAAGGACCCGACACTCCTCTCATATTGAACTTTTTCCTTGTCCACTTACATTAATGTGTTTGCTAACGTTTTAGAAAACAGATTATTCGGTGTCATTTCTTCACTGATTTATATGAACCAGACTGGCTTTATCCCAGGCCAATCCATGGAGCCTAATCTTAGACATCTCTTTTTGAATATGTAGTTAGGGGTTGAGAACTAGGGCAATATTTTCACTAGATTCTGCCAAGGCTTTGACAGCAGTGACCATTGTGATTAAACTCCGGGCATGTCTATTGAAGGCTCTTCGGAGATAGTGGCCTTTCAATATGAACAGGGGAAAGGGCGTATCGCTCCCTATGCACATGACATGTTGCTCTTTATGGCTGATGTAAAGCCTCCCTTGGATCCAGTGATGAGTGTTATTAAAGAATTTGGATGTTACTCAGGGGTATCTATAAATTGGGACAAATCTGTTCTCCTGCCACTCAATCCCATAGATAAGGGGTATTGGGTCGGAATTCACATATTCACATTGTAGATAAAGGTAAATACCTGGGAGTACAGATTCCAGCCTGTATTACTGATTATGCATCTCTTAACTCAGAGCCATTGCTTGACAGGTTTCACCAGAAGATCAACACTTGGTGTAAGTTGCTGCTCTTAGTTACTGGCCTCTCCAATCTGATCAAAATGATATTGATGCCACAGTTACTGTGTATTCTGCATAATAGTCCTCTGTATTTACAGCCTTAATTTGGAAGATAGAAAATGCTGGAATCAGATTGAAGATGCTTCAAATTGGTAAGGACCGGGGGGATTGGTGATCCCAAACACTTGACTGTACTTTCTGGCCGCTCAGCTTCAACAATTCAGGTGTTGGAGCTAAATAAATGCTCTAGAAGCTTAAGTGGAATTGATTTCCCATAACATGGGTGGGTGTCCCCCAGCATATTAACGTGAAATTGGTATGGTAGACCTCCAGACTGTTTTCCTACATTGTCAGTCATTATCTGGGATAAGGTAAACAAGCTATATAATATTATAGAGTGCATGAAATGTACCTGCTGTAGCATAATCCTAGGTAGGTTTTAGGATTTAGGAAGAAAAAGGGATTCTTAGGATATGACAGCTTTATAAAAGGGGGTTATCAAAACTCAGGATAGCATTTGACCTGCTGCACTGTTTTTTTAATTAATACTTGCAACTTTGATATGAATTACAGGTGTAGATGAATTCTGTGGATTTCTCTGTAAAATCAAATGTTATTTTGACATCTGCAACTGCTCTCTGTAGTACAAAAGAGCTTATATGTATTCTTTATAGGCATCTTTATAGTTGTACCCATTTAGAACAGTATCCTCTCTCTCAAGGCCAAATGAGAAGTCAGTGATGGCTATCTTTCCAAAAAACAATGGGCAGGCGTTCTAGTGGCGATGCCAGAATTATCTTTATGTGACTTTCCCAAAGCTTATTGGTGCCTGTACTTCTTTTTAGAAATGGTGGTTAGGATAGACTCCAAATGTCCTAGGTGTAGGACGGAAAGGTCACTTTTTAAGTACATGATGTGCGAATGTAGCCTTCTGAGATCTTATTAGGTTCATGTATTACTTATTCAATGTTTGTGTCCCAGTGTTTAGGTTTTTGTGTATTGTATTGTTTTTAAAATGTAAAAACTTAATAAAAATGTCCTTATCCAAACTGGATGCCAATATTAGTTTATTTTCTCTTAAGAGCAACATCTAGCTTAACCCTCATCTCAGCTGTTCTTGGAACTCTAATAGAAGTGAAAAGAGAGAGCTGCGCATGTGCAGTTACCTCGCCATACAATGCCGCAGGCAAATGGGCCCTGTTATCGAGATGGATGCAGGTTCCAGCATCTATCAGATTTTATTGCATACCCTGTTGACATGCCATAAAAGTCCAAGATGGGAATATTCCTCAACTTGCAGCATAACAGGCTGAACTGAATGTCTTTTTTCAGCCTTACAAAATAAATATGTTATTATGGTACTATCTTTAAATATTCAGAACAACTCTAGATTAAATGGGCTTCTTCCTCTAACTTTCATAGGCTTCAAGAAACTCTTTGCATACCCTACTCAGGCTATTTTAGGTATATTCAACTCCATCATGCAGTGCAGTCAGAATTCTACTTCTTCAAGGTTGGCCTAGCCCCATCCAAACTGGAAAGCGTGTGACACATTCCAGAACTTCCCAAATCATTCACTAGTATCTATGCCCTTCTCCAATTAAGTGGTACCAAATCTTTTGATACAGCCTTTCATGTGGAGGGCAGACATCCCATACCTTCCAGAGGAAGATTGGGAACATGTTGTAGTCTATTTCCTGACTGGATGGTTAGTACTCAACTGCCAAGCTCAAAAATCGTAGATGTGGTTGACTAGGATGTCCGTTTTCAGTGTCAGATTTCTACATGCTATGTGGTACTCTGATAGACTCTCACCTTTTTGGATGTCAGTCCTCCATTTTTTTAGACACTGGGTTTCCTAGGGTGATGTCACTGCACATGTGTCTCCTAGTTGCTATAGACACCCTAGTCCTGGCTAAAAGAATTCTGTATATTTTACTGTAGTTCTGCCCATGCAAAATAATAATCATGTGATGGAAGTCAGCAGATACTGTACTCCTTCTATAAACCAATGGGTCAAATTAGTAAACGTGTACTCGTGCTTTATAAGTTTTTATTTTTTAATTGCCCACATAAAGTTGAAAAAATTTGGATGAGTTGGTGGAGAATCCACTTACTATATGTGATGGTGGGGTAGAGAAAACAAGTGATTCCCTTTTGTAGCAGGGGGATGTGGACAGCAGGTGTGTCTGTGTGAATGTGTGTATGGCAGTCACAAAACCCATTGTCTGTAAGTTATTTGTTTCTTGATAAGATTATAATGGTTATTTTTTGCCTTTTTTCCTGATGCTCTAATGATTCCAGCAGTGCTGACATTGGTATAGATGCAACTTGATCCTCTGTGATTGTGACTAGAAATGAGCGAATTGATCTTGAATTAACTGGATTTGTTAAGAATTTCAGAAAAGTTCTGGTGCCAAATAAATCTGAATGTTGGAATTTACCGCATATGAATTACACAAAAATAGTATGGGCGCCATTTTGCTGTGAATATTGACATGGAAAACAACAAGGAAGATGTAGGATCGTATGACCCTGGGAGGGAAGAGCTGTGCCCTCATTGGCTCAGAGGCTGACAGACAGCCTGTCAATCACGGGTAGGATTCTGGCAAGCCCTTTTGCTGAGAATGCCATAGAATGTCTTGGCAGTGTCTGACAAAAAGCTATTACAAACACAAGCCACTAAGCGGTGGTGGAGTCTGCTGCCTTTAGAGAACGGTTAACATGTGCTCAGCCTTGCTGGAAGATACCTAGCAGCCAATATTTATCAAAAAAGCAATCCCTGCCTTGTACTATCACATGGTGGAGAAATTGGGCCACTCCTTGCAATTCTCGCTGTGCAGAAAGGTGCATGCCACCATGGACACCTGGAGCAGCTGTTAACGAGAGGGACAGTACATGTCTTTTATAGCCCATTGGGTTAATGTTTTTCGCAGCTGTATGAAGCAACTCAGCAACTAGGTTCCCACACCACATGCTTATTAGCATCCTCCACGTCCTTTGCAATGGACACAGTCTTGCCTACAATCAGAAACAGGGCTGAGCATTGTTTCCACTCCCCCTCCTATCATATGTGTAAAGGGAAGCGTTGCCATGCAGTGTTAGAGTTGATCGGCTTGGACAAGATCAGTTGCTAAAGTGTATCAAGCAGCAGACATCTTGCAGGCTGTTTCACTGCCAACTCCAATTGCAAGGTGGTCAGTGACAATGGGTGGAACATCTTGGCAGTTCTGCATTTGGGGGAAGAAAACACATGCTACCTGCATGATACGCATGATGAATTTAGTGTTGCAATGCTTTTTGCTTGCAGAGGGTACTGGCCATGTCCAGGAGACTGTCCTCACATTTCAGCGATTCTTATGTGGCAAGAAACTCCCTCCTGGGCTTGCACCGACAGAACAGTCGCTGGAATTTCACCTTGTGTATGTTGGAGCAACGTAAATCAATGAAAGATTTTGTCATACACCAGACCTTCTCAGCAGGTGTGTTGTTTCGAGGTCAGACAGTAGCAGTTCATCAGAGATGCCTGTAGAATACTCAGCACTTTGAAGAGGCCACCAGATTTTCCAGTAGGAACAACTGTGGCATCAAGGATGTCACCCCCGCTCATGCTAATGCAATAAGGGATAGTGGAAAAAGAACAGCTTACACATTTTGCTGGCCATCCTGCAGCTGTGGGAGACCCATATGGAGAAAGTCCCATAGTGTAAGAATTGGAGGATGAGGAGCTGCCACTGGAGGAGGAGCAGGAGGACGAGGAGTCACTTAGGCAGGAGGACCAAACCGATGTTGATGATTACGTCAACTCTGGCCATGAAACATCTTAGTGGTGGGTCAGAGCCGGAAAGAACTGAAAGAGCCGCAACCTGCCGCAGCTTTCGCCGACCAGACGCCTCCCGCCCACATTTCTGACCAAGAGACTCTCGCAGAGCCACCCACCAGCTCCACTGCCACAAGCAGCAGAAGCTGCAACAACAGCCAGTTCAGTGTCATCATCATGATGGAGCAATTTTTTCATATGTTGCGCCAGGCTGATGCAAATCAGCAAATGGAAACATATTGCAAGTTCAGTCATACGTGGACTCTGGCCTTTCTATGGTGTATACTGTGTTCCATGACCCCATGGACTTCTGGGCAGGCAGATTGGAAGAGTGGCTGGAACTGGCCCAGTATGCTGTCTCTCTACTGTCTTGCCTAGCCTTCAGTGTCATGTCAGAGGGGGGTATTAGTGCTGAGATGGCAATGTGACACCGAAATGGTCCTCAGTCAGTATACAAAACATTACTTTGTCAAAATGAACAAAGCATGGATACGTGAGGGTTTTCACACACTTCTGGCTGAGACCAATGAATAGAACAGCCATTGCTGGTGATGCCCCATCATACCCCTGCCTACCATCATATTCCGTACTGTATGGCTGCTGCTCCTGCCACCATAATGACTCTGCTGCTGTCTGCTTGCCTACCATCATGTTCTGTACTATATGACTGCTGCCTCCATGCCACTTCCTGTTTACCATTATGTTTCGTACCATAGGGCTTCTGCTGCCATAATGTCACCGCCTGCCTACCATCATGTTCCATACCGTAGAGCTGCTGCTGCAGCCATCATGCCACTGCCTGCCTACCATTGTTTCGTACTGTATGGCTTCTGCTGTCATAATGCCACTGCCTGCCTACCATCATGTTCCATACCGTACAGCTGCTGCTGCAGCCATCATGCCGCTGCCTGCCTTATATTATCTTCCATACTGTATGGCTGCTGCCATCATCATGCCACTGCTGCTGTTTGTCTGCCTACCATCATGTTCTGTACCATATGGCTGCTGCTGCCGCCACTGCAGCTGCTACTCCCTGCTACTAATGTACCAACTGCCACTTCCAGGACTGCTACACAGCCACCACTACAACTCCCCCTAAACAGCTGCACACACATCTACTTCCTTTTCTGTTCCATGCTGTGCTGCTACTGCTGTCATTACTATTGTGGCTACTTTTACCCTACCACACTGTACTGATTCTGCTCCCAATTAAGAGGGATAATTTTTCCAGGCTCATTCAGAAAAAGTCACTGTTGCTTTTGAAAATTAACACTTGTGTGCATAAATATAGGAGGGCATTCTGGCCCTGCTAACACATAATTTTGGATGCTTATGCAGAACAAGTCACTGTTCTGCACATGAATTAACATGTGTATCAATGAACAGGCAACTGCCCCTGTTAAGGAATAACTTAATAAGGGAGTGTTTCACAGGATTGGCGCATAGCAAATATGGTGGCAATATTCAAAAAGGGTCCAAAAACATAGCCCGGGAACTATAGGCCGGTAAGTTTAACATCTGTCGTGGGTGAACTGTTTGAGAGTTTTCTAAGAGATGCTATCTTGGAGTTCCTCAATAAAAATAAGCAAATAATGCCATATCAGCATGGCTTCATGAGGGATCGGTCTTGTCAAACCAATTTAATCAGTTTCTATGAGGAGGTAAGTTCTAGACTTGACCGCGGTGAATCAATGAATGTTGTATATCTGGACTTCTCCAAAGCATTT
The DNA here is from genome assembly GCA_900303285.1 of Rhinella marina. NCBI lineage: Eukaryota > Metazoa > Chordata > Amphibia > Anura > Bufonidae > Rhinella > Rhinella marina. Next base: position 268,195 of record ONZH01006899.1, on the reverse strand, counting down.
GACACGGTACCACATAAAAGGTTAGTATATAAAATGAGAATGCTTGGATTGGGAGAAAATGTCTGTATGTGGGTAAGTAACTGGCTCAGTGATAGAAAACAGAGGGTATTATTAACGGTACATACTCAGATTGGGTCACTGTCACTAGTGGGGTAACACAGGGGTCAGTATTGGTGTCACGAGTGGGCTTGCGTCTGATATCAGACGTTCTGCGCGGCTTTCAAGAGTGACATAATTTGACATGCTTTTCCCTTGGTTTAGTTGCTGTTTACCACACCTCTTCCCCTCAGCTGTTGTGGCTGTGGTAATTGTCTTTCCTCTATTTATTCCTTCTTCTCCCAGGATTCACTGCGGTTTATACTTTCTGCCTTCTTTGTAGCGTGTGGTGTGGATCTCGGCTGAGATCCGGTTGCTGCGATATCTGCTTTAAGATAAGTGACATTTTCCCTTTTGTGGTTTTCCTTCTGGAGTCTCCTGTTCGTCCTTACTCTTGGAGGAACGGGTTGACTCTTTCCTGTGTCACTAGCTGCAGGGTTCTTTAGGGTGAATTTATTATTAGGTTCCTGTGTATGAACTCTCCTACCACTAAGGCTTGTTCATACTGGTAGTCAGTCAGGGCCTAGTTTCAGACTTCCCTGCAGGAGGTGACCGTTTCCCTGGTTTTGGTCTTTTCCCTTCCCTCGTACGCTCGATGTGGCTATTCCCTCCACACCAGAGCATGACAATTGGGCCCTATTCTCTTCAATATATTTATTAATGAGCTTAGAAGGTTTGCACAGTAAAATATCAATTTTTGCAGATGCCACTAAACTGTGTAAAGTAATTAACACAGAAGAGGACAGTACACTGCTACAGATTGATCTGGATAGACTGGAGGCTTGGGCAGAGAAGTGGCAGATGAGGTTTAACACTGACAAATGTAAGGTTATGCATATGGGAAGGAATAATGCAAGTCACCAGTACATACTGAATGGTAAAACAATGGGTAACTCTGACATGGAAAAGGACCTAGGAATTTTAGTGAACAGCAAACTAAGCTGTAGAAACCAGTGTCAGACAGCTGCTGCCAAGGCCAATAAGATGACATGGCAGACATAGCAGAGCTGCAGAGGGTTCAAAGGAGGGCAACTAAAGTCATAACTGGAATGGGTGGACTACAGTACCCAGAAAGATTATCAAAATTAGGCTTATTACTTTAGAAAACAGACGACTGAGGGGAGATCTAATAACTATGTATAAATATATCAGGGGTCAGAGATGGGTCGTTGATCCAAGGAGTTATTCTGATTGCCTGATTGGAGTCCGGAAGGATTTTTTTCCCCTAAAGTGGGGAAAATTGGCTACCTCACAGGGGTTCTTTGCCTTCCTCTGGATCAACTTGTAGGAAAACAGGCCAAACTGGATGGACAGATGTCTTTTTTGGCCTTATGAACTATGTTACCATGTTACTTTTGGGTGCTTGGTCCCTACAAGTCACAGTTTTTTTCTGTTAACACCATGTGTGTTTAAACACCATCTGTCAGGGATAAGGACCAATTTTTCTAATATGAAAAACACATGCGACAGTGCAGTATGTTTTAAAAAACACTATTCGTTAACACCATCAATTATGCGTTTACCCACAGCTATATATGTCTGCATTGCATTGACATTATTTGCCATAGCTATCACTGCATTCAAAAGTTTAAATAGGGGAGGGAGCAAAAATTTGTACAACAAAATTTTTTTACAAAAGATACAAAACAAATCTGAGACCCAGGAGACCTCTGATTGTCATTTACCAATTTTGGAGCATATTTGATTTGTGTAGAATCAATTCAGACACACAACTGTTAGAAAATTGACGAATTAGACACAAAACGAATTTCTAGAAGTTTGCTCATGTCTAGATGACAGATTTTACAGCTGACAGACGGGAGAAAGGAAGAGGCAAAGCCGAGATTTATACATGGGAGCTATTTGCAGTAGTCAGTAGTAATGGACTGAGCTTCATACCCCACTTAGTAGCTCAGTAAAAGCCATCCACTCAGCACGGTAACTACTTTTCGAGTTACAAATTATCAAGACTAGGGCACGGCGTATGTAACACCCATGCAGCCATATGTATGTATATAACTGTCCATAACAGCATATGTCCTGCAGTTCTTCCCTGTGGTTTCCACCAGGGATAGTATAGATTTGCCTTTTCAAACCCTTTCACACACTGTTCGGATGCTGAACTCCCCCTCCTCCTTTCTTTCACATCCCTCCCAATCAAACACACCTACAAAAGCTTAACCCTTCCAGTCCTCAACTATTCACTATATTTCTTTTATATTAAAAAGACATGGTGAAATTGATAACTTCCATGTATACAGCCCCAAAACAATACTGTCTGTTGAAATTCTTGGATCTGTTTTGCACTTTTTCTCTATTATTACAATTACAGTCTTCTCCTACACACAAGTATTTCATCTGGAATTTTTTTCCCCTAAAAAAATATCACTGCATTAATTTTTTTTCTTGTCACATGCATTTTTTTTGTCTTCACACATGTATGAATGTGTCTTAGCTACAATATGCTGCAATTAAAAAAAACAATCACCATGGACACAAAAATCACACTACGTAGCTACAATCAAAAAAACCAATGTGATTATAGCGTTTCATACATTTCACAGACTTTCAGCTGATGGTGATTGTGCAGAAGAAAAAAATACACCAAAAAGTGCATGTGGCAAAAACTGCAAAACTCAGCAAAAAACGCTATTAAAAACTGTGTGAACTCAGTCTTCCTTATGAGATGTACTTTAAAATGCTGCAGAAAAATCCAAATGCAAATTATCTGCAGATTTTGCTGTGGATTTCATCCTATCGGTAGTGGAAATTAGCAACATAGATTGACATGCTTCAAATTTAAAATTAACACATGTCAATTTACATGCAAATTCGGCAGATTTTTTATTTCAATCTTACTCACATGTCTGATACTGTAAAACAGATTTTCTTCCTGCAATTCCACGGCAGAAAATCCATAGCCTCTTTCTTTTCAAGAATGCTGCATGCTGTAGCTCTTGCCATTTTTTCAGGCATTTTGCCAACTTCTCTGCAGGGGAAAAATGCCATGAAGAAAACACTAGTCGTAAGACACTCTGGCCTAGATTTAATAATATGTCTCCACAGAAGCAGCTACACAAAATTAAGGTGCCAAAAAACTTGCAAGCGCTTCTTCATGTGTGTAAGGACCCTTAGGCTAGTCTCAGATAAGCGAATTCACTCGGAGAAACACTCTTTGTATAGGAGCGTGATTTCCCAGCCTGAATTCTGCTCCTTTGACAAGACCTCATGGCATTATAATGATTTATAATGCTTTGTGTCCCTGCCCGACATCAGCTGTAATGAATTGTACTCACATAATGCCGTCAGTACAGTTCATTACAGCTGATGTCAGGCAGGGTTATACAATATTATAAATCATTATAAGGGCTCATGCACATGAACGTATTTTCTTTCCCTGTCCTTTCTGTTTTTTTGCCATATGCGGAACCATTCATTTCAATGGGTCAGGCCAAAAAAAAACAGAAGTTACTCCGTGTGCATTCCGTTTCTGTATGTCAGTTCCCCAAAAGGATAGAACATGTCCTATTATTGTCTACATACCTGACAAGGATAGTACTGGTCTATTAGGGGCCGTCATTCCACTAAATACGGAGGGCACATGGACGTCATCTGTATTTTTCGCGGACCACAAAATACATAAGGTCCTGTGCATGAGCCCTAATACTGTGAGGTCCTATTACAAGAACAAAGTTCAGGTCAGGAAATCACATTCCTACACAAAGAGGGTTTCTCGCAGTGAACTAGCTTATTTGAGAATGGCCTTAGGGTTTTTGCATGCGTTTTTTTTTTTTTTTCCCAAAGTACAGCATTTTTTAAAGCAAAAAAAATGCCACGGCCAGATGTTACATGTAGGCCAACAGGAAATTTTTTTAGATAGTTTTTTTTGTTGTTTTCTTTTGCTTTCCCTTGGCATTTATTTCAAATCACTGAATGCTGTAGACTTCTCTATAGGAAAAAAAGTCTGAAAAAAGACGCAAGTAAAACATTGTGTTACTAAAGAACGACACCAGAAAAAAATGTGTGGAAGCACACTAAGAGCTCATGCACATAAGAGATATTAAGCTCACACAAGTGCTGTTAGCGAAAAACTGACATTTTTACCTCAGTTTGTGTTTTAAGGTGAATTAGATAATTTGAAAATAAATAGGCTTAACAGGCTTAGTGATTTACAAAGTGTGACAGAGTAGTAAAAGTAAATAACAATCACTGGCCTGCACAATACAATATGGGGGGCTCTGGCCGCCATGTCGTAGCACATGGGCGACAACCCATGGTGATACAAGAAAAAAATAGCGTTACAACATCCTACCTGCATGATGTTCCTCAATGGAGTGCCAATTAATTGTCTGTGTATACCAAGTTCATAGCTTTCAGTCCCTCCTCCAGTGTGCAGCACACTGGAATGTGACGTTGACCTCAGCACAATGGGGGTTGGGTATGCTATCTAACTATCTTTAAGTCACAACATTACAAGGAATATAGAAGGCAATATAAAAGGGGACAGAAGTAAAGGGGACAGAACCAGTCAGTTCTTAAAGAGGACCTTTTATCAATACCTCACGTTGTAGGCCAAGATTAGGAGATGACATTGTGCTTTTTTTTTTTTTTACAGATACACTGCTCTGTTGCAACGCTGTGTCCCCGTTCGGTTTTGGCGTCCTGTATGCCAATTAATAGCATCAGTACAGTGAGGAGAAATGTGGCCATTTCCTTCTCTCTGGCTGTGAGCTGTCTAATTGCAGCGGACTGCTTCACAGCCATTGACAAAAAACAGCTCACCTTCTCCCTGGCTGTGACGCGGTCCGCTGTGATTGGGCAGCTCACGGCCAGGATGAAGGGGACGACCCCTGAGAAACACGACCGTCTCCTCCTCTCTGTACCGATGCTATTGATTAGCATACGGGGCACCAAAACAGAACGGGGGCAGAAATGGGCAACGAAGCAGCATATCAGTAAAAAAAAAAAAAAAGGAGTGCAATGACATCTCCTAATCTTGGCCTACACCGTGAGGTATTGATTTTAGAAAGTACAAACTTATGAAAAGTCCTCTTTAAAGTACCCTTATAACACAGTTTGATTCAGTGTTTTTTGCAATTTTAAGTTCTTGCATTTTTAACTTGTATCAGTTTTCATACATTTGTAACACAGCAGAAAAAGGCAGCATCTCCTAGCAACCATCGCTGAAAAACAAACTGTCCTTCAATTTTGTTCAATGATATTTTATGGACTTATTGGGACACATTTATCAAGCTCGCCTGTTTTTGGACATAAATTAGACAGGTGTATTTCATTCGGCTGTTTTCCTTTTGCAGAGTATTTATTAAAAGTCGCCCAGCCGTTGATGAATTAAACTAGATGTATTGTTATTAGTCTGCCCTCTGGTGGTTGTTTCTCAGTTACACAGGTTCACATTCACATAGACTGGTCTAATTTACTTGCGCATGAAAAAACTTGCATCTTTGTGAAGAAAAGTCGCATGTCTCCAGGAAAGTGCGGCTTTTAATGCAATGAAAAAAATCGCAGTTCACCACTGAAAACAGATGAAAAAAGTATGCCAGTACGTAGAAATTAGACCATTTTTGTGACAAATTCAGGCGCAAAAAAGCGTTAACTAAATAAATAGGCCGGAAAAAAGTCACAAAAGTTAGAAAACTTCTGAATTAGTGTAAAAAATTCAAATAGTCAAACAAGGTGCAAAAGCCTCCAAAACAGGCGCAATTTCAGTAGTTTTTGTGACTGAAAAAATAAGACAGTCAAAGGCTACATTCACACGAACATTGGGGGGAATTTATCATTAGGAAAATATTTGAAGTCAGTTTTGCTTCAGTCTGTGTTGGAGTACTTTCTGCCACATTTATCAAACGTCACAGGTTGTTTGATAAATGTGGCTTGTCCTTAAACCTAACACTTCTGTCTAGAGAAGCTACTCCACTTTTCCTACTCCACCCTCCTCCTGGAGTGAGATTGCGACTATTTTGCGACTTTTTTTAAAAAGTCGCAATGATAAATCTGGAGTGAAACTCATTAACATGGCTAATCACACCCACTTTTCCACCCATATTACAAACTGGAGTGAGTTGTGTACACATGCAAAAAGTCGCAAAAAAATGCGCAAAAAAGTCGCAAAAGCCCTATCGTGCGACTTTTTGAAGACAGAATTCTGGAGTGAAGGTGTGATAAATCAGGGCCATTATTGTTTTTTGCAGATCTGCAAAACATGAATACCAGCCCATGTGTGTTCCACAATTTGTGGAACACAGATGCCGCGGCTATCATAGAAATGCCTATTCTGCTATTGCGGACAAGAATAGGACATGTTCTATTCTTTTTGCAGGGCAGCGGCACGGAGCAACGGATGCGGACAGCACATCTGACGGATCAGAAGAACAGAAAACTAAACGGTGATGTGAACCCGGCCTAAGTATTTACTAGTGTCTATTCTTAAAAAAAAAAAAAAGGGACATCCAACACGAACTTAAAAAACCTTCTGGAAAATCCAATATGGCAAAATCTATGATGAATTTGCAGCAAAATCCGTAAAAGTGACAGATTTGTCACAGTTTACCACAGGCATTATAAATCGTGAAAGCATAAATTCACATGCTGTAGATTTAAAACCCTCATTGCAGGTCACTTTGGGGTGTATTCACACAATATTATATTCGGTCCGGGTCCGATCTGTATTTTTATTGCGAATCGCACAAGGACCCATTGATTGCTATGGGGCCACAAAAAATGAGGACAGCACACAGATGCAAATTATAGAACTTGTCCTATTCTTATAGGCATTTTTTCAGTGAAAAGTGCGGGATGCACACGGACCGCATGCAGATTTTGTGGATCCGCGTACTGATACGGTTGTGTGAATACATGACGCAGATTTTTGGATAAGTGGATGTAAAACTCCGCGGATTTGCCCCACTGGCAAGTGTCAAGAGGTAGAAGATACCAAAGTGTCAAGTATGTTATTACTATAATCAATAAAAGGCTATAAAATACTCCAAATAAAGAAAACATAAGACATAACCTCCCTGGTGAGGTAAGGAGGAGGCGGCTGGTCTCAGCTTTCACTGACTGGCACGGAAGTGAAGTGAAAACTGCACCATAGGGAGATCCTTTCATTTTCCCTCACACTAGTGACATCATAAAGACAAGAAGTCCCATCTAGCGGGGAATCCTCAGCAGGGGAAGGAGGGAGGACAGCACACAGCCAAGGGCTGGAAATGTGGCTCTGAGGTCTGCCTTTCCAGACCTAAGAGGCGGATTCAGCTCCTTGCTCCTTCCCCTCTCCATGCCCAGAGTGGGGAGGAGGGGGTTATTGTGTGCATGGAGTGTCAGTCCTCTGACTGCTTTCTTGTGGGAGCATAGCCCCGGCTCTCTGGGGTGGACGCTGCTGCTCCCTCCCGGAGATTACTCTGCACTGGGCTCTGCTATTCCTGCTGGCGTCTTCGGAATGGAGTGACACTTCCTTGTGTTCCTGGAACTTCTATGCGTCTCTGGTGCGTCATCTGCTTCTAGCTGCGTTACTCAGTCCACCAAGAAGGTGATGCCAATTGCCTCCGGCTCAGGACAGCCCTCTGCTCAGGACTCCAGCTGCTTTAGCCACTGTCACCCGGCAGACAGGCTACGGGACCCCAAGCACCAGCAGCCAGCAGGAGGCGGTGACAGCGGGGGTGGTGGTGGAGGAGGAGGTGGGCTGTTGCCTTTCCCGATTTGCCTCAATCCCAGCCAGGCTGAACCGGGGGCCGAGGCTACTGCAGCCACCAGCAGAGAAGCTGGACTCAGCAGCACACTGCTGGCCGCTCCCCCCCAGCACCCACTTCTTGTGCAGGTCACCCCGTCTTTCACTTCTCCTTCCTCTTTTTTCCAGGCTCTGTCCTCTGCTTCCTCTCCCCCTTCATCTCCTCTGCCTCCTGCAGCTCCTTCCTTCCTATTCCCAGCTTTCCTGGAGCCCCCAAGGACTAGATCCAGATCTAGGTCTGGATTCATCATGAACCAACAACATCAGCAGCAGCTGCATGGCTTGCCTGGGGTAACCCACTTCCACCACCACCATCACCAGCTCCAGACACCCCCACCACCACCTCCTCACCTTATCTCAACTGCCCTGCGTGGGCCAGGCATGGACAGAAATGATAACAACCCCCCAGAGGGAGCAAGGCAACCCCACAGTCCACCAGTAGTGGCAAGGAGGAGGGTAAACAGTCCGACCACCAATGAACACCACCATCATCATTACCACCACCACCACATACGACCTCCGGCAGGTAGGAGCAGATAAACCAGATTTCTCAGATATGTCACTTAATATGGTTCCAAAAGTTTACACACTAAACAGGGAGAACCTCACACAAGAGGTTATGACCAGCTCTGATCAAAGTCCTCGTCAGTGTTAAAATAATATGCCAGGGGACCCAAGGAGTATACTTATTAACCCTTGTGTTATTTCTTCTCAACAACAACTGGTGATGAAAACGCTATGTGGCTTTGGTTGGATACCACCACAGGATGGTAGGTTAGGTGGCACTTTAAAAAGATGAAGACTTGTGCTTTGAGCAACCTCGTATAATCTCCAAGGGACTTACAAAGTTAGATTTGTTTGTGTGTGTGGCTGGTGGAAGTGAAGGAGTTAAGCCATGGTAGATCTGGAGATGAGCCTTGAAGTTACCGATTATGTGTTTTGAGGTCCTTTGGATCTATTGTGTGTCAGCCGAAATGAAGGCGTTAAATGAGGAGGACCCTGGCAGTGAATATTAGTAGCTGAATGGGTTAAGGCAGTAGCCAAGGCACAGTTCCCTCTCCCTGCTGTCATACATTCCTGTAATGCTGGACACAAGCTCTTGCGGGCGGAGGTAGGAAGGAACTTGTAAGGGTTTTACTGCTGCTATATTTCCATCACATTTATCATTCGCTATATCACTTTATTTGTGAGCAGGGCACGGCGACTGCTGGATGTGACCACATGTGAATCAGATGACTAAGGATTTCTCTCAGTCTGTATATGTCTACGGCATAGCAAATCAAATCACGCCATTCCAGCCCTGGGTCATGCTTGATCAGACAGACCTAAAGCATCCCTACAAGTGCTTTCATACAAGTTAACAAGGTCATATCTATATTATATAGCATCAACATATAATTGTTACAAGTCACATCAGTCCCTGACGCCAATGAGACTCACAGACAGATGTTTTTGGAGGTGGGCTGAAGCCCTCAAAGATGCATGGGTTACTTAGCAGCTCCATGCAGATGTTCTCCTTGCCCGGTTTCCAACTCAGGAGCTCGGTGCTGCAAGGCATCAGAGCATGCATTTTACAAAACCTGAAAAATATAACCATACATCTAAAGAATTTCTCATGTCTTCTACAATATCAGTAATAACTTCAATCTAATTCTTGGTGTTTAGTCAAATATTTAGCAAAAAACATCTACATTATGTGAAACTGATGAAAATATTGCTGACTGTAAGATCACCTTATGTGTTGTGGCTGCCTTGGTGCTGGGATGGATAGGCCCGTCTTATGTTTTCTAAGTTCATCAGAAAGAAACACACATTTTAGAGCTGTATTCTCCAATATGACGGGTACGGCACAGCTACTGCATGGTTCTGGCTGTTTTCACAGCTTCTGATCACTTTTATCTGGAAGAACATGTTAGCAGATCAGTAGAATGGGATGCCCTCATGACCCTTTTTTTGAAACAAGGATTTTGTTTTTGTCAAACAAATAGCAAAAATTTGATACATTTATTCAGGTATATTAGAAACTGGCTTACAGGTGTTAGCTCATCTCAGACATTGATGGCATATCGCTAGATAACAGCAGGTCCCACCTGTGGACCAGCTTCTGTCTCTACAAGAAAGCACCCAAATTGAAGGAGAGCACACTGCGCATCCGTGGCTATCCCTCCATTCAGTGGTAGGGGAGTTCCGAAAATAACCAAATGAACATGCTCAGCTATTTCGAAACGTCCATAGTGAGGAATGAACAGTTGATGCTCTTGCACAGCGCATTATCCTTCACTTTGGGAAGCCTGTTCAGGAGACAGCAGCTATCTGACATTGATGACATATCTGTCAATGCTGTATGTCCAGGTTGTAGTCACATTCTTGTATATAGGGAATATTTCCATGGGTGTTATCCAAAGAAGTCTAGTCTCCCTCAATCTATCCCAGTGATGGCTAACCTCTGTCACTCCAGCTGTGGTGAAACTACAACTCCCAGCATGCTTATTTGATTTCTATGGAGTTCTGAGAACAGCCAAGCAAGTGTACATCTTGGGAGTTGTAGTTTTACCACAGCTGGAGTGCCGGAGATTAAAGGGAACCTGTCCGCTCCGAAACACCTCCTGAACTAGAGTAAGTGTTGTATAGTGTAAGTGATGCTGAATCCGAATATGTAAGTTTTATCTTCATACTCACTTCCATTCCGACGCTGTGCTCCCACAAACCAGCAGTAAAATGCACTCACTGGACTCCGGTGCTCACTCACATAATGGAGAGGACTCAAAGAAGAGTCCAGTGAGTGCATTTTACTGCAGGTTTGTGGGAGCACAGCGTCAGAATAGAAGTGAGTATGAAGATAAAACTTACATATTCGGATTCAGCATCACTTACACTATACACCGCTTACTGTAGTTCAGGGGGTGTTTCGGAGATGACAGGTTCCCTTTAAGTATCACAGGACTATACTAATCACACCCTATATGAATCAGTGGATAGATGTCTGTCAGTCAGTTTAGTTGTGGTTGTGACTTTCTCTTGCTAAATCATTCCAGTGCTTACATGACACATAGGGCCAGATTTACTAATCCTGTCTAGATTGTAGATAGTATAAATTTAGCATTTTTTTGTTTTATTTTTTTGTCCACCTATGCTTTATTATGGCATTTTTTGCACACATTGGCCCAGATTTACTAATGTACCTGTGCCTAAAATGTGTCTTAAAAGTACCACAATTTGCTGCAAACAGGGTTTCTGCACTTTTTTCCACCTTGCTCGAAAAGGGGGTGAAGCCTCTTTGAAAAGGGGGTGGGGCCTAAGATTTGTGCCAAAATTGTGCCAACATTCTGCCGTAAAATTCTGTATCAAACAAAGCCAAGCAATAGTCGCTATAAAATTAGACAAAAATGTCTCTCCCTGCACCAGATTTCTCATCCAGCCCGAGCCCCTGTGATGAATCTGGTGGAGGTCTAGACAGCCTGTCTAAGCTTATGCTATTTATAGGATCAGAAAAGCAAAAAACGCAATGCAACAGCACTCTGCAAACACAAATAATACAATATATAAAACAGCAGTATGCTCACTATAGAAAATATACCGGTGCTAATCCTATGCATAGCATTACCACTGGTATATATACTATACTGAGTATGGCACTATTGTATATACTTTATTTGTGATGGGTGCTGTTGCATTGTGTGTGTTTTTGCTTTTGTGCTTTCAGCCATGGCGATGTGCATCTCCTCATTGGGATGTGCTGACTAACCCCCTTTTTTATTTATAGGATCAGTAAATCTGGGCCAGTATGTTTGCCCCCTAGCGTTTTCTTCATGGTGTTTTTTTCCCTTGTGAAGATGTGACAATGCCTGAAAAAATGCCAAGAGCTACAGCATGCTGTATTTATGAAAAATGCACAAAAAAACATATAATTGCAGAAGATGCCGGTAAAAACCTATGTGTGAAAGCACCCTCAGCCGGACAGGCTGAAGTTGAGCAAAATTTATCACAGTGGCTCATGCTGAACTTAAGTTATGACCCTTTCTGCTAAACTATGCCCCTCTCATTGACCGAAGCACAGGGGCACAGTTGTTTTTTTCAGCACATTTACGTCATAAATAGGTCAAAAATTTGACTTGACATCATCTGCCAGAAATGTGATAAACTTTTGTGTATTTTATGCCAAATTAATTTTTTTCTCTAGATTTATTTTCTCTTATAAGAATGGGCTAGGGGTCATGCTGCGACCACTGCAAAAAAAAAAATCCAGTTTATGAGATGTCCTTAAGCTTATGGTAGCCTTATAGTATATATGTTGGCAGGATCAACCCTATCAAACCAGCCATAATGTTTTGAAAGTGCTACGAGAGTGGACCCTAGCCCTCAGTGCACCCTAGCTCCTTTAGGCTAGGGCTACACGGCGACAGTTGTCGCCGTGTAGCCCTAGCCTTAGGGCTCATGCACAGGAACGTATTTTCTTTCCATGTCTGTTCCGTTTTGGGTTTTTTTTGCGGACCGTATGCAGAACCACTAATTTAAATGGGTCCGCAAAAAAAAACAATGGAGGTTACTCTGTGTGCATTCCGTTTCTGTATGTCCATATTTCCGTTCTGCCAAAAAATAGAACATGTCCTATTATTGTTCGTACAGACAAGGATAGGCCTGTTCTATTAGGGGCCAACTGGTCCGTTCTGCAAAATACGGAATGCACACGTCATCCATATTTTTTGCGGATCCATTTTTTGCAGACTATTGCAAAATACATAGGTCGTGTGCATGAGCTTACTCTGCTTCCCAGAACACTACCTGATCCAACTGGGCGCCTGGCCCAGTCAATCAAATGAAGGGGGACTGTCCAGAGAAGCAGAGCAGAGACGGTCAGGTGCAATGATTGGCTAGCACCCACCCTCAGTGCACTTAAGCCCTAATTTTCATATTTTTAAAAACACTTATTTCTCCTAAATTAAAGGGGATGTGTTACTTCATCAAGTGGCATTTATCATGTAGAGAAAGTTAATACAAGGCACTTACTAATGTATTGTTATTACACATATTGATTCCTTTGCTGTCTGGAGTAATTTTTCCATTACATTATGCACTGCTTGTTTCCATGGTTACATACCACCCTGCAATCCATCAGTGGTGGTCGTGCTTTCACACTATAGGAAAAAGCGTCAGCCTCTCTGGTGGCTGGGACCATGAGAGCAAATATAGGCTAGTTGTTTTTCCTATAGTATGCAAGCACGGCCACCGATGCGGGATTGCAGGGTGGTCTGTAACAATGGAAACAAGCAGTGTATAATGTGATGGAAAAATGAATCCAGCCAGCATAGGAAGCAATATGGACAATAACAATATATTAGTAAGTTGCTTGTATTAACTTTCTCTACATGATAAATGCCACTTACTGAAGTGAGACAACCCCTTTAAACAACGGATCAGGGAAAATGGTATGTTTTTTATCAGCAGGGTCGCTGGTTAGTAGGGTTGATCCTGTGGACAGATGCCCTTTAAAGGATCTTTCCGGTGTGCATAAAAAGCCTCTGTCCTGTGGTCACGTGTCTATGTAACTAGCTGGGTAGAAGAAGCTATAAACTAGCTGGGCATTGTTAGAGGTGGTACTGGAGTGAATGAAGCAAGCACTTGCAGTTACACTGCATCTCCGAGGCAATGCACAGTGTCATCTTGAGGAGGAAGCAGTGCTTGTATGAGTGCCACCTCCTCTTCAAACTGCTCATAGGTGGGGTGCCAGGAGTTGAACCACCACCGATCAGATATTGATGACCTGTCCTGAGGATGGGTCCTCAATATTACTGGCTGCACAAACCCTGTTAAAATTAGTTATGTCACTAAGGGGTTAAAAATGCACCTGTATCCTGAATTATGCGTTAATGATATTTACTACAGACATAGATTCAAAAGTGACATTTTTGGGAGGGTTTTTCCAATTTTGAAGTTACTGTTGGTGGGTTAAGTCGTGACCTGGATTCTAGGAAATAATGTTACTGAGCTATCAGAAATATATACAGTACAGACCAAAAGTTTGGACACACCTTCTCATTCAAAGTTTTCTGTATTTTCATGACTATGAAAATTGTAGATTCACACTGAAGGCATCAAAACTATGAATTAACACATGTGGAATTATATACTTAACAAAAAAGTGTGAAACAACTGAAAATATGTCCTATATTCTAGGTTCTTCAAAGTAGCCACCTTTTGCTTTTGATTACTGTTTTGCACACTCTGAGGTTGATGGGGGCACAGTGGGCTGATGTTAGGTCTGATGGGGGCACGGTGGGCTGATCTGAGGTCTAATGGGGGCACGGTGGGCTGATCTGAGGTCTGATGGGGGCACGGTGGGATGATCTGAGGTCTGATGGGGGCACGGTGGGATGATCTGAGGTCTGATGGGGGCACGGTGGGCTGATCTGAGGTCTGATGGGGCACACAGATTTTTTGTGTTTTATTTTTTCGGCGTGGTATCGAATGGTATCGAGTATCGAATACTTTTTCTTGGTATCGAAATCGAATCAAAATTTTGGTATCATGACAACTCTAATCTGAAATGGTATTCCAACAGTCTTGAAGGAGTTCCCAGAGATGCTTAGCACTTGTTGGCCCTTTTGCCTTCACTCTGCGGTCCAGCTCACCCCAAACCATCTCGATTGGGTTCAGGTCTGGTGACTGTGGAGGTCAGGTCATCAGGCGTAGCACCCCATCACTCTCCTTCTTGGTCAAATAGCCCTTACACAGCCTGGAGGTGTGTTTGGGGTCATTGTCCTGTTGATAAATAAATGATGGTCCAACTAAACGCAAACCGGATGGAATAGCATGCCGCTGCAAGATGCTGTGGTAGCCATGCTGGTTCAGTATGCCTTCAATTTTGAATAAATCCACAACAGTGTCACCAGCAAAGCACCCCCACACCATCACACCTTCTCCTCCATGCTTCACGGTGGGAACCAGGCATGTAGAGTTCATCCGTTCACCTTTTCTGCGTCGCACAAAGACACGGTGGTTGGAACCAAAGATCTCAAATTTGGACTCATCAGACCAAAGCACAGATTTCCACTGGTCTAATGTCCATTCCTTGTGTTCTTTAGCCCAAACAAGTCTCTTCTGCTTGTTTCCTGTCCTTAGCAGTGGTTTCCTAGCAGTTATTTTACCATGAAGTCCTGCTGCACACAGTCTCCTCTTAACAGTTGTTGTAGAGATGTGTCTGCTGCTAGAACTCTGTGTGGCATTGACCTGGTCTCTAATCTGAGCTGCTGTTAACCTGCGATTTCTGAGGCTGGTGACTCGGATGAACTTATCCTCCGCAGCAGAGGTGACTCTTGGTCTTCCTTTCCTGGGGCGGTCCTCATGTGAGCCAGTTTCTTTGTAGCGCTTGATGGTTTTTGCGACTGCATTGGGGACACTTTCAAAGTTTTCCCAATTTTTCGGACTGACTGACCTTCATTTCTTAAAGTAATGATGGCCACTCGTTTTTCTTTACTTAGCTGCTTTTTTCTTGCCATAATACAAATTCTAACAGTCTATTCAGTAGGACTATCAGCTGTGTATCCACCTGACATCTGCCCAACAAAACTCATGGTCCCAACCCCATTTATAAGGCAAGAAATCCCACTTATCAAACCTGACAGGGCACACCTGTGAAGTGAAAACCATTTCAGGTGACTACCTCTTGAAGCTCATCAAGAGAATGCCAAGAGTGTGCAAAGCAGTAATCAAAGCAAAAGGTGGCTACTTTGAAGAACCTAGAATATAAGACATATTTTCAGTTGTTTCACACTTTTTTGTTAATTATATAATGCCACACGTGTTAATTCATAGTTTTGATGCCTTCAGTGTGAATCTACAATTTTCATAGTCATGAAAATACAGAAAACTCTTTGAGTGAGAAGGTGTGTCCAAACTTTTGGTCTGTACTGTATATAACTCACAAATGTACATTGTATTCCAGATCTGCACAGTTCCTTCAGGAGATGCAGACAAGCAGTGTTGTTATTGGAAACCCAAGGTTGACGTCTGTGGACGTCTCTTCACTATCTGCTGGTGCCGCTGTCCACATGTATCCTGTGCTGGAACACTGCTGTACACCGCAATGTAAATTACAATACATAATTCAGTTATACATTACATAACCAGGAGTATTTGGAAGCCCTTCTAGAGAGTTGTCATTTCATCCACATTCATCTCATGAAATATATACACACTGTGTGTAGACAGTAGAATGGGACCTCCTGAATGCTCATCGTCATGACTTTCATTGTGGCACTGTCATAATTTCACACCTTGCCAATTGTAGATGTGTTGGTGTAAATGGCTAGGGAGACAACAGCTCAGGTAGCCACACAAGAACTCAAAAAGGGACAACTGTATGGCAAAGCAAGTAATGCATAGGAATCATGTGTCCTCAGGCTCCACACCATCTACCAGATCATGAACAAACACTAGAGGCAGCAACAGCCGAGAAATGATTCAATGCTATTTTCATGTTTTGCACAATGCCAGTCTTCTGCTGGAATGCTGTAAAGCATGTCTCTGAAGCAGTGGAAGTATATTCTCTGACGCGATGATTCACAGCACTATGGTTTGATTTGCTTTTGAAATTGCTTCAGAATTTGCTGCACTTTGAGGCAGAAAACGAAGGTATATTGAACCATTTTAGACACTTTTTCGATCTCGTCTGGTAAGGGAGGCGTGGTTTAGATGAAAGGGGGAGTGCCTTTACAGGAAGGTGGATTTGGACAAAATTTGTCATTATGTGCCAAAATGAGCAAGCATTCTTTGGAGTCAGATAAGCCAACTAATAGGGCCATCGGTGAGGTCTTAAATAAATGCAGGTCAAGCATATGCACGGCAGCGCAGGGCCAGACACAGCAGACCTGGCACATTTATTATAATATATTCCGGTTATAGTAAGTTTTCCCCTATTCACAGTATAGGGGATAACTATCAGGTCCGTGGGGGTCCTACCACTGGGATCCCCACTGGTCACAACCAAGGGGCGCCTGTACCCCGTGGAGCCCCCCGGAAATGGACAGAGCAGCTTTGTGGTCGAATCTGTGACTTTTCCCTGCTCACGCGAGGTCTAACAATGGGGTGTGGTGTGGAAGGGGGCAGGCCGGTTGGCCCGTCTCATTTATAGTTTTCTATGCCTGTTTTACAGTAGGTGTAGAAAATTATCTAAATCTATGCCAGCAAGGGAGCTGGAGTAGATTTAAGCTGGTAGTGGATGCGCCTTAGTTACGTAGAGGAAAAAAAAAAAATAGATCACACATCCACATGCCATGCATTGATCTATGTCTTCTCTGCATGATGTATAAACATTTCCATTGAGGCACTTTGTATACATTATACATTTTGATCAAAATGCATGGTCCCACTCACCACGTCAAGGTGGCCTCTTGTGAGTGGGTCCCTATGGATCAATCCATAGCGTGTGGATGTGAGATCCATGTCTCTTTTTCTACAGACCGAACTGTTTTCATAAAAAGCGGATGTAAACCTGATATCACAACATTTATGTAAGGTACAATTATAAGGATAATATTCCCAGCCTGCAGTTACCTAAGGAACTGATCACTATGTGATATGGCATTACAGATAACTTGTGGATAAGTACATCATTTATGTAGACAGATATAATTACAGTGCCTTGTAGATGGGGCTTATGAAGAAAACTTTCTTTCTTTTAGGCATCGTATTGAAACCAACTTTTGACCAGGAAATGTGTAAAATGTTCTTCTATCGTATGCTTATTTGTTATTTTACTACATTATAAGATTACTGTTCCTTTCACAGTGCCTCAACATGTGTCTTTCCAGCTCTGCCAACATAACACATTTCATGCAGGCAATCACACAGCAAGATTCAGGGCTGGCATGACGGAGGAGAAGGGAGGAAGAGTTAACCTATTCATGGGGGTCAGTAGTGATGGCCTGGGCCTTAGACTTAGCTCAGTAACAGCTTTGTAGTCATTGCACCCAGTAGATGAGAGAGTGTGGTAAGCTCAGCATAGTGACTGCTTTCCTTATCCAGTGCCCATAACACCCATGCAGGTTGATATATGACTGTCCATAGCAGCATATGTCCTGTAGCCCTGCTCTACCTGGAAGAGCTTGATGGACTTAATATTCTCCACCCTCTCCTCTAATACCTCCCAGGTCACACACCAACCAGTCGGCAGCAGTGGATGTAACATACCTCATACTGATTGCTGAATGTTATTGTATCCCTGTGATCTGTGCATTTTATGATTTGGATTATTGTTTCATGTTGAAATAAAGTCAATAAATAATTTTTGGGTATCTATACGTATGTACAACTTGTGCCAGAACGTTTTTTGTTTTTTTTTATTCTAAGTGATCTTTAGTGGTTATTAACTATGAGGGACATTAATCATATTGAATGTCGATTTCAGTGCAATTAATCATTCAGCTTACCGGATTATTATTTAGGAGTTTCTCCAGACAGTTTCCAAAGGAGCTCTGGAAAAAGATAAATCTACTCCGCAGAGTCTATGATTGACCATACACATAAGATAGCTGTCAGCTTCTTCATCTGCCAGATATCTCTCGATCATAGGACACCTGCACACATTGCAGAATATGTGTGGGTTTTCCACGCAGATCCCTGTGCGGAAAAACTGCGGCATATTACAGTACCAGCAAAGTGTATGAGATTACACAAATCTGATGTACACTTTGCAGATTCTTTCCATGCAGAAATTGATCTGCCGCACGGATTTCAAATTAAATAGCACGTCAATTATGTTTGCGGTTTTTGCTGCGGATTTCACCCTTTTCAATGGAAGAGTGAGATCTGCACCAAAACCGCATCAAATCCGCAATTTAGATATTGTGGATTTTGGTGCGGATATGCTTCAGAAGCGCACATCAGAAAATCCAGCAGGTCTTATGTGTGTTCACCTACCATGTGCAGTTGGCCATAGGGAGAGGGAAGCACGCTGCTTATCTTCCAAGAACAAAAGGATCAGGCATGTTGAATCTCCCTCAACATATGCCATTGGGGAGAGTAAGGAGGCCCTGTAGCCATTAGATCGTCATCCAGTTCCCCCGAAATCAACAGCATTCAGCCAACATACATCTAGTGTAAGTTAAAGTGAATGGAATAGCATGCTGTTGTTCTCTTGTGCCTACAGAAAACCAGTACAAGGCCAGGGAGACTATATGTTTCCAGCCAGGTATTGCCATTAGGCTGGAATCACACATGTAGTTTTTAGTGCAGATTAGAGCTGAGCAAATCAATTGATACAAATTGAATCATTCAAAAAACAGAGGCTCCCCCTTTTGCTTGATTGAGAGGACATCTCCCCAGCCCTGTCAATCTTGTGCCTGCGCCACTGCTCCAAGTAGCTCTGTTTCCGATATTTGAGCAAAGACGTAGCAGCGGATGCACAATCGCGTCTCCGGTAGCAGCAGCAGAGCCTGTTCACTTGTGCCGCTACACTGAGCAGAGAAATATTAGTCTTTCCTCTGTACTTTTCCTAACTTGTAAATGCACTCCTGACTTTGATTCAAGAAACTACATCAAAACTCCAGGTGTGAATCCAACCATAGATTCAGACCCACTTACTTGGTTTGTTGTTTTTGGCAGTGATTCGTTCTTTTTTCTGTAATAATGTCATCTCTGTCTAGAGTTATATTTATGGTATAATACACCTGAATTCTGCATGAGTTATACCATGGTGATGCAGTTTGGTAAAGATCTTAAAGGGGTTATCCCATGACTAATGTAAAAAATGAAAATCAGACATCATATAGGACATGACAACCTCTTTCTAACAAAACTAGAATCAGCCCTGTACCTCACATGGATCCAGAAATCTCCCCATTTATTGCTCTGCTAGATTTATATCAAGCTGGCAGCTCAAGGTGGAGTGTCTTTTCTGCTGCAGCTCAGGAGGCGTGTCTAATCTGCTGGAGCTCTTAGCCTATCACAGCTCAGGAGGCGTGTCTGTGCTCTCCCTATCATAGCTCAGGAGACAGTTAAAGGACAAAACTGAGCATGTGCGGCCTTCTCAGTGAGCAGGTCAAAGAAATAAGAAAAAGAACAAGGAGCAGGTGGCGCTATAAAGATAGATGTCATTGAATAACTCAGTAGCTATACAAAATTTTTTGATATATGCAATTACACAAATACTCAGATCCAGGTGCTGGTTTAAAAACACTAGAATATTTGTCGTAGAACAAACCCTTTAAGGCGTCTGCTTGTTCAGTGGGGGTGAAGTGCTGCATTTACAGTACATACAACAATGGATCGCTATTGTGATTGCTCGTCCTCGTACAGCTGTATTGTTTCTGGGCAGCAGATCGCTCTTTAGACTGCACAATCTGCTGCCCAGAAACGATAATTTAGGTGCCTGCACGTTTTGTTCGTTCATCGGGTGATCTGCTGCACCTTTAGACAGGCTGAGGAATGAGCATTCAGCATTCGTTCCTGATTATCTGGCCATGTAAATCTACCTTTACTGAATACAGACTGTTAAATGTGGCTGTATTGTGGCCATAATAAGCCAAATAATAACAACCAATTTTTACAAATAATTGCTAAGCCTAGACCTTTATGTGTCATTCACCAATACCTCTGCATTGTGTTAACAGTAGACTCCATTGTAGTGCCGTTTTATTTTGCAGCCCTGAGAAGTTTAGGTCATTGCCAAATCTACCTGATGTAAATGGATATGCAGACAATTGTCCCATTAATGAATTATGAGCCTGAGTGGAGGAAAAACCGTAATGTCTCCACACAGTGTATCAACCATATGAAGAGAATCGACGGATCGGACAGGTTTTCAACAGTATTTTCTGTATGAGAACAACCTGATTGGCCCACAATATCTCCCATGTATGAACCCATCTCCTGACAAATACCTAATTTGTGTGGCCAGGTGAAATGTGGAAACCTAAGCTTAGTTATAAATAGGTTGTAATAATAGAACTGAATAAGTCTATTACGACTGCTTGTAGGGTCATAAATCAAGACCTCCACTGTCTAAAGGCCATACACATTACATTAATGTTGGGTGACCCCTGATGTGTATTGGAGCGCACTGTCTTTTACCCTATGGCAGATGCCAGGGGAAAGAAGAATCGGGCTGTTGGATTTCAACATGTGTGATCTTTTTGTTCTCATGGAAGATAAGAAGCTGTTAGAGGTATCTGGCAAAAGGTACCCATACACCTTCTATAGTAGTTTGCCCAATGCTCATTCAGCTGACAGCTGTTACTCCCAACTTCACCATACACATGCATGCTTGGCTTGAGCAACCATGCATATGTACTGAATGGAGAGAGGGGAAGAAAACCGCTGCCAGGGATTCCCAGACAGTCTCCTATGCTGTTACTTGCCTAAAGCTGAGTAATGTTTGTAGTCTGAGGAGGATTCAGCTTAGAATGGCCATTCTTCTCTCTTATGTTTTTGGGACCTCACTCCCTTTACCTTCTCCCCCAACCTCTCTCCCAATTCAGAACACATGAACTCTAGGCCAAGCCCAGAGTGCAAATGTATGGGGAGGGGGGTTCGAGGACAGCTGAAGTATGTGACCAGCCTAATGACACATTAAAGTTTCTCAACCATAAAACATGTCAGCTCAGAGAAAATGAAATAAAGGAGGATGTGGCTTTGCTCAGATATTGCTGTCACTTTAATGCTGGGCAGCGGCTATGGAGCACCCCTGCTTGCACTAACTGGGGCTGGAGTAGAGAGGCTGGATATGGGAGGCACGAACCGCACACAGCACAACGCTGAGGGAGATACTTTCATTTCTCTAATGCTGGTGACATCATAGGGACAAGAACTCCTTAGGATCAAGTCATACAGAGCAGGGAATCCTCGTCAGTGAAGGAAGGATATGATATGGTGCAGAACCGAGTGCTGGATATGTAGCTGAAGTGTGCCTTCATAGAGGTCCAGGCACAACACAGGGAGGAGAAGACATTGTGTGGCTCAGATGTAGTGTTGCTTTTCCCAATTTACCTCAGTCCCAGCCAGACTGAAACAGGGGCTGAGGCTGCTACAACCACCAACAGAGAAGCTGGGCTCAGCAGCAGATTGCTCGCCTCTTCCCCCTTCCCCCAGCACTCTCCTCTTGTGCAGATCACCAGTCTTTCCCTTCCTGATCCTCGTTCCAGGCTCTTCTCTGCTTCCCTTTTGCTCATATCTCCTCCTCCTAGTGTTTCTTGCTTGCTATTCCCAGCTTTCCTGGAGCCTCTCAGGACAAGATCCAGATTTAGGTCTGGATTCATCATGAACCCACAACAGCAGCAACTGCTTGGCATGGTACCTCACTTCCGTCGCCAGCTCCAGACACCCCCACCTCCTCATCGTATGTCTAATAGCATGCATGGGACAAGTATTGACAGAAACTATAACAACCCATCTGAGGGAGGAAGGCAACCTCACAGCCCCCCAGTAGTGGCAAGGAGGAGGGTGAACAGTCTGAGCACCAATGAACACCACCGTATACGATCTCCAGCAGGTAGGAGCAGATATTACTGATTGCATGACGTTAGAACTTCTCAGGTATGTCACATATGCTTGCAAAAGTTCACATACTCAGAAGTAGCGAGTAAAATGACATGAACTCACCCTGACTGTTATATTATAAAAATAATTGAGAGCACCCAGGATTAAAATGATGGGGCAGATTTACTGATACGTCTAAGGCATATTTCACACAACTGAGTTTTTCGTCTCGATGGGTACTGTTTTTGCAACGGATATCTTCTGGACTGAACCCTGACCCACTCGTTCATTTCAATGGATATATACACATGAGCATTGTTTTTCACTGGCCATCGGTCTGTTCAGGAAAAATTGTAGCATGTAAGTCAATGGGTCAGTGTAAAAAAATTAACTGATAGCACACTCTGCGGATGCAGTCCATTTTTCACTAATGATTGATAGAAAATGTTGAGTGTTATTCTTCAGTTTTTCTTCACATACATGAAACATGGATGCCATCCTGATGGAAAAAAGCTGAATGCAGTCACAGACAAAACTGATTCAACTCACATGTAAAACAATCAATTTTTCACTGAACAGAACATAAAGGGGTTAACTGGGTTGTGCTGTGATCCCCTGCCGTACATGCAGTACACTGGGCACGTGATCCTAGCCTGAGGTTACGACCCGCAGCGCATGCATGAGTCTAAATCTCTTGCCACAGTGCTAGTTGGATTCACGCATGTGCTGTATGTAGGTTCTAACATCAAGTTAGGATCACATGCCCAATGTATGACACGTGAACCTGGAAGTGTGCACCACACGGGATTGTCGCACAGCGCGGATACCCCTTTAAGGCTTATTTCACAAAAGCGATATGGAATGAGTCAGGGTCTATTTAGAAGAAAAACAATGGTTTTGCGCACAAGTTTAATCCGTTTGTCTGTGATAAAGGGGTTTACTGGGCTTTTACTATTGATGACCTATCCTCAGGATAGGTCATCAATATCAGATCGGCGGTGGTCCAACACCCGGCACCCCAGCCGATCAGCTGTATGAGGAGACGGCGCTCGCAGTGTGCACTGTGTCTCTCTTCCTGTCGGCTGCTGCTGTCTATGGTCTTTCCTCAGGATAGGTCATCAATAGTAAAAGCCTGGACAACCCCTTCAACATAGCCTAGCAACTATCAGTAAGAAATTGCATCCGGATGCCTTCCATTTTTCACGCAAAGGCCCATTCATTCCTGTGGGGTCAGGGCTGTGTAAAAAATGCACAATATAGAACATGCTGTGATTTTTCCTGAACACAGAGATGATCAGCCTATGACCTCTTTCCCAAGAGTGAGTTTTCTGTCTGGATACAAAGCGTGTTGCGAATAGATAGCATCTGGACTGAACCCCGACCCATTCATTTCAATAAGGCAAGGGCTGCGTGAAAACAGACAATCTAGGACATACAATTTTATCTGAACACGATGATGATCAGTGAAAAATAATGCTCATACCCATTGAAATGAATGGGTCAGGGTCCAGTCCGTATGTGTCCATTTGCAAAACGGTATGCATCCTGACAGAAAACTCACTCATGCGAAATTGACCTTAGACTATGTAGTTTAATCTTAATCTACGACCCCTTTGCTAAGCAAGGCAAAAAAAAAGTGTCTACAGTATATTGAATTCTACTGCATTTTCAATAGTACATTTAGCCCAGTCTTTAGGATATTTCCCTCATCATTGTAACAGTTGTCCATGATGACTGTTTCCCTCAGTTGGGTACCACTACAAGTTTGGAGGATAGTTACAATGTTATGAAGGTTGATGGCTTCTACAACCTCCTATGGTCTCCAAGGAAATACATTCCATGAAAGAAGACAATGTACAGGTTGTGTGTGGTAATGGTGGTAAAGCAGGAGTTAAAAATGGGAAATCTGAATATGGAAAAAGCATGAGGTTATTTTATATTATGTATGGCATAGAAGGAGTGAATACTGATAAAACAGCTTTTAAGGTTAGCTGAATGGGTTACAGCAGTAGCAATTGCACAGTTCTCTCATTTCCCTACTGTTGTACTTTCCTGCAATTCAGCATGCTTTTGTAGTTTTGGTGGGGTGTGCAACTAGAATAAGGCTGGGGCTACACAAAAATAGGTTCGACTTCTCTTTAATTTGCTGTTGCGCGACTATTTTACAGCTGTGATTTTGCTGTGAAAACACAGGTGAGTCGTGTGTTGCGCAATACTTATATTGAAGTCAATGGAATGAATGTCACAAATTGCGACAGCATGGACATACATTACATGAAATGTCACGTAACACATGTCGCCAAAGCTTAATAAAGAATTAGTGGTTATCTAATAGATATCATTTGTATTCCTAATCAAATATCCCTATGAGTGTTGTTTGAGCAGCTCAGCTTTTTATTATCAATTTTGAATATGTATATGGAAATATACAATAGTATTTCAGTATCCCTCCTAGAAGCAGAAACAGCAGATGGTATGGTCACTGTGTAGGCCACTCAACCCCTACAACTTTATTTCTACCATCATTAACCAATAAATGTGCCGCAGTTCCCAAGTCAGCATGTACAGTAAAATGCTGAAAATGAATTAAGATTAACATAATCTTAAGGGTTGTCCGTGGCAACAAAATTATCTTTCAAGTAGTTCAGCATGGCTGACATACATAAAAAAGGCATATTCACGGATCCTCCACTGATACCATTCCAAGGCTTCCTGGTCCCCCACCATTCTCTATGTGCTGCTGCAGAGATTGTATCCTCACACTGGGGCATATGACCTCTGCAGCCAATGATCAATTTGTTTTCTAAATCTAAATCTTTTTAATATTGATGATCTATCCTCTTGATAGGTCAACAACTGATGGTGGTCCATTAACTGGCATCCCTACAATCAGCTGGTTCGGGCAGCCAACTATATTGGAAGGAAAATAGTGGAGTTAAAGCAGAATGATCCATCCTCTGGATCATGGCTTCGTTGGGTGACTGCAGCACAGATGCTTTTCAAGTGGGAGCAGCTTTTGGCTGCCTGAAACAGCTGATCAGTGGGGGTGCTGGGTGTTGGACCCCCACAAATCTGATATTGATGACCTATCTGGAGACAGCCCCACAATAAGATGTTTAAAGGAACGCAAGTGACTACTGTGGCCTCTTCATTGTATTCATGTGTCCACAGTGGCTTTGCAGGGTATCGTAGCTTCAACCTCCACCAATCTGAGGATAGGACATCAGTATCCTGAACCTACAATACCCCTTTAACTTTGCTAAGTTAAGCTTGGTAAATCCTTTCAGTAAACCATATGACCTCTATTTGGATGAAAAAGCCCTAGCTGCAATATAGGACTTATAGTAGGGTGTTCAACAACTGCATATCTTGGACTTTCCATGCCTTCTGTTGTGTTTTAATGTTCCTGATTTCTCAATACTGTGGTTAGTCACAAAAAAAGTAGATATTACAGGAATTCAGAACGTGTCCTACGAAACCACTTGGCAAAGTCACATTGTGTGGTGACGTGGACAGAATTCTCAGGAAATTCCAAATTATCATGGACACCAGTAGTAACTCTTCACTAGTCAGATTCATGGCAAACTTCAAACACAGACTTTAACCCTTTAATGAATAAATATATAGAAATCTTATGATACATGAGGCAAAAGGTAGATGTGTAGAACATCACTACACAGAGAAAAACCATCGGCCAAATGAAAGACAATCATTATAAAACCAGAAGATAAAGAAGATGCTATGGTCAAGTGTAAGACAGCAGATCTCATAAAGATGGCTAGAAGAAAGTAACAAGAAGATTCATATATCTATAAAGATAAGTGATGTCTTTCCTGAGTGTCCTAAAGTGAGCCTCATCTACATACTTCCGAAAATCCACAAGGCAGGAATTCAGTTAGACGTAATATCTTAAAGGGGTTGGCCACTTTCTGGCTAATGTTGACCAATGTGTTTGTAGCATAATTAGATGGCACTTACTAATATAGTCTTTGTTGATATTCGGCACCATTTTCCATATTTCATAAGGTATGTCCCTTGTTTACAAAGTCTTCTGTGCTGTCCACACAGAGATCCTTTCCATAAAAATGGCTGCTGATGGAGGGTCATGTGACATCACTCAGCCTCCCCCTTTCTAACACACTGCACCTGCTTTAAACTCCTAACGGAATAGGTAGAGATGGTAGTTGTGGTGTATATGAATGGAGGAGACATCACATGAAGGTGATTTGCCTGGTCACATGACCCACCATCAGCAGCCATTTCTATGGACAGGACCTCTATATGGACAGCACAAAAGACTTTGTAAACAAGGGACATACCTTATGAAATATAGAAAATGCAGCCGAATATCAACAAAGACTATATTAGTAAGTGCCATCTAATCATGCTACAAACACATTGGTCAACATTAGCCAGAAAGTGGCTAAACCCTTTAATTGTTGGCAAATCTTAAACCCTTTAGAAATAACACATAATAAGGTTTAACTAAGACACCACAGATCTTTCTTGTTCTGCTACCTGTGGAAGTTCCTGTACTTCATAACAATGGAATTATCACATGCATCTTCAATGCCAGGATTTACCCGCATAACAAACTGTGAAATTCATCCAATATCTCTACTTCCAGCCTGTGGGCACAGTTTAAAAACTATACAAACACATGCTCATATTTTATTTATTCATTCCTATTGCTTCGTGTATAGCCAATGTTTTCTACAGCTCTGCATAGACTATGCCTCAGTACTGACCTTGTGAGCCTCAAAAGCCTAAGAAGGTCTATTATTTACAGTTAGAGAATGGGATACGAACCAAGACCCTGCGGGCCTTGAAAAGTATCTGCATAAACCCAGTAGGACTGTGATCAAACAGGGTTCCCCCTAAAGAAATAGGAAAATAAAAAGATCCATTGCCACTGCTTCTTGCATAAAGGCAAAGCAAAACTGTTAACAATTTACCCTTTGGGACTACATAACCCCCACATCTGGAGGCCATACATCAAATTTTCAAAAAGCATAACAGACTGCCAAATATACAGTAGAGCAGATGAAGGAGGAAGTTCACACCATGGGTGGTGCCCTGGCCAGCGGGCTTGCTCACAATGCCTTGCAGTCAGCCTCAGCCAATCAGGAGGGATGATATTGATGTGTCTTATATGATCCCAACCAGGGAAGCCATATGTATTCTGAGCTTGTACACTGATGTGACAGGACATCTCTTAGGGGCCGTTCAGATGGCCGTGGTATTGCGGATCCACAAAAATATAGATCCGCAATACCACGGATGCCGACCGGCGTGTGTTCTGCAATTTGCAGAACACACCACCCGGCACCCCGTTCAAAATGCCTATTCTTGTCCGCTATTGCGGACAAGAATAGGACATGTTCTATTTTTTCTTGCGGAGCCGCGGCTCGGCAAGATCCCATACCAGCCATTGAAGTGAACGGGGCCGCATCTATTCCGCAAAATTGCAGAATAGATGCGGACCCGTTCACACGGTTGTGTGAACAGGTCCTTAGAGAGAGACAAAAATGCCGAGACACGCAGTACAGCTAGTTTAGAGTCAAACAAGGACATTGTTAGGAAAGATAATAGTTAGATTTAATTTATAGAGATTTTAGCTCAGGACAGGGATGGGTTAGATTCAGCATAGTACTATTGTATACTAGTGTGTGTCACCAGGCTGCACTACCGCCACTACTGCTACTACCCTATACACAGCTGCACATCCCCTGTCAGGTTCCCTTTTGTTGCTGCCACAGCTACTGCTGCCTCTACTGCTAC
Organism: Rhinella marina; assembly: GCA_900303285.1. Lineage (NCBI taxonomy): Eukaryota > Metazoa > Chordata > Amphibia > Anura > Bufonidae > Rhinella > Rhinella marina. The sequence goes on along the minus strand of ONZH01006899.1, from coordinate 240,102 downwards.
CCCTACACATCTCCTGCCTTGTCCGTCAGTGTCATACACAACTTTTCATTTAGGGTTAACTTGATAATTCGCTGACCGATTTGTTCTAATCGGACCCGAAAAGAATTTTAATAAATTATAATAGAAACTCAAAAAAATAGATGCTCCACCATGGTCATTTAATGTGGGATACAATCGTATGCTAAAACAGGACAGGTGGCAGGTCTTCTTTAAAAGGGTTGTCTTATGAGTAATATTCTGTATTTTTCAAACCAGCACCTGGATCTGAATACTTTTGTAATTGCGTGTAAAATTTTAGTATAACTATTGAGTTTGTTGCTTTCCTCTTCTCTGTCCCCCTTGCTGAGGTATTCGTACATGCTCAGTTCCACCCAATTGCCACCAGCTGGATCTACTGTGAGAAGCAGTGACATTTACAGGGAGAGAGATGCAGCAGAAGGGACACACCCCATGAACTGGGAAAGCTGCAGCAGAAAGGACATGGCCCCTTGGGAAGGGACACCCACCCTGAGAAAGGAAAAGTCCTTCTAAGTTGCCAGCTTGAAAACAAAAATCTAGCAGGGTAATTAGTTCAATGAATGGGGGAGCTCTGGATCCATGTGAGGTACACGGCTGGTTCTAGCTTCGTTAGAAAGATATTCTCATGTACTATATGATGTCTGTTTTTTATTTTTTCAAACCTCAAATATTGTTTTACTTTTCCGAGCCAGCTGAAGGTGTACATCATTCTGCCTGTAGAGGTCGGAAACTTCATGCCAACAGCAATACAACTAATCATTAGTGCTAGATACCCAAATCCTCAATGCCAAGTGTTAAAAACTGGACAGACAGTGGGGCTCTGGAAACAGAGATGCTCCTGTGACTGCACAGTTCTGCAGGAATCACCTCTGCCTTAAGGACCATGAGGTCATCAATTATAATGAGTAACGTTAAAATGTAACGGGAGAGGAGGGAATGGAAAGTCAATCCTCTGTGCCGCACAATGCCTGAAGAAGAGATCTGAGCTGTCTCCACAGCTTGCATATTTAATTCACTAGGTCAATAAAAGGTATTACCTAACTTTACATTGTCTTACAACTTTACACAAGGAAAACTCAAGGACTTTGCTGGTGATTTCATCCCTTAAAGGGGTTCTCAGAGATAAGTCTTGGATAAGCTTTGCTATAGCCTAAAATATAAAATCATCTTATAGTCACCCCATTCTCTGTGCCGCTGGTTCGGTCCTCCCGCCAATGCTTGTTCACAAACTGCAACGGTGCTGTGCCTAAATACGACATTTGAGTGGGACCCTTTGTACATCTCAAAATGTGAAAATGATCCCAGATATCAGAGGTACAAAACTCCAAAAACACATGGCAGCAAAAAGTTAAAGGGGTTCTCCAGGAATTAAGAAAATGAAAATACCGAAATATTACTTTATTATAAATATATTCTCAATCTCAAATACCTTTCATTAATTATAATGGCTTGTTTTGTCTATGGAACAATCATTAGTAGAAACAAAATGTCCGCCATCCTATTAGTACACACAGAACCTGTCCTAATCACATAGGAGGACAAGTTACTTCACAACACTGAGGTAAAGAGCTGCCTCATTCTCCTTTCTGCTCTACTTGTCAGGGGTTATGATCCTGAATACAGCTGATAAGAGCTTTAGCTGAATTTCTGTAGGAATGGAGTTCATGAGGAGATATGAAGTACAGAGGACGGACAGGATAGACTGTGGTAATGTGGGACTGTGGTAATGGAGACTGTATACAAGTGCTGCTGCTTATTAGCCACATCTGCTCATGAACTCAATTACGAGATTCAGCTAAAGGTATTTGGGAATATATTTATAATGAATAGAGATGAGCGAGTAGTGTTCGATCGAGCTGGTATTCGATCGAATACTACGATATTCGGCACACTCGATTTCAATCGAGTATAACGGCGATGGCGCACTTAGAATTCGTTTCCCCTCCCACCTTCCCTGGCGCTCTTTTTCCACCAATCAACATGCAGGGGGGGTATGACAGGCACGCTGAGCACGCTGGCAGCGCGAAAACAGCGTCTACATGCATTGGCTGGAAAAACCATGTGACCTCGAATATTAAAAACTCAGCTCTTCCTGCTCGTACGCATATGCTGCGTGAACTTAGTCAGGGACAGAGGCTGGAGAAGGGAGAGACAGATTTTAGCTGTTGGACAGGCAGGAGCGTGAATAAAAGCCCTTATCAGGGCTACTACAGTGGACTTCAGTGATAGGTTTACTACAATATAGACTTTACAGAGAACGGCTGCTGTATTCAGGGATAGCTGCTGGAGTAGGGACAGAGAGAGGCATTAGTGGTGTATTAGGTGCTCTGCTACATACCAAACTATATTTGGCACTACTGCTGTGTACCTTGAAATATACAATATCTAGGCCTTTTAATTGGCAACTGTACTGTGCGTTCTCTTGCTAAATAATTTCACATACCTGCTGTAAATACCCACCGTCTGTTCAGTTAGTACACGGCTGTGTACTTTGAAATATACAATATCTAGGCATTTTAATAGGCCACTGTACTGTGCGTTCTCTTGTTAAATTATCTCACATACCTGGTGTAAATACCCACCGTCTGTTCAGTTACTACACGGCTTTGTACTTTGAAATATACAATATCTAGGCCATTTAATAGGCCACTGTACTGTGCGTTCTCTTGTTAAATTATCTCACATACCTGGTGTAAATACCCACCGTCTGTTCAGTTACTACACGGCTTTGTACTTTGAAATATACAATATCTAGGCCATTTAATAGGCCACTGTACTGTGCGTTTTCTTGTTAAATTATCTCACATACCTGGTGTACATACCCACCGTCTGTTCAGTTACTACACGGCTTTGTACTTTGAAATATACAATATCTAGGCATTTTAATAGGCCACTGTACTGTGCGTTCTCTTGCTAAATTATCTCACATACCTGGTGTAAATACCCACCGTCTGTTCAGTTACTACACGGCTTTGTACTTTGAAATATACAATATCTAGGCCATTTAATAGGCCACTGTACTGTGCGTTTTCTTGTTAAATTATCTCACATACCTGGTGTACATACCCACCGTCTGTTCAGTTACTACACGGCTGTGTACTTTGAAATATACAATATCTAGGCATTTTAATAGGCCACTGTACTGTGCGTTCTCTTGTTAAATTATCTCACATACCTGGTGTACATACCCACCGTCTGTTCAGTTACTACACGGCTGTGTACTTTGAAATATACAATATCTAGGCATTTTAATAGGCCACTGTACTGTGCGTTCTCTTGTTAAATTATCTCACATACCTGGTGTAAATACCCACCGTCTGTTCAGTTACTACACGGCTTTGTACTTTGAAATATACAATATCTAGGCCATTTAATAGGCCACTGTACTGTGCGTTTTCTTGTTAAATTATCTCACATACCTGGTGTACATACCCACCGTCTGTTCAGTTACTACACGGCTTTGTACTTTGAAATATACAATATCTAGGCCATTTAATAGGCCACTGTACTGTGCGTTTTCTTGTTAAATTATCTCACATACCTGGTGTACATACCCACCGTCTGTTCAGTTACTACACGGCTTTGTACTTTGAAATATACAATATCTAGGCCATTTAATAGGCCACTGTACTGTGCGTTTTCTTGTTAAATTATCTCACATACCTGGTGTACATACCCACCGTCTGTTCAGTTACTACACGGCTGTGTACTTTGAAATATACAATATCTAGGCATTTTAATAGGCCACTGTACTGTGCGTTCTCTTGTTAAATTATCTCACATACCTGGTGTAAATACCCACCGTCTGTTCAGTTACTACACGGCTTTGTACTTTGAAATATACAATATCTAGGCCATTTAATAGGCCACTGTACTGTGCGTTTTCTTGTTAAATTATCTCACATACCTGGTGTACATACCCACCGTCTGTTCAGTTACTACACGGCTTTGTACTTTGAAATATACAATATCTAGGCATTTTAATAGGCCACTGTACTGTGCGTTCTCTTGCTAAATTATCTCACATACCTGGTGTAAATACCCACCGTCTGTTCAGTTACTACACGGCTTTGTACTTTGAAATATACAATATCTAGGCCATTTAATAGGCCACTGTACTGTGCGTTCTCTTGCTAAATTATCTCACATACCTGGTGTAAATACCCACCGTCTGTTCAGTTACTACACGGCTTTGTACTTTGAAATATACAATATCTAGGCCATTTAATAGGCCACTGTACTGTGCGTTTTCTTGTTAAATTATCTCACATACCTGGTGTACATACCCACCGTCTGTTCAGTTACTACACGGCTTTGTACTTTGAAATATACAATATCTAGGCATTTTAATAGGCCACTGTACTGTGCGTTCTCTTGCTAAATTATCTCACATACCTGGTGTAAATACCCACCGTCTGTTCAGTTACTACACGGCTTTGTACTTTGAAATATACAATATCTAGGCCATTTAATAGGCCACTGTACTGTGCGTTCTCTTGCTAAATTATCTCACATACCTGGTGTAAATACCCACCGTCTGTTCAGTTACTACACGGCTTTGTACTTTGAAATATACAATATCTAGGCCATTTAATAGGCCACTGTACTGTGCGTTTTCTTGTTAAATTATCTCACATACCTGGTGTACATACCCACCGTCTGTTCAGTTACTACACGGCTGTGTACTTTGAAATATACAATATCTAGGCATTTTAATAGGCCACTGTACTGTGCGTTCTCTTGTTAAATTATCTCACATACCTGGTGTAAATACCCACCGTCTGTTCAGTTACTACACGGCTTTGTACTTTGAAATATACAATATCTAGGCATTTTAATAGGCCACTGTACTGTGCGTTCTCTTGCTAAATTATCTCACATACCTGGTGTAAATACCCACCGTCTGTTCAGTAACTACACGGCTTTGTACTTTGAAATATACAATATCTAGGCCATTTAATAGGCCACTGTACTGTGCGTTTTCTTGTTAAATTATCTCACATACCTGGTGTACATACCCACCGTCTGTTCAGTTACTACACGGCTGTGTACTTTGAAATATACAATATCTAGGCATTTTAATAGGCCACTGTACTGTGCGTTCTCTTGTTAAATTATCTCACATACCTGGTGTACATACCCACCGTCTGTTCAGTTACTACACGGCTGTGTACTTTGAAATATACAATATCTAGGCATTTTAATAGGCCACTGTACTGTGCGTTCTCTTGTTAAATTATCTCACATACCTGGTGTAAATACCCACCGTCTGTTCAGTTACTACACGGCTTTGTACTTTGAAATATACAATATCTAGGCCATTTAATAGGCCACTGTACTGTGCGTTTTCTTGTTAAATTATCTCACATACCTGGTGTACATACCCACCGTCTGTTCAGTTACTACACGGCTTTGTACTTTGAAATATACAATATCTAGGCATTTTAATAGGCCACTGTACTGTGCGTTCTCTTGCTAAATTATCTCACATACCTGGTGTAAATACCCACCGTCTGTTCAGTTACTACACGGCTTTGTACTTTGAAATATACAATATCTAGGCCATTTAATAGGCCACTGTACTGTGCGTTCTCTTGCTAAATTATCTCACATACCTGGTGTACATACCCACCGTCTGTTCAGTTACTACACGGCTTTGTACTTTGAAATATACAATATCTAGGCCATTTAATAGGCCACTGTACTGTGCGTTTTCTTGTTAAATTATCTCACATACCTGGTGTACATACCCACCGTCTGTTCAGTTACTACACGGCTGTGTACTTTGAAATATACAATATCTAGGCATTTTAATAGGCCACTGTACTGTGCGTTCTCTTGTTAAAGTATTTCACATACCTAATTATATACCCAAATATTGTATTTGCAACAAAAAAAAAATAAAATGCGGAGGGGGGCTAGCGGAATAGGACGTGGACGTGGACGAGGACGGGGGCGCGGAAATGCTGTTGGGGGCCTTGTTGAAGCCAGTGGGGATACAATGTGTGCTGGTGAGGATCAGCCAGGATCCCGCTCATCCAGAATCCCTGCCTTTATGGGACAGTTAAGCAGGGGGCGGGTTACACCCCTGTTGAGGCCTGAGCAGGTTGAACAGGTGGTGCAATGGATAGCCGATAGCGCTTCCACACAGTTGTCCACCAGCCAGTCATCCACACAGTCTCACTCTGACCCTCCTTCCTCCACACCTGGCCAACAGAGTCATCCCACCCTTGACCCCTCCCAGGAGCTCTTTTCGGGTCCTTTTTCAGATGTGCCGGAAGAATCCCAGGAGCTAGCAGAGGAATTTGTTTGTAGTGATGCCCAAACACTGGAGTTTTCGCCATCTCCTGCTGATGTGGACCCTGAGCCAGCATCTGTTATCATGAGCGATGATGATGATGAGACGCAGTTGCCATCAAGGGAGGCTGTTGGAATGTCCAGTGGGCAGGAGGAGGAGCAGAGTGAGGAAGTGGAAGAGGAGCTGGTGGATGACGAAATGACCGACCCCACTTGGCCAGGGGTGATGTCCAGCGAGGAAAGCAGTGGAGAGGTGGTGGTCTGCGCAGCACCGAAAAAGGCAGCAAGAGGCAGAGGGATGTCCACAGGCAGAGGGATGTCCACAGGCAGAGGGATGTCCACAGGCAGAGGGATGTCCACAGGCAGAGGGATGTCCACAGGCAGAGGGATGGCCACAGGCAGAGGGATGGCCACAGGCAGAGGACAGTTCAGACAGAGAAGTGAGGCCACAGCCAGCAGGGCCGAAGCTGTTCCCGCCAGCGGCCAGTCGCGCGAAGCTCCCCCATCGAGGCCTCGTACTTCTGTGGTGTGGAGATATTTTAATGTTTGTGCGGATGACAAACTGAGCGCGGTTTGCACACTCTGCCACTCAAAACTGAGTAGGGGCTCTGAGAAGAGCAATCTGACCACCTCAGGCATGCGGCGTCACTTGGAATTCAAGCACTGGGCTGAGTGGGAGAGAGCAAACGCAATACAAACTGCGCCCGGTCTTGCTGCCACTGCCTCTTCCCCTTTGTTGTGTGCTGCCACTGCGGTCCAGACCTCCAGCCAGGACACCTCCACATCTGCCTCTGCCTCTGCTACTTTGGGGCCTTCTCCTTCAGCCTCCCCTTCCCCCGCCCCTTCCCCCGCCTCTTCGCCTGCACCTTCACACTCCTCGTCCCAACAACTGTCCATCTCGCAGGCGTTCGACCGCAGGCGGAAGTACGCCTCGAGTCACCCCCAAGCCCAAGCCTTAAACTGCCACATCTCCAAACTGCTGGCCCTGGAGATGTTGCCGTTTAGGCTTGTGGAGACGCAGGCCTTCCGCGACCTGATGGCGGCTGCCGCACCTCGCTATTCCGTCCCTAGCCGCCACTACTTTTCCCGGAGTGCCGTCCCCGCCCTGCACCAGCACGTGTCGCGTAACATCAGGCGGGCCCTGAGGTACGCAGTCAGCGCAAAGGTCCACTTGACCACCGACTCATGGACAAGCGCTTGCGGCCAGGGACGATACATTTCTCTGACGGCACACTGGGTGAATGTAGTGGAGGCGGGGACGGGGTCGCAAACAGAGACGGCCTACCTACCACCCCCGCCCAAGATTGCCAGCATGGGTTCTGATAAACCCCCCCCCTCCTCCTCCTCCTCCTCCTCCTCCTCCTGTGCCTTAACATCTCCCTCAGCCGCTAGCTGGAAGCGTTGCAGCACTGGCGCGGGGAGACGTCAGCAGGCGGTGCTAAAGCTCATCAGCTTGGGCGACAGGAAGCACAGCGCCCCAGAGGTGAGGGACGCCATATTGCAGCAGACGGAGATGTGGCTGTCGCCGCTGCAGCTAGGACCAGGCATGGTCGTGTGCGATAACGGCCGTAACCTGGTGGCGGCTCTGGAGCTTGCCGAACTCAATCACGTACCATGCCTGGCCCACGTTTTTAATCTGGTAGTCCAAAAATTTCTGAAGACTTACCCCAACCTGGCAGAGCTACTGGTGAAAGTGCGGCGCTTGTGCGCTCACTTTCGGAAGTCAACTGTAGCTGCTGCTAGCTTAAAAAAAACTCCAGCAACGCCTCCATTTGCCTCAACATCGGCTGTTGTGCGACCTGCCGACTCGCTGGAATTCCACCTATTCCATGTTGGCCAGGGTGTGTGAGCAGCAGAGAGCATTGATGGAGTACCAGATTAATAATCCACGCGTGCCTCCAACTCAGCTCCCTCAGTTTGCCAACCACGAGTGGCCATGGATGGCAGACATATGCGATGTACTGCGTATCTTTGAGGAGTCCACCAAGAAGGTCAGCAGCGAGGACGCTATAGTGAGCGTAACCATTCCGCTCCTAGGCGTCCTTAAAGAATCGCTCATCGCAATAAGGGAGAACGCATTGCACGCAGAGGAGACGGGGGTAGGAGGAGACGCAACGGAGCTACACAGTCAGACCACACTTTTGTCTGCTTCACGGTGGCAGTTGCAGGAGGAGGAGGATGAGGAGGAGGACGACGTGGAGGTGGCTGTGGAAGAGGAGGAGGATGCTGGCGGCGAGGGTAGCAGTCAGGCTGTGTGCGTCCCATTGGTTCAGCGCGGATGGGGCGGAGAGGAGGCGGAAGAGGAAGAGGAGGAAATGGCAAGTGATCCTTCTGGTGGGGGCAGTGAGGTCATGCCTATTCAGAGTCTGGCACACATGGCTGACTTCATGCTGGCTGCTTTTCCCGGGACACACGTGTTGTCCGGATAGTGGAGAACAAACTGTACTGGGTCTTCGCACTCCTGGACCCCCGGTATAAAGATAACGTCTCCTCTTTTATTCCGGTAGAGGAGAGGACGAATCGATTGCTGGAATACCAGAGGGAACTCGTGCAGAACATGATGGAGATTTTCCCACCCACCATCGCTGGCGGCAGAGAGGAGAGGGTCTCCAGAGTCCCACAACATCCATCAGGCCCACAGCCACCAGGGGAACACTCTCCAAGGTGTGGGACACGTTCATGGCACCCCCTCGTGCAACTTCCATCACTGCGGGGCCCGCTATCAGCAGGAGGGACAAGTATCGGCGGATGTTGCGGGAGTACCTGGCAGACCGTAACCCTGTCCTCCCCGATCCCTCGGCGTCCTACACTTACTGGGTCTCCAAGTTGGACACGTGGCTGGAACTGTCCCTGTACGCCTTGGAGGTGCTTGCCTGCCCTGCCGCCAGCGTGCTATCAGAAAGGGTGTTCAGCGCAGCCGGGGGCATTATAACCGATAAGCGCAGCCGCCTGTCAACCGACAGTGCGGACAGGCTGACGCTAATCAAAATGAACAGCAAGTGGATTGACCCGGACTTTGCTTCTCCAACCGTGGAAAGCAGCCAAAAGTGAAGTGCCATGTGTATGAAGTGCCATTTCCTCCTCCACCTCCTCCTCCTCCTCCTTAACCGCCGTAGAATTGCTCCATAAAAAAAATATATATATATTTATGGCTCTCCTCTTGGGCCTCCACATAATTTTTAAGAGGTCTCACCTCTTGGGCCTCCACATAATTTTTAAGAGGTCTCACCTCTTGGGCCTACTCATAATTTTTAACCGGTCTCACCTCTTGGGTCTCCACAAAATGTTTAACAGGTCTCACCTATTGGGCCTCCACATAATTTTTAACGGGTCTCACCTCTTGGGTCTCCACAAAATGTTTAACAGGTCTCACCTATTGGGCCTCCACAAAATGTTTAACAGGTCTCACCTCTTGGGCCTCCACATAATTTTTAACAGGTCTCACCTCTTGGGCCTCCACAAAATGTTTAACAGGTCTCACCTCTTGGGCCTCCACAAAATGTTTAACAGGTCTCACCTATTGGGCCTCCACATAATTTTTAACAGGTCTCACCTCTTGGGCCTCCACAAATGTTTAACAGGTCTCACCTATTGGGCCTCCACAAAATGTTTAACAGGTCTCACCTCTTGGGCCTCCACATAATTTTTAACAGGTCTCACCTCTTGGGCCTCCACAAATGTTTAACAGGTCTCACCTCTTGGGCCTCCACAAAATGTTTAACAGGTCTCACCCTATTGGGCCTCCACATAATTTTAAGAGGTCTCACCTCTTGGCCTACTCATAATTTTTAACCGGTCTCACCTCTTGGGTCTCCACAAAATGTTTAACAGGTCTCACCTATTGGGCCTCCACAAAATGTTTAACAAGGTCTCACCTCTTGGGCATCCACATAATTTTTTAACGGGTCTCACCTCTTGGGTCTCCACAAAATGTTTAACAGTCTCACCTATTGGGCCTCCACATAATTTTTAACGGGTCTCACCTCTTGGGTCTCCACAAAATGTTTAACAGGTCTCACCTCTTGGGCCTCCACAAAATGTTTAACAGGTCTCACCTCTTGGGCATCCACATAATTTTAACGGGTCTCACCTCTTGGGTCTCCACAAAATGTTTAACAGGTCTCACCTCTTGGGCTCCACATAATTTTTAACGGGTCTCACCTCTTGGGTCTCCACAAAATGTTTAACAGGTCTCACCTATTGGCCTCCACATAAATTTTTAAGAGGTCTCACCTCTTGGGCCTTACTCATAATTTTTAACGGTCTCACCTCTTGGGTCTCCACAAAAATGTTTAACAGGTCTCACCTATTGGGCCTCCACAAAATGTTTAACAGGTCTCACCTCTTGGGCCTCCACATAATTTTTAACGGGTCTCACCTCTTGGGTCTCCACAAAATGTTTAACAGGTCTCACCTCTTGGGCCTCCACATAATTTTTAACGGGTCTCACCTCTTGGGTCTCCACAAAATGTTTAACAGGTCTCACCTCTTGGGCCTCCACAAAATGTTTAACAGGTCTCACCTCTTGGGCATCCACATAATTTTAACGGGTCTCACCTCTTGGGTCTCCACAAAATGTTTAACAGGTCTCACCTCTTGGGCCTCCACATAATTTTTAACGGGTCTCACCTCTTGGGTCTCCACAAAATGTTTAACAGGTCTCACCTCTTGGGCCTCCACAAAATGTTTAACAGGTCTCACCTCTTGGGCATCCACATAATTTTTAACGGGTCTCACCTCTTGGGTCTCCACAAAATGTTTAACAGGTCTCACCTATTGGGCCTCCACATAATTTTTAACGGGTCTCACCTCTTGGGTCTCCACAAAATGTTTAACAGGTCTCACCTATTGGGCCTCCACATAATTTTTAACAGGTCTCACCTTTTGGGCCTCCACAAAAGGTTTAAGAGGTTAACAGTGGAAAGCAGCCAAAAGTGAAGTGCCATCTGTATGAAGTGCCATTTCCTCCTCCACCTCCTCCTCCTCCTCCTCCTTAACCGCCGTAGAATTGCTCCGTAAATAAGAAAAATGTATATATTTATGGCTCACCTCTTGGGCCTCCACAAAATTTTTAACAGGTCTCACCTCTTGGGCATCCACATAATTATACTATAAAATATTAGGCCTTATAATTGGCAACTGTACTGTGCGTTCTCTTGCAAAATTCTTTAAATACCTGGTGTTAATACCCACCGTCTGAAAAGTTAGTACACGGCTGTGTACCTTGAACTCTAAAATATTAGGCCTTATAATTGGCAAATGTACTGTGCGTTCTCTTGCAAAATTATTTCACGGCTGTGAAGGCAAAATATTGTAACCAAAAAAAATAAAATGCGGAGGGGGGCTAGCGGAATAGGACGTGGACGAGGACGGGGGCGCGGAAATGCTGTTGGGGGCCATAGTTGCTGGTTGAATTATCTGAGGTAAATGATTCTCCTTTAGACGACGCTTTCCCTTTGCATCGTTCTGCGATTAAACCATAAATAACTCTCTGCATATTTATACCAAATGCACCCAGTACGAAAAAAGTCATAGAAAGTTTCCAAACAGAGACTGGAAAACATCAGTAAGTTGAAAAAAACTGTTCGCTAAAAAAAAAAAAAAGTTAAAAATAAAATTGGCAGTTGATAGTATCGAGCTATTGTCACAGAGAGACGCGATTACAACACCTTCATTTACATTCAGTACATGTCTCAAGGCATTGGGAGAATGAAAACAGGCCACGGCTGGAGTATGAAATGTACCACCGCTTTGTACTGTCCGATACTGACCCGGTCCAGGGTGATGTCCAGCGAGGAAAGCAGTGGAGAGGTGGTGGTCTGCGCAGCACCGAAAAAGGCAGCAAGAGGCAGAGGGATGTCCACAGGCAGAGGAATGTCCACAGGCAGAGGGATGTCCACAGGCAGAGGCATGTCCACAGGCAGAGGGATGTCCACAGGCAGAGGGATGTCCACAGGCAGAGGGATGTCCACAGGCAGAGGACAGTTCAGACAGAGAAGTGAGGCCACAGCCAGCAGGGCCGAGCGTAACCATCCCGCTCCTATGCGTCCTTAAAGAATCCCTCATCGCAATAAGGGAGAACGCATTGCACACAGAGGAGACGGGGGCAGGAGGAGACGCAACGGAGCTACACAGTCAGACCACACTTTTGTCTGCTTCACGGTGGCAGTTGCAGGAGGAGGAGGATGAGGAGGAGGAGGACGACGTGGAGGTGGCTGTGGAAGAGGAGGAGGATGCTGGCGGCGAGGGTAGCAGTCAGGCTGTGCGCGTCCCATTGGTTCAGCGCGGATGGGGCGGAGAGGAGGCGGAAGAGGAAGAGGAGGAAATGGCAAGTGATCCTTCTGGTGGGGGCAGTGACGTCATACCTATTCAGAGTCTGGCACACATGGCTGACTTCATGCTGGGCTGCTTTTCCCGGGACACACGTGTTGTCCGGATAGTGGAGAACAAACTGTACTGGGTCTTCGCAATCCAAGTTGGACACGTGGCTGGAACTGTCCCTGTACGCCTTGGAGGTGCTTGCCTGCCCTGCCGCCAGCGTGCTATCAGAAAGGGTGTTCCGCGCTGCCGGGGGCATTATCACCGATAAGCGCAGCCGCCTGTCAACCGACAGTGCCGACAGGCTGACGCTAATCAAAATGAACAGCAAGTGGATTGACCCGGACTTTGCTTTTCCAACAGTGGAAAGCAGCCAAAAGTGAAGTGCCATGTGTATGAAGTGCCATTTCCTCCTCCACCTCCTCCTCCTCCTCCTCCTTAACCGCCGTAGAATTGGTCCGTAAATCAGAAAAATTTTTATATTTATGGCTCACCTCTTGGGCCTCCACAAAATGTTTAAGAGGTCTCACCTCTTGGGCCTCCACATAATTTTTAAGAGGTCTCACCTCTTGGGCCTGCGCAAAATGTTTACGAGGTCTCACCTCTTGGGCCTCCACATAATTTTTAAGAGGTCTCCCCTCTTGGGCCTCCACATAATTTTTAATACGTCTCACCTCTTGGGCCTCCACAAAATGTTTAACAGGTCTCACCTCTTGGGCCTCCACATAATTTTTAACGGGTCTCCCCTCTTGGGCCTCCACATAATTTTTAATACGTCTCACCTCTTGGGCCTCCACAAAATCTTTAACAGGTCTCACCTCTTGGGCCTCCACATAATTTTTAAGAGGTCTCACCTCTTGGGCCTCCACAAAATGTTTAAGAGGTCTCACCTCTTGGGCCTCCACATAATTTTTAAGAGGTCTCACCTCTTGGGCCTCCACATAATTTTTAAGAGGTCTCACCTCTTGGGCCTCCACAAAATCTTTAACAGGTCTCCCCTCTTGGGCCTCCACATAATTTTTAATACGTCTCACCTCTTGGGCCTCCACAAAATCTTTAACAGGTCTCACCTCTTGGGCCTCCACATAATTTTTAAGAGGTCTCACCTCTTGGGCCTCCACATAATTTTTAAGAGGTCTCACCTCTTGGGCCTCCACATAATTTTTAAGAGGTCTCACCTCTTGGGCCTCCACATAATTTTTAACGGGTCTCCCCTCTTGGGCCTCCACATAATTTTTAATACGTCTCACCTCTTGGGCCTCCACAAAATGTTTAACAGGTCTCACCTCTTGGGCCTCCACATAATTTTTAAGAGGTCTCACCTCTTGGGCCTCCACATAATTTTTAAGAGGTGTCACCTCTTGGGCCGCCACAAAATTTTCCATGAGCCTCTGGCCAGCCCACGGCCTCTTCCTGCCTTTTGCGGTCCTACGCATCCCTCAACATCCCCACTGCTTTACCTGCTAGACATGACACTGGGCCAGGTCGGGTCACTGACATCTCAAGCGCCAACAATTTGGGCATTTTAAGGCTTCTGCATGTGTTTGAGTTGTTTTTACATTTTAAAGAAGACATGTCTGACCACATCTCACACACACAATGACAATTAGGGGTGGGGTCTATTTGCTTTCCCCTTTGCTTATGCCATCTGTGGTTGTCATAGGCAACGTGATTTTAAGGGGTGCAGAATTTTATCTTCTTTTTTGTCTAGTTTGGCTTGGGGTCCATGGCAATGTTGAGGAAAGAAGGTTTCCTTGTATGGTCTCACTTTACAGAGAGGTTATATTGTCTTTGGAGTGTATTGTTGAGAGGCTGTGATAGTGGCGTAATAGTGCGACTTGGGCGGGTTATATGCACCCAGACATGCTTCCCCTGCTGTCCTAGTTGCATTCCAGCAGTGTTGGCATCCTTTTCTGAGGTTCCAGGGTGGACTTGGTGACCTCCAAGTGGTCGAATTGAGATTTCCAAGTGGCGAGCATTTTTTTCCCATAGACTTTAATGGGATTCGATATCCGGTCGAATAGTCGAATTTCGCAGTCTATTCGAATCGAATTTCGAACTTTCGAATATTTCACTACTCGCTCATCTCTAATAATGAAGTAATATTTAAGTATTTTCATTTTCTTAATTCCCAGAGAACCCCTTTAAAGAAAATCCACTGCTACAGGAAAGTTCCCAATCCTTCATTAGACAGCAGTAGAAATAGAGCAGGTAAAATTTTATATGTAACCTGCACTCTTTGGATCTTTCCCCCCCTCTCTGTGATTTTTGGGAATTTTCACTTTACTTGTATACAGTACCTGCGTTGAATGGATGAGCTGTACTGGAAGGCTGGAAAGATGTCACTTTGACTGCATTATCATGGAGCCAAGTATAATATGTGTATACTTTGGCCGGTAATCATTTTTAGTTTTCAGTTTAGCTGTGGTACCAGCAAAGTGGATGAAAATTTAGGAGATTTCATCCATATGCCACTGAAAAAATCAGCAGCCTAAACTAACCTGCAGTGCAGATTCTAAATCCTCAGCAGTTCAATCTATGGTGCAGATTTCCCCCTTTCCAATTCATAGGGTGAACGCTGCTGTAAATCCACAATCAAATGCAGCAGTTGACCTGTGGCAAAATCTTCGGTGTTTGGGCAGCAAAATTTTGTAGGTTTGGACGTCCCCTGAGGGTATATGCACATGGCGGTGTAGTTTATGTAGATTTTCTGCACTGATTTTTGTGCTGTTTGTCCACACCAATATTCACATGTGATACTAGCAGATTTTGGAGGGAACGTTCCCCAGATCTCACCTTGCACTGAAAATCCACACAAACAATTGACATGCTGCCGATCCCAAAATCCGCACAACAGGTCGATTTCTTTGTGGATAATTTCTACATCATGTACATGAGATTTTTAAAATATTGCTTGTACAGTATTACACTGTGGATAATCCACAGGGGAAGTCTGCATGAAATAGCTTGTAAAACTAGTCTTTAAATGCTGTTAACCAAAGAAATTCAAGGGATGAATATATCCCATATCAATATTAGTGAAACAAGCTTCTTCCTTGTACAGCTTAAAGTGGTTGTTTTGCCATTAAATGCTATTTTAATATAACTCAGTATGATAAACTAGTTACTTTTGTAAAATGCTGCAGTTGTGAGATATTCTATTTTCTTCATTAGAATGGCGCCTCCTGGTGTTTAATCTTTGTAGTAATCTGCACACCCACCTACTGAGGTGGTTACACATGCTCATCCTTCAACTGTCACCAGTCCTATCTGTAATTAGAAGCTGTGCATTTACAGAGAGAAATCTGTAGTAGAAAGGACACATCCCCTGGGAGAAAGCTGCAGCAGAAAAGGCACGCCCCTTGAGTTGTCAGCTTGATATAAATCTAGCAGAGCAATGACTGGGGAGATCTATGGATCCATGTGAGGTACAGGGCTGGTTCTAGCTTTGTTAGAAAGAGGTTGCCATGTATTATATTGACATCAGTCATGGCATAAGCCCTTTAAGGGCAATTCTACTGACCATCTTTCTGTTCTTGTTCATCCGTTTTTTACTCAGGACTGGTCTATTCAAGTCAGTAGGTTTGTGGAAAAAATCTGACAGCACACTGAAGTACTGTCCATTTCTCACTGAGAGGTTGAGTGATATTCTTCAATTTTGCATGTGAAAAACGCATTCAAAACTGATTACATCTGCTTGGAAATACTACAAGAACTTAAAAGATTAGCAAAAAAAAAAAAGACAATTGAAGAAAAAAAGCTTACGTGAAATAAGCCTAATAAGCTGCAGTATCACAGTGGAGTGAAATAAGCTACGTGTAGCCGGGATATTTTCCTTAAAAACAAGATTCTTTATCCCTTTCTTCCTCTCTTCTAGATTTTTTTCCTTGCCAAACCAGCATCCTCTTGGCATTTTTTTCTCTGATTAGTAATGCTTGACTACATGAAGTAGTGACACATGGCTTAAAACGGTGACACCCGGGTCCTTTTCATCTCCACTAGTTGACGTGTCAGCCGACCATTTTACCAGTGGACCAATAAGAGTCTTTTCAGACAGTTGACACTGCAGCTTTTGAGCGGTTTTTAGTACCTGGGAGAATCCCTGGCATTTTTATTTCACTATTCGCTCTGTAGAACTAGTCTATGTGCATTTCCCTCCTTTTTATGTCATGGATTATAAATTATTAAGGACAAATGGTTATACTGTATCAATAAAAATGTATTCCAATATGTGTTCCTATAAAAATAAAAGACAGTACGTGAAACCAATGCAGACTATAACACCGCTTAGTAGGTCATGTGCCATTTTTAGTCACATAGCAACAGAAAATTATGCAGAATCATTTAGCTTTTTCTTCATAACCAAGTTAACTGTGTTAATTCTGAGGCGATGAAGCTCGGATTGTGGAATATCACAGGGATGATTGCTGGCAGTATTACTTTAATGGGAGGCATTGGCCCCAGTAATAGTATTGTCGCCTTATGTGTGTTGCAAGCAATCGAGCTGACTGATGATAAAAATTACTTTATACCTTTTGTAAGTATTTGGAAATTCTAAATATTTCTTGGAAATCAGACAATTTTACTATATATATTATAGTAGAATAATAATATAGAGAAGATGTTACGGTTTGTTTTTTTGCCAAATTTATATCTATTTAAATATAAATATTATATTTATATTTTATAATTATACATTTTTCCTTTTATTTTGCTTTTTTTTTGTCATAAGTATGCCTGGTCATTGCATATCTGTTTATATGCTTAAAAGGATTTTACCAAAATGCCATCAATATCTCTAACTGGGAATGTTATAGTAAGTAATGTAATCATAAGCCTGACTACTAGGGCAGCAGGCATATCAAATGCTAGGGAGCCTATTTCTACTAACTATGGAAGAGAGAGTGTAAAATACAATGTCGCCCTGTGCATTATTCCATCTCTGTGTCATTACTTTTTCCAATATTCATTTATATAGCGGCACCAAATTCCGCAGTGCTTTACAATTCAGTATACCCATATTTACACCATATTTATGTTTTTATACATGTGCCGTACCTGGTAACCATTTTTCTTGTGTTATTTCCATGCTATGATATCATGTTGTGCAGTATTTCTGTACTCTGACATCACTAAGTAGATAATCCCTGTACTGTGACATCACTGTGCACATTATGCCATAATTGTGACATCTCTGTGCATTATCCCTGCTCTGTGATATTACTGTGACAATTATTCCTATACTGTGACATCATTGTATGCCCTATCCCTGTGCATTATGGAGAACAAAATCATTTATAAACTTTGCATATTGTCAACTTCCTGCTGAAGGAGGTCTTGAAAGAATGGGGCCCTATTTCAGGTGTTGTTTTGTGGCCTTTTCACCACTTAAAAGTGTCTCTAGTGAGGAACCCCTATGATTATTACATCCCACCCCTTAAAAGTGGCAGCTCTTGCTGGTGGTGTCATCTGGGGAGCCTTTCACCAGGTTTCTAAAACGTTCTGGAAAATGCTGATAATTGTTAACATGTATTCAATGATTAGATACTACGCAAACTCCAGAAATCAGTAATAGGATTAATTTTGAACACTGTGTTATATGACACTATATATATATATATATATCGTATGTTAATGATATAAATAGTACACAAAAAGCATACAAGTCAGCAGTAGATTTTCAGGGGTATCCATGTGGCTGATTAAGGGAAGATATAGCTTTCACGTTTTATGAGATTTGTGATGTGTACTGATGTGTGACTTTACATTGAAATCAATGTAGAAGATCAATAAAGTCTATAAGACCTTTGGCAGTTGTTGTTAAGGATTTGTAGATTTGGAGAAGAAAATGATGGCAGCATTTTCTCTCTATATAAAGCATCTGGGTTCCTTTCTTTATATGTTCCACATGTCTGACAGTTGTCATGTTGGGGATGAGGTCTAATCTGTTGCAAATGCCTCCATATTATTTTCTATACCAGCCATATACTGTAGGGGTTATGCACCAGATTCAGATAGGTCTTTATGAATTTGTCAGACATTATGGGGGTCATTTATCAAGCTGAGATATGCCTTAATTAGGCGTATTTCAGGTGCAGATTGCAGCACAACTCACGCAAAGTCTATAAAAGGGGACAGGATGGGAAGCCCATCTCATTTACTATTTTCTACGCCTTTTTTCAAGCATAGAAAAAGGTCTAAATGTAAAACACCTAGGAAACTGTCCTACATTTAGAAGCAGCGCTGGATGCGCTGAAGTTATAAGGAATCTACCATCTTTACTTAACTCTGGCGGATCCTCTGCCAGCCGGTCTTAATAAATGTGCCCCTATAAGCGTATTGTACTATTTTACCTTAAAAAATAAATCTTACACACAGTAAAGGGGTTGTCCACGATTTGTTTTTTATTTCTCCCCCAGCCACTGGTACCTGTGAAGGAAGTACGTAAGTGAAGCAATGAAAAACAAGGAATCGGCCATTTTCATTTTTTTTTCCGTTGCGCCATTCGCCGTATGGGATAAATATTTTTATATTTTAATAGTTCTGGCATTTTGGGATGCAGCTTTGCCCATGATCTTTGTGTTTTTTATAGTTTATTTTGACTGATATTTTTATTTTGTTTTAAATTTTTTTATTAACTTTTTTTTTTACACACACCCCTTTGCCCAGGAGGCTAGAATATGTGATCTTCAGACTGCCAAATTGCTTTTGGCCTACACTGTAGTTCAAGAAGTAAAATCTAAGCTTCATTTGCTGTTATTTTATGGAGCTCTGCCACCTGTAAGCCCCCTTAGGAACTACAGCCATGATATGCTGGATCTCTTCAGAGAGACCCAGCGCATCAGAGCAAAGGAACGGCTTCCCCAGTCGCCACATGGGGTAGCCGTCCCTGACCCGGAAGTGCGTGCTTCTAGTTTTTCTGCATTTAGAAAGAACTTTTACTACCACATTTGACTATGGCATCAAAAGGGTTAAAAACCCTCCTTCTGCCATACCTATACACCCCTGGGAAGGAAGGGGGTAATCTTTAGGAGACATCAAAGACTTAAATTTCACATTGCTGTTTTAGAGCTGCGGGTCTTATTCTTAAAATGTGTCCACCAGAAACTTGTGTTTAATTAGTTTTAATAAGAAGAAGCAGTATATTGAGACAGACTGAAACAAGAGGAAAGAGCATCAGGAATGGTAGCTATTCACTGCGGAGAAATAAACTGTTAGATTATAAAGAGACAAATCATTGAATTGATTTCTGCAGAAAATCCATCTATTATTAATAGTCACACAGACAAATTATGCTCATAATTTTCAGCTACAATCTGTAAATTGCCTGTAATTGAGACTTTTTGAAGACAGAATTTTGGAGTGCAGGGCGTGATAAATTTCCCTCATAGAGTATGAAAGTCACCACTGCTCTCCTGCCTCAGTAACAAAAGATTTCCAACCTTCTTTGGAATTAGCACAAAAACTGTGCATCTAGAGCTTCATGGCATGGGTTTCTACCGGTTGAGCAGCTGCATGCAAGCCTTACATCACCAAGTACAATGCCAAGCGTTGGATGAAGTGGTATAACGCGGTGGAGCAGTGGAAATGTGTTCAGGGGGAGTGACGAATCACATTTCTCTATCTGGCAATATAATGGACAAGTCTGGTTTTGGCAAATTCCAGGAAGACGTTACCTACCAGACTGATTTGTGCCAACTGTAATGCTTAGTGGAGGAGGGGTAATGCTATGGTGTTACAGAATGACTGTGTCCCAATGTACAATGTTACATTGGCAGCCTGTGCCTGCAGGCATGGGTTCTGCTTCACTAACCTGTCTTCTCCTTCTTCAAACACCTAGACCAGTCAGCTCTCTTCCATTCCCTTGTGGAGGGCCCAGCTGCTTCTTGCCGGAAAGCCCTCTTACTTTTATCTATATGGAACATGCTTCCTGGCTCTTAAAGGACCAGTACACATCTGAATTCAAACCAGCCAATGGATAGTCACCTTTGGGTACTTAAGGCACTTTACCCTGTGCTCCTGAGAAACAAGCAGTGTCCATAACAGGTAATTATGCTCACACGCAGAGCGTGATTTCCGCACAGGACACGCTTGTCTGCAAGAGCCCTTACTCGTAAATTAAGATCCACTGCCCACATTGCAAGCAATTCATCTGCCCCTGTAAAAGCATCTCTACTCATAGATTAAAATCCACTCTCTGACTCGAAACGCGTAAACGTTGGTTTCTTTTTGTATTTAGCGCTAGGGTTTAAAAATGTTAAAGAGGTTTTCCAGTACTTAGATATTGATGACCGCTGTTAGGGATATATCAGATCAGCACCCCACCAATCAGCTGTTTTTGGCAGAGGTCGGCACCAGAATCTTATATACATGAAATATGTATAAAAGGTATTTGGGAGATAAGCATTTCAAGCAATGACAGAGAAAGCTAGACATGGCTTGCACCCCCTGTGCTGAGTGCCTGTGAGGCACCTAGAAGGGATTCTGCTTTTAGATACACATGTCCCGAATTTGTCAGGACTGTCTCTGATTTTCAGAGACAATCCAAACAAATTTGCACTGTCCTGGGCCAAAAATGGGTGCGGTTAACACAAACTCCACCTATATATGAGTGTTTCCAGGTGGGCTCAGGGCGGGGCTTATATGCCCCGATTTTACAAACCGAAATGTTGGTAAGTATGGATACAGGGCTAGGGAAAGTAACAGAATCTTTGACAGAAAACGTAGCTATGGGCTCTGTACGTGACAACATTAATAAGGATAATCATAACAATAGGTAAAATATGAAGAAAATGTAATGAAAAATAAAAATAGGCCCTGTTAGATGTTATTGAGCAGTAATCTGGGAGTTGGGACTCTCTTAGTAGTGCCATGCAGATGAATGTAGCATATTGCATGTCTATGCCATGTATCATGCACATGGTTATATAATCATCCGACTTCTCTGATCCCCTGGGAACAGCGATTTCATTTGAAAGCATATTTATTTTTGGAATAAAGGATGAATTTTCTTACAGAGGTTTACACCGCATCCATTCAGAAATCTTCCCAGAACACATAAAAGGACTTTGCTGTGGTAAATCATGACAGGATTGTTTCTAACTTTGTTTTTTCACTTACTGTTGCAGTCTCATAGATCTAAATGCTTTGTGCGCTTTATAGATGGCAGTTCAGAGGATTATTCTTACAGAATATGCTATGGAGGAATACAGATTTTTAACATTTTTTTTCTATTAATGTGATAAGAAATTACAATTGTAAAGTCTGCTATCTTGTATGCTTATCTAGTTAAAAATACAAAGGGGTAGATGTACTAATGGTTTTATGCCACAAAACTGACATAAAAAGGCGGAAATGATAGCACACACAATATATGCTCTATAATTTGAAACTTTTTACACTTCCCACTTTCCAAAAGTGTCAAGGAAAACAAGTGGGGTTTAGCAGAAAGGGGCATGGCCTCCTGCTACCCAACAGATTTGCCATAATTTATACCGGAAACTGGATAATTATAGCTGAAATCTACAGCGGCTCGTGGCTGGCATATATTTCCATTTCTTTCATAAGATGAGACAAATTTATTAAAGGAAGTTTGTCACCTCATTTTCACCTATATAACTAACAGCAGTGCCCCACAGAACATTGCAGACACATCCCAGACATACCTGTGTGCACTGTGTGTCTGTATTACATGTCCAGAAAAAGCACTTTTATTTTGCAGGAAAACAGCTCCCAAGTGCCCGGCTGAAAGTGAAACTAAAAACAGCTTTCTCTCCCGACTCGATTTCTAACAGCTATATCTTCTGATATACTGGATATAATGCTGTGAATCATTTTAATGAGTGGAATGCCAGCTTTCAAAGAAGGTCAGAACCATTTTTCTATCTGCTACCAATTCCAAGATATGAGCAGCTAACGCAGCCCTCCTGTCTTCAGTCTGGTTTGCTTTGAGCACTTGCAGCAGCAGAGCCGGGCACTTGGGAGCTGTTTTCCTGCAGAATAAAAGTGCTTTTCCTGGACATGTAATACAGACACAGAGTGCACACAGGTATGTCTGGGATGTGTCTGCAATCTTCTGTGGGGCAGTGCTGTTAGTTATATAGGTGAAAATGAGGTGACAGACTCCCTTTAAGAATGATGTGTATCTCATATCTATCTATCTATCTATCTATCTATCTATCTATCTATCTATCTATCTATCTATCACCAATCTATCTGTTCTATCTATCTATCTATCTATCTATCTATCTATCTATCTATCTATCTATCTATCTATCTCCTACCAATCTATCCCATATCTATATTTCATCCTTCCTTTGAATCTTCATATTTACACTTCAGACATCATACTTACGAGAACTCTACTCCTGGTAAATTGCCAGCTTACCATTGTAATGGTTTGACAGTAAGTAGGTCTGTTTATAGATGCTAACATCTTCTCTGGTGCCAAGAATACTATGAACCAGGCAAACCTTTGGATTTCTGTGACCTATTTCTCCTAGTAATGGAATACCTAAATCAGATCAAAGTTGAATGAGACTGTTTACAGAACATGGTTTTATGGGGATCTGTAACAGTACCATATCTAGGCCTCACACCAACATCTAGTCTGCCCTTTTATTATTTCCTTTTCATTTTTCTGTTAGGGTAGATACATGTTTATCCCAGGCAGGTTTACATTCAGTTTTTGATGAGTTTCCAACCACATCTGCTGGAAGTTTGTTCAGAGCATCCAAAAGTCTATCAGAAAAATAATATTTTCTAACCTTGCTTAAAGAGGATTTTTTTTATGAAAATGGTGACAGGTCCCCTTACCATTGTGTTTTTTTTTTTAATCTGTGACCCCTTTGTCCAGTTATGCCCTCAATTTATTATGACATATTGTATGTAAATGCAGAACCTAGGTCCAAAGGGTTGAAGACCTGCTTTCTGCTCAGTGGGCAGCATCCTCACCATCTATAGTGGACAGTGTCAGAGTGTTGCAGAGGCACAGCCTGATTTCGCGAGATGAAAGTAATCTCACAAGACCAGGTTGTGAGAAGACCCAGTTCCGGTGTTCAGTGGTATCACAAGCGGAGGAGCAGGACCTGAAGCGGCCACGAAAAGCGAAAGAGGCAGCTTATCTGAGTGACGTGACACTTCCTCTTCAATATGTCATTTTTAAGCTGGATTTACACGGTCCAATCTTCAGGCCAATTATTGGGAACAAATTTTCCTCTGAACATTCATTCCCGATAATCTGCCTGTCTAAAAGTGCTGGAGATCACCCGATAAATTAGCAAAATGCTTGTTCGTTGGGTTTGGATATGAGGTGTGGACACCTCAATCATCGTCACAAGCTAGCAGATCGTGCTGTCTAAACATCACTCTACTGTTCAGAAACAATGATTTTGTATGGAGAGAAGTAGCTAGGAAGGCTTCATTCCAGACAATCGGATGCTCCTTGCAGCATCTAAATGCACCATTAGTTTGCTCCTAATTGGACAGGATCAAAGCGATAGTGAGGATGCCACCCACAGAGCAGTGAGCAGATTGCTGGGCGCTGTAGGGAATCGTCATAGCGGCGCGCCTCTTGGCCGTAAAGACGTGCGGCCTGCCTGCCTGGAGTATGTAAGTATGTAAGTGTTTGTGTGTATGTGTGTATGTATGTCTGTCTGTCTGTCTGTGGTGACAGATCTGTCCTGAACTCCGTGGAAAGTCAATGGAGGGCGGATCCGTTTACCATTGTGGTCACACCAAACGGATCAGTCCCCATTGACTTGCATTGGGAGTCATTCCGGATCCGTCTTGGTGCGGATGCATGGACCGGAGAGAAAACCGCAACATGCTGCGGTTTGTTCTCCGGTCTGAAGACGGAAGGGAATACTTTCAGGAGCATTCCGTTGTCTTCAGTTCAGTTTTGTCCCCATTGACAATGAATGGGGACAAAACGGAAGTGTTTTTTTCCGGTATTGAGCCCCTATGACGGAACTCAATACCGGAATTTAAAAACGCTAGTGTGAAAGTAGCCTTACCTACATCTCGTAAGATCAGGCTGTGCCTCTGCTTCGCTCTGATGCTGCCTACTGTAAGCAGTGTCAATGCGATGGTGAGGATGTCACCCTTTGGCTCTACAACCCTTTGCACCTAGGCTCGGTATTTACATATAACGTGCCAGAACGCATTGGGAAGCCACAATAATCAGGAGACCAGTAGGAATCTTGACAGATCAGCCATTTTGATTTCAAAAACTCATTACAGGTTCTATTTATTCAGAACACCCCTTTAAGTTATTCTGCACTACTACATTTTCTGTCTGCAGAAATTTCTATTCTACTGTCTGCAGCAATAATCAGATTACAAACCACAGCAACGATTCTTATCATGGTGCTAATTCATTCATTTGATTCTTGGATATTACCTTGATGAGATTTTGGTGGGATTACATTGCATTCACAGTATAATGAGATTTATGAAATTTGCACTTTTACTGCCCTGGAAGGAATATTACATTCTTTTCCGTGACACCTCAAATCTGACAAATGTAACTGGTCTAATTAAATGTAACCAGTTTCTAATAGAAAAGGGGTGATTGCAGTAAATTCAACACAATGGATCAGTTTTATGTCACATTTCAGTATGTGAATATACATAGATTTGCCCAAAACCAACATAAATGAGCGTTAGAATGGATGCATATGCACTGTTTAATGTGTCTGCTTGTAATACTGCAAGTTGTGTGTCACTTTTTTCATTTATCCCACACCAGCAAGAACAGTCCTGACAAGTGTTAATTTCACTGCCAACAGTCTGTGAAACTAATGCAACGTAGCATCAAACAGGATTACTTAATGCATCGTAAACTGAGTTTATTGTAGCTTTCAGTGTCTCTACCCCTTGTTAAAGGGGTTTTTCAGGGACAAGTATATTGATGTCCTATCCGCAGGATAGGTCATCAGTTGTTTAAAGAGGAGGTGACACTCCGGTATGTGACTGTACGAACAGCGCTGTGCCAAGTATGCACAGCTGATCGGTGGCAGTACCGAATGTTGGAACACTTAAGGATAGGTCATCAATATTGTACTCCCACAAAACTCTTTTAAAGGGGTATTCCCATCATAGACAATGGGGGCAGATCGCTAGGTGGAGAACGGATTGGAGAAAGTTGAGGAGGGCACACTGCGCATGCGCAGCCACCTTCCATTCATTTCTATGGGGCCGCCGAAAATAGCCTATTTCCGGCTATTTCCGTCGGCCCCATAGAAATGAATGGGAGCGGTGGCCGCATATGCGCGGTGTGCTTCCATTCCCTTCTATGGGAGCAGCGGGAAGCTGCGCCTGGTGGTGGCCACAGCTCTCCCCGCTCTGCTCTTGTTGTAGAGCTGGAACTCGCACCTATCAGACAATGGGGCATATCCTAGCGATGTGCCCCCATTGTCTGTGATGGGAATACACCTTTAACCTTATTTCTGATAATACATAAAGATAATGGGCAGATTTACTAATCCTGTAGTCCAGGGTTCCTCAACTCCAGTCCTCAGGGCCCACCTGCCGGTTATGTTTTCAGGATTTCCTTAGTAGGCAATATCATTAGTGTCAAGGCATCAGGATTTCTGACAGGTATTCATTCTGTGGGACATTCTCAAATCATGACCGTCAGGTGGACCTTGATAACTGGAGTTGGGGAACACTGCTCTAGATGGTGTAAACTTAGAAAGTCTATTAGACCTGCACCATATTTATCACTGGAGATAAGGCTGGATGATAAATGTGGCACAGGGATAGGTACTTGTCTAACTATATACCAACTATTGGTTGGCTTACTTTTAGACAGAATTGTGGTGCAATTTTAGTGCATAAAGGCGCATCTTAGGCCATGTCCCCTTTTCCATGAAGTCTAAGCCCTGCTCACTTTTCCAGCAAGTTGAATAATGCTGTAGAAACCCTAGTTGTGCCAAACTGCAGCCACTTGCACCATTTTTTAGATAGACTCTAGTCTCAGAGACTTTATTAAATCTGGGTCAATGACTATTGCAAATGTGAGTGTCATTGATTTACGTGTAACAGATCTCTCAAAAATAAGCGTCATTGATGCTTTCCACTGATGTCTCCCTCTGTGTTTAACCTTA
The DNA here is from genome assembly GCA_900303285.1 of Rhinella marina. Taxonomy (NCBI): domain Eukaryota; kingdom Metazoa; phylum Chordata; class Amphibia; order Anura; family Bufonidae; genus Rhinella; species Rhinella marina. The sequence continues at coordinate 213,361 of ONZH01006899.1, read as the reverse complement.
AGATATTTTATGTGCTGAACAATCAGGTAGATTCGCTTTCATCATCTGTACACTCAACACTCACTCAACCAACCACGTGGATTTTTTCAGAACTGAAGGACAATCAATATTAGGGCTCCTGCACAAGATCGCATGTTTGGTCTGCATCCAATCCACATTTTTTTGCAGATTGGATGTTGACCCATTAACTTCAATGGGGCCTCAAAAGATGCAGACAGCACACATGTTCTAACTGTCCGTTTTTTGGACAACGATAGGACATTTCTATTAAAGTGAAAAAGAAAATGTCAGCATGCACCCGGCCGGGATCCGTTTTTTTGCAATTGTTTTGCGGACCGCAAAACAAATTCAGTTGTAGGTTCACTCTAGCATTTTGTTCTTCAACTCAGATTTTTCAAAGAAAAGCAATGGATTCCCTTGATGGATCTTACTTATTCTATGGAATTAAAATGAATGCTGAAATGCCTCTATTTGGCAGAGGTTTGTATCAAGAGAATGCCAAGAGTGTGCAAAGCAGTAATCAAAGCAAAAGGTGGCTACTTTGAAGAACCTAGAATATAAGACATATTTTCAGTTGTTTCACACTTTTTTGTTAAGTATATAATTCCACATGTGTTAATTCATAGTTTTGATGCCTTTAGTGTGAATCTACAATTTTCATAGTCATGAAAATACAGAAAACTCTTTGAATGAGAAGGTGTGTCCAAACTTTTGGACTGTACTGTATATCAGAAAAGTGAGTAGGCGAACAGCTTTCTCAAATACGGTACATGGCCAGTTTTAGGACCAGTTCCTTCAAAGAGAGCAATGTAGCTCAGTCCAACACTTTTAACATACTTCACTTTTATCCATGTAGTTCAGCACGCTTATCTATGTAATGGTCCTTTTATGGACCAATTATTCAGGCAAATATCAGGAACGAACCAAACGCTCCCACTAATTACCTAACCGTCAGCAGAGATGAGAGCTACATTTATATGCAGCAATCATCTCCACTGTATGGGGACAAATGATTGCTGTATGGCCATATGTCCCCATAGAAAATCATGACAACCCGATCATTCATCAGGTGATCTCTGGCACCTTTTACACAGGCCAGTTATCAGGAACGAGTGTCCAGTCCCAATAATTGACTGTGTAAAAGCATCATGAGTTAAACGCAGACTCCCTATTACATTTCTGATCTCACTGCTTGTCAGTAATTTCAGAATGAAACAACATTTTTGGAGATTATTAAGGCATATCTAATGCCGTTTGTATCAGGCAGCTTGAGGGCAAAATAACATTTAAAAGCTAAATAGTTCTGCAAATCATATTGCTGTACAGAGGTAGTCTCTAAATTAAGTCATAGGCGAATGCTACAACAGCATACTTACACCGGGTCTAAACGATTTTGTCATTACATTACAGAATGGCAGAATACAAACCAAATCAATTTTGTCAGGCCAAGAAATCCCCAAGTCTTTGTGTACAAAATAGCCAGAGGCAATCTGTTAAGACTTAAAAGATAATGTGAGAAGGAGAACCGGTGCTCAACCCCCATAAGCAAAAAAAAGAACACGTGAAGAATACCTAGCACTGCTTCTCTTCCCATTCCTGCTCCCTTCATAAATCCGCCCTACTATAATCACCCTGCGCCCACCTAGCCTTCAGAATTCATTGCCATAAGTCACATTCTCATGTTGAGAAATTAAGCCATGGAGATCATAACTGTAAAATATACATTAATATATCTGGATCATATTCAGACCCTTGTGTATGATATTATTCATCATGCCGTTATCTACAACGGACAGGAATATTTTTGCAGGCTATGTGTGCCCTTGACTGGGGCTTTACTCTACAATGGTACAATGTGTTTAGCTAGAAATAAGCTTCACCGTAAAAAAAAGGACTGTAGTCAAATAGTTTAGAACGGGAACAAGGTGTGCAATTGTGGAATTGTTCAGACTTTGACCTTGAAAAAGAGGCTCCTTCTTTCTAAAGCTACAGAGTTGGCAACAAGGCCAGACGCTGGCATCTCGGTGGCATGCAACGCTTTGTTAAGTATTTGGCAGTGTATCAGCACTGAAATCTTGTACCAGGTAGACATAAAACTTTGGTTTATTTCTGAAAGTCGTTCCAGAAACAGCTGCATATTTTATTAGAGCTGTTGCATATGGAACATCAGCCTTTTGCTACTTAAAGGGGTTGTCCCAGGAATAATATTCTACATTTTTCAAACCAGCACCTGGATCTGAATACTTTTGTAATTGCATATAATCAAACATTTAGCATAGCTACTGAGCAATTAAATAAAATATATCTGTATAGCTCCACCTGCTGTTTGTTCTTTTCCTTATTTCTCCGCCCACTTCACTGTGATGGTTGCACACACTTAGTTTAAATCTTCAACTGTCCCTAGCCGTATATTTTGTTAGGAGCTATGACAGTCACAGTGAAAGAGCTACAGCAGAAAGTGCACCCCTACCTGAACTGGAAGCCTGAACAAATCTAGCAGAGCAATGAATGGGGAAATCTCTGGATGCACGTGAGGTACAGGGCTGGTTCTAGCATTGTTAGGCTACTTTCACACTAGCGGCAGGCCTGATCCGGCAGGTGAAGGGTGCTGCCGGATCAGGCCTGCCGCAGTGACATGTGTGGAGCCGGAACCGCGCTCCGGCCCCACATATGTCACACAGTACATACATACATACACATAAACATACACACACATATACACAGACAAATACACATACATACTTACATGCTCCCGGCAGGTCTTCAGAGCGTCGGAGGGACAGGACGGCTCGCACAGATGACGATTCCCCACAGCGCCCTCTGCTGGGCGCCTGGTGGAATCGTCACCTGTGCGCGCAGTCCTGTCCCTCCGACGCTCTGAAGACCTGCCGGGGTGCATGTAAGTATGTCTGTGTATGTTTATGTGTATGTCTATGTGTGTATGTGTGTATGTGTAGCCGGATCCGTCATGAACTCCATTGAAAGTCAATGGAGGGCGGATCCGGTTACCATTGTGGTCACACCAGACGGATCCACCCCCATTGACTTGCATTGGGGGTCATTCCGGATCCGTCTTGGTGCGGATGCCTGGACCGGAGAGCAAACCGCAGCATGCTGCAGTTTGTTCTCCGGTCTGAAAACGGAACGGAATGCTTTCAGGAGCATTCGTTGTCTTCAGTTCAGTTTTGTCCCCATTGACAATGAATGGGGACAAAACTGAAGCGTTTTATTCCGGTATTGAGCCCCTATGACGGAACTCAATACCGGAATTTTAAAACGCTAGTGTGAAAGTAGCCTTAGAAAGATATTGTCATGTACTATATGATGTCTGATTTTCATTTCTTACATCAATCATAGCATAACCTCTTTAAAAGGTGAATGTTCATGCATGATTAGTCTAAATACTCTGAAATAAAGCTCCAAACACAATGCAAACAGTATTATTATGGACTAATATCCCTAATAAACCTACGAAATACCTCCTTAATACAGCATGCGATAGACCATGTCATGAGAAATCCTCTAGTGCCATATTTTGGATTTGTACACATAAATCTGTAAAAAGTCTGTGTGCGTGCATCCTTAATGTCATTAACCCCTTAAGGACCAGGCCAATTTGTGCATTTTGTAGTTTTGTTTTTTCCTTTCTACTTTCCAAAAGCCATAACTTTTAAAATTTTTCATTCACATAGCCATATGAGGGATTTTTTTTGAGGGACAGATTGTATTTAATTTACCGTATCTTGTATTGGAAAATGGGAAAAAATTCTTTGTGGGGTGAAGTTGGAAAAAAGAAACGCAATTCTGTCATTGTTTTTGGATTTTGTTATTATGCCGTTCAATATGCACTAAAAATTACATGACATCTTATTCTGTGGGTCAGCACATTTACGGTGATACCAAATTTGTATAGTACTCAAGTACTTTTTTACTAAAAAAAAAAGAAAAACTTTTTAATTAATGGCAATTAATTTTTTGCCATTTTCTGAAACCCATACATTTTTTATACTTCTGTTTAGAGCTGTGTGAGGTATTGTTTATTGTGGGGCAAACGGTGGTTTTCATTGGAGTACATAAGACTTTTTGATAACGTTTTATTCAGTTTTTATGGAAGGACAAGGTGACAGAAAAATGGTAAATCACACATTTTTATTTTTTTTTCTGTTACAGCATTCACCACATAGGAAAAATATTTTGTCATATATTTGGTTAATGTGCTGTACATGCTATGTAGACCTCTTGGGAATGGACCTCTACAAGCCTTAGAAGCAGTTGTGGATAGGGTAAACCTCCAAAATTGTTCTGAGTAAAAGCATATGCAGAGACCTCCTAGGCCACTGCTAGAGATGGACCGGGACTATGTTGTCCAATTGTCCATTGTTGTATGCCATTTATTCAGCTTAGAAGCTGAAGTGAGGGTTACCTCTGCTCTTGGGAGGCTGTTTTGTAGAAGGGTCGTATTGCTCGAGTTTCTGGGCTTGCCCTCTCTGCTAGTTAGTGCAGTCAAAGCCAGGAGTATGTTGAAGCAGCCCTATAGTAGCTACTTCTAGTCCTATCAGTGAAAGTCAGCTGGTTTGAAACCCAAGGAGTACTCCATAGAGCGCACCACAAGATGTTATGCAGATGGGCAGCACAGTGGCTCAGTGGTTAGCACTGGTGCCTTACAGTGCTGGGTTCCTAGGTTTGAATCCAACCAAGGACAACATCTGCATGGAGTTTGTATGTTCTCCCCATGGAGTCTTCACACCATAGCTAGGAAGCAGCTATGACTTGGGTGCACCCCCAGCTGAGTTGGTGCATGAGGCATTGTTATGTATATGACTGAGCAGAGAAAACATCTGCTTCAGCCAGAACTTGTTAGAACTAATAGGATTTGTGCCAACATCTTGCCTGGAAGTGTTTTTGTAGCTTTGTACTTCAGAAAAGACTCTTGTTACCTTGTTCAACTGCTCCTACTCTGGTATCCTGTCTTTTACCTGCACTGCAACATCAAGAGCACCCCACCTCCCATCAAGCAGTGGACTCCAACCAGGGTGTGCTGTGTGGGAAACAACTACTACTCCTATCTGCAGCCCCATCACCACTGTGCTGGCACTAGGAGTAAGGCCTCTTTCACATGAGCAATATGGAACATGTCAGGATTTGTTCAGTGAAAAATGATGTTTTTTCTTGTAAATTCAGTCAGTTTTGTCTTGCATTTAATGTTTTAGTTTTTCCATCCAGATTGCATCCGTTTTGCTTGCGCATGAAGAAAAGCTGAAGAATAATACCGTCTCCTAGAAACTATCAGTGATTAACATTTAAGGTAGCCCCATTCAATTTTATGGGGCAGGGAATGCGTAAAAAACAAACAATACAGAACATGCTGCAGTTTTTCCTGAACGCAAAGATGGTCAGTGAAAATACTACATTCATGTGCACATACCTATTGAAATAAATTGGTCAGTATTCAGCATGGACGCTATCTGTTCGCACTCACGTTTTTTACTGATGGTTGCTAGGAGATGATGTGTTTTCTTTTCTTCACACGTGTGGAAAAAACGCATGCAAAATAGATGCAATCCGAACGAAAAATACTGAGAGACTGAACGCAATTGCAGTAAAAAACTGAAAAAACTGATTGAAGTTGTGTGCAAACCCATCAGTCTTTCCTATTCCATATCGCTCATGTGAATGAGGCCTAAGGCTTATTTCACACGAGTGAGTCTTCCGTCCGAATGTATTCAGTTTTCACAATGGACAGCATGTGGATTGAACTATGACCCATTCATTTCAATGGATATATTCACATGAGCATTGTATTTCACTGACCATTTGTCTCTTCAGGAAAAATCATGCTCTATCTTCGTCAAATAGAACATGAAATGTATAATGATTGAAAAAAACGGAAACACTGAACACATTTGCAGACAAAACTGACTCAACTTGCAGGCAAAACTATCGGCTTTTCATTGAACAGACCCTGACACATTCTGTTTTACCCATGTGAATGAGGCCTAAGAGAGAAGGATGCAGCCACTGTGAGGACCATGAAAACTACCACTGTTCATACACTACCACTCCTATCCTCCCCTTTGGTTGTAGGGAGATATATTTATTTTCTTAATGCAAGTGTCAGCATGCAGTGAAAGAAAATGATTCTTCTAATCCAATTAAATTGGAAATGTGTGACAGTGTATGAAGACGTTGCTTTTTATAGATATCATAGAATGTGTTAATTTATGGCGCATCCTAATAAAAATGACATCAGACATTCTGTTTTACAGTTGCTTCTGCTTAGACTGGAAAGATAGCATGCTTTACCCTAAAGTGGTTGTCTCGCCTCTGACGTTGGTGGCATATTGCTAGGATGGTACCTCTTTTATCAATAGGTAGTGCTTGGTACTGCAGCTCACTCCAATTTAAATGAATGGTACTTAGTTGCTATACCACATTTTGTCCATGGACAAAAATGTAGATTGTTTTTTTAATCTCATACAACTCCTTTACACGTATTTCAATTTCTGTTGCCTGTTCAAGCCAACCTTCAGCAATTTTCTGTGAAATTCAGTTAATGTACCGTGTGTAAGGTGTTTCATGTCATAGCAGTGTCAGGAAAGATGCTGATCTTCTATACAGCCATGCTATCTAAAAAATAGTGTACAAAAAACAGTTCTTCCCTAGAGGGGAGAAAATACTGCCTACTGCAGAGTGTAGCCACCCAAGTAGGTGGCTCCAGAGCAGGGTTCCTCAACTCCAGTCCTCAGGGCCCACCTAACGGTCATGTTTTCAGGATTTCCTTAGTATTGAGCAGGTGATATAACTAGTGTCAATGCATCAGGACTTACCACAGGTATATATTCTGTGGGATATTCTCAAAACATGACCGTTAGGTGGGCCCTGAGGACTGGAGTTGGGGAACACTGCTCTAGAGAGACAGTGTTTTCCTTCTGGAGGAGGGTTGTTTTCCATCTTATATCCGAACATGAGGCAATTAAACAAGGTCAGGTAAAATTTTTCAAAAAATGCAAATGGATCCTCTAAGGCAGTGGTGTACAACCTGGGGCTTGCCCTTAATGTAATTTCATGCGGCGTCCAACCAGCTAATCACAAACATTGTGTCTGGAGGCCAGGTAAGTACAAATAGTGCACTGTGTATCTATCTCTGGAACCCCCCATATATTGGCAGAATGGGGGTTTCCTGAACCTTGTGTGGCTTTCCCATAAACACATAGATGATGTGGAGAAGTGGTCATGCCCCCATGTGGCTATCTTGCTTATAGTTTCATTATGTTTGGAGAAAATTGAGAGTCACATTCATGCGTGATCTCTTCCTTTCTGGAATGTGAACAGAAGAGAAGGCACTTCTCATAGGTAGAAGTCCTTAGACATATATATGAAATGTGCCATAGATGTCTCCAATGCCAATACTCCTTTCATTTTTATTATGATCCCTGGAATTAGATTAGTCCTACAATGCCCTCAAAGAAGAAAAGGTTGTGCCTCCCCGCTCTAAGGTATATCAGTAAATAAATAACTATCTGTCAACTTGGTAGCAGGTTTGTTATGCTCTACAGTTTCTATTAATATATATCATCATGTGTACACCAGATAATGACCTATAGAATCTGCTAACACTACCATAGTTTCACATTAAAAAGCAAGGCAGGCAGGTAAACCATGAACTTTGCAGAATATTGCTGATGGAGTCCGCTGCCAACAATTTCCCATATCGACACAAGTGCTTACTGTTTGCATTACACTGCCAAAGCTTATTAAGTTTCAGACGTAAAAAGGTTTCAGTAACTGTAAGAAAATAAGCATTTTTTTCACAGACAGCTGATTGGTTGGATTCCAGGTTACGCTGTGACTTCCTGCTGTTAGAGGCAGAGGGAGCCGCTTCACTGAGTGTCTGAAGTGATAACGATCAATGACACTTCACACTGTGTGGGGTTTTATGATGCCCATAGTTTGGGTCATGAGATGGGTACACAAAAATGTGCCCAAATCACACTACTACCTATGGAAATCAATGTATTGTAGTACATTTCAACAAACTGAATATTATAAAGGAACATACTGGGACACTGATGATTTAGGAGCTGCATACTATTATCTGAGCGTCCCACTGCACTGTTTTATGTTCCCTGTATGGATTATGCAAGGGATTACAGTACCGTCAAAGTGAATGATTTGTGGAAATGCCTAAATTTTCCTAATGGAAATTGATCTGTGGCAAGGATTTTGAAGTATGCAGCATTTTAATGTCTGACGCGGATTGTCTCCATTGACTTCTTTTTATTCAGAATCATTGCAAATCAGATGGAAAATATGATTCCACACCATTTTCCACATCGAATCTGCAAGCAAGTCTGCACAAATTGATGTGGATTTTGCACTGTGGTTTTGATGTGGGAAGAAATCAGCAGTAAATGTTACATGTGGACATACTATTTCTCTCTACTTTCCTGACTTTGAAGAAAAAACGTGTGTGCGCGCAGGTGCATGTTGGGTGTGACAGCTATTTCTGGGAACTATGACATAAATATCACACAAAGACAACCTAGTTCTGCCAAAAATAATGATGAGTTTTAACTAGTCTTTATGATCTTCTCAGACTGGTGTTGGAATTAAGACTGTTGTGGTGGAAGAATTCCTCTCCTTTTCATGTGTTTGGGAATACACCTTGTTTAGAAAGCTGGAGCACACTTTATTAAAATGGAACCAGATCAAGGCATTCTCTGAAATGACAATGTAGAAATTGGCAGAAGTTCAAACTACATAACATGATAATCAAGGGAGGATGAGAATTCAAGGAGGAAGAGAAGTGCTAACATTGGAAAAAAATCTTTAATACCTACTATACCATGCCAGCTGTATTTACCAGAACAGCTTGTTGATGGCACAACTTCCAGGCTGATCTTCAGCTGTTCTTTTTTTCACTTTTAATATAGTGCTTATTAAAGAGATGCTTCACCAGTCTATGAAATGATCTGCACATGGTCCTGAAAGCAAGGTTACTGCTGTTAATTGTCATGTCTACATGTATAATTTAGCAGTTTCTGTAATGGTGGTGTGTATTTCAAAACAGGGCTGGCTTTAGGTTGGATGGTGAACTTTATGGTATTTACTCACAATATTCCTCTTTTGCTGTACCAATGATTCAGGGTGAACTAGGCACTTAAAGGGGTTCTCCAGGATTTACATATTAATTAGGATAGGTAATCAATATGAGGTCAGCAGGGGTTCGATTCCTGGCACCCCCGCCGATCAGCTGTTTGAGGTCCATCACAGTGCTCACTGGAGCTCCAGCAAGTGATATGGCCTCCTGCTGTGCTTGGTTTTGCAGTTCAGCCCCATTCACTTGAATCAGAATTGATAGGTCAGTGATGGTTAACCTTTGGCACTCCAGCTGTGATGAAACTACGACTCCCAGCATGCTCCATTTATTTCTATGGAGTTCTGAGAACAGCCAAGCAAGTGTACTTCTTGGGAGTCATAGTTTTAGTAGTCCATAGCTAGAGTGCTGGAGGTTAGCCATCACTGGCCTAGGAAGAGGTCTAAATGCTCATGGAGCGCCACAACCTCTTCGTACAGGTGTCCTGGGAGTCAGGTGGTGACGTGTTTGGTGACCCCTTAAAGGAGTTCTCCAAGTTAAATTTATTGATGACCTATCCTCAGGATAGGTCATCAATATCAGATCGGAGGGGGTCCGACACCTTGTGTGGCTCTCCCCGCCAATCAGCTGTTTGAAGAGGAGGCGCGCGCCGTGCCAGCGCTGCCTCTTCTTCATTGTTTACACGCTAGCCGTAACATGGGTAGTGGTGAGTAGGTGTAATTACACCTAACCGCCCCATTTATTTCAATAGGAAGGATCGCTCCCATAGACTTGTATGAGGATAGGTCATCAATAAATTTAATTTGGAGAACCCCTTTAATGAGAGAGCCCTTTTTTAATATTTTTTTCCAATTTTTTTTATTACAATCAAATTATTTTTATTACTTTTTTTACATAGTTTCCTCTTTCAGTTATGGTCATTTTTATATAAGGGATTTATAGATTAGTCATTGGGTTGGGACTATAAGCCCTCTAATAAGGTCATGCAAGAACTTTATGGGGCGCTGTAAGATGGGATAGGAATGAACCTCTGCCTTCACTATGGAGGATCCAGATGTCACAGGAAGCAGCAGCAGATCCTCTGTGATTGTGCGGATTTCTGTAGCAATGACACTGGTGTGAAATTGACAGGGCCAGATGAGATACCTGAGCCTGTCAATCAAGGGGGAAGGGGGAGTTTCTTGAGCAGCAGGGCCAGCCCACGGTGCTCTAGAAGAGTGATTTTGAATTAATTTGATTTGTTAGAGTCGATTCGCTCATCTCTAATTTGAAGTAAAGTAAAAGTGGCCTCATGTTGTAGGTTGGTCTAAATTGCCAGCAGGAGGGGGGAACACAAGTAGGCAAGGTCAGCAAACCATCAGCCATAGTCACATATGACTAGCCTCCAGACCAGGGCTGGATTGGCCATAGGCCTTACAGGGAAATCTCCCAGTGGGCCAATGCCCAAGGGGCCGCCTGGGCCCCCCTCATGGCCAGCCAGTGGAAGTTTTTGGAGATGTATTTTGTGCTGCTGGCAGTATTTTGTGATGGACTGTGGTATTTGGCTCTGTTGGGGGAGGTATAATGTGCCACAATATGGTATTGCTTGCCCTGCCTTCCATCAATTTGGACCCAACTACAAAACAGTATTTTTTCCAGGGCCACTTTAAGTTCCCAGTCCGCCCCTGCCCTAGACTGCTGTCCAGAGCTGCCCAAAAGTCACATTCCAAGCCAGGATAGCCAGTAAACTAAATATGGTGCCCATTGTGGTATAGATGATGGATCCAAGCACAAGTCTGATAACTGATAGGAGCATGGATTATCATATGTTACCAGGCAGAGGTTGAGGCTCACACGTAGACTGTGCCTATTCTTATTAGAATTGTATATAACTAATGTAATGTCTGTATTGATGAGGAGCAGAACTAATGGTGTTACATAGTGTACTGACCTGTGGATCTTCAATGACATGCAAGCTGAGAATGGTGAGATGCTGAATAGTTTTTTGGGGCAGCTCATGATGCCATAACCTGACTGACCTATTAGAATTTCTTCCTGTACAGTCCATGGGCAATCTACCCTGTGCATATAGTGCTCACATAATATGATACATCATACAGGGCTCCTATAATACAATCATACAGAACATAGGAACATCACTAAATCAGTAAACTAGAGAACAATGCATTTCCATAGGTCTGGGCAAAAATTGTTGTCTGCAAGCTTCTTTGCTGCCTAGTGCCATGTGAGGAGGATATATCAAAATTGATGTAAAGTAGAACTTGCTTAGTAGTCCATAGCAACCAGTCATAGTCCACCTTTCATTTTTCAAAGCTCCTCAACTCAGGGGCAAATCAGCCAGTTTTGATAAATCTCTAGCACTGTGTGTCTGGGTAAATTTATGAATTCCCACCTTTTATCATGTCTAGACCGGTGCAGCAAATGGTTAAAAGTACTGTGAAGCCCACAAACTGTTTAACCGGTTAAGCAACGCTCAGAGATGACCATGTTTCAAATGCATAACAGATGCATTTGTAATGACTAGATCATTAGTAACTATTGGTTACTCCACATTTGCTCTTTAGCATAATACAATGTGAATGAACCATCTCCAGAGTCTGGACATTACAGTCCATGTACAATGTCAGACTAGGGTTCCTTTGGCCCACCAAAGGAAATTATTCTTAGGGCTCAACCTGTCATCAATAAAGTCTAATATGAATCCAAGAAATAGAGCCTGGTGGCAATTTATTGTCTCCAAAGGCAGCTCCAAATGGGATTTTTCTGGATCGTTGGGGCTGTATTGTAAGGGTATTTTTAACCCTTTCACCCCCGGAGGTTTTTTCGGTTTTGCGTTTCTTGCCTTTATACAGCCATAACTTTTTTATTTTTCTGTTCACATAGCTGTATGAGGGCTTGTTTTTTTGCGGGGCAAGTTGTACTTTCAGACTCCACCATTTAATATTGCATATGATGTAGTGGGAAGCGGGAAAAAAATTCCAAATCGGGTGAAATTGCAAAAAAAGCACAATTCCGCTACAGTTTTCCTGTTTTTTTATTTACGGTGTTCGATGTTCATTAAAACTGACCAGTTACTTTCATTCTACTGGTCAGTACGAATCCGGCGATACCTAATATGTATAGTTTTTCTTGTGTTTTGATAGTGATAAAATAATTATAAAGTTGGATTTTTTTCTTTTTTTTTTTGGTCGTCATATCTGGACCCCTATAACTTTTTGGTATTTATGTGTATGGAGCTGTATGGGGGCTCATTCTTTGCGGGGTGATCTGAAATTTTTATTGATACCATTCTGGGGTGCGTATGACTTTTTGATTGCTTTTTATTTAAATTTTTTTTTAGAAAAAAAAGCGACAAAAAACAGCGAATCGCCATTTTGACGCTTTTTTCCGCCACACAATTCACCGTGTTGGAAATTTTTTTTTTATATTTTAAAAGTACGGGCGTTTTCGGTCACGGTGATACCCATGATGTCTATATTTATTTTTATTTAGGTATTTATTTTTTAATTATACGGAAAGGGGGGTGATTTAAACTTTTATATATTTTTTTTATTTTTTATATATTTTTTAACATTTTTTTTAAAATTTTTTTGTGATTATTTTAAAGCTCAAATATGAGCTAATATATTGTGTTTTTTTTTCTTTATGAGCAATCAGGGATTTAATAGATGGAGATAAATCCAAGAATTGCTCATTTCTTATCCTGGCCTGCCATTTAGTGGCCAGAATAAGAATTGCAGTTTGAAAACTGTAATCCTCACCAGCGAGGATTACAGTTTTCATATGGTGTACAGACACCCCGATTGGCCACTCTGGGTGTCTGTACACCACCCGGAAGCGTACGCTTCCGGGTTCAGACGCATCCTGATGCCGTGATCACAACATCAGAAGGCCCAGGAAGACGCCGCCGATGGCGGTAAGTAGCGGCAAGTCTCTGCTGTTAGAAACAGCAGAGACTTGCCAGCCATGACGTCCGCCGCACGGGCGAGCGGGCGTCATGTCCCCGCACCGCACATGTACGGCGCTGGTCGGGAAGGATTGGTTCTCCCCTTTAATTCTGTTTAATACTCTGTGTAATAGTTTATAGGTTTCCCTTGTAATGAAGTGGGTTAGAGATAGTATCCATCCCCCATTGTGCTGATAAGACCACATTCCTGAGTAATCTCAGAGACATGTGTGCTGCACACTGGAGGAGGGGCTAACAGGTTAAAACTCTGCTACCCACCTTGTCTCAGGAGACTCCACCAGGCCTCCATCTAGGTAGGATGTGAGCATGACTTGCCCTATTTCTATTGTACACCCTGGGGTGTTGGTCATGTGTTATAAGAGGGGTAGACAGCCATGGGTTACAGCATGATCGACGGAGTCTCCACCCCATTTAGGCTTCTGATGTTTACTTACTCTTTATTATTCTGTATGTGATTTCTTTGTTTTATTGTATATTTAATCACTTAGTAAATATAATTATTCTCGTAGCCTGTGTAAGCATATGCATTCTCAAATCTTTCAAATTCACTTTACGTTACAGGAGCTCACTATGGTTTCAGAGACTGGGCCCACGGGAGGATCCTCTGGTACTTTGGTGGGCTAGTCCAACCCTGTCCATGTGTATATTATTAGTCATGCTGAATTCTTTTCACAGCATTGCGTTATGTCTTCAGGTAGCGATGGAGAAGGCTGCAGGATACTACAAATTTCTTCTGTTTAGTTGACAATAAATTTTAGGAATGTGAAGAGCTACAAGATCTATATAAATCTCAAGTGCCAGCTATGGTACATTTTATCTGAAACTATCTATTTTTCTCCTCTTGAAATAACCAGACGGCCATAAAGTCATACTTTTGTTTTATTGTCGCTCATGAACAATCAATGTTTTGCTCTTTTTATGGTGCACAAATCATCACATACCGTAATTAAATTTATTTGTGCATGATGGCGCCCTCATTTTTTATACACATTGAGAGCAATGGCATTCTTTCCCTTTAAGATCTGTCTGTATATTAGGCTTAAAAGAATCTTTTTCTCTGTCATGAGGAAAAAGGAAGCATAGTAAATCAGCCTTAGTTTCCATTGTGAAATGTATTTTCGGATGGTGCTAATGTCTCTGGATGTCTTTCAGATGCCCAGGATGACAAAATAGGATCTGATTGTTTTTTTTTCTAAAAACCACTCCATTTTTGTCGATAGAGTTTATCTAAAGTGATCATGGCTGAGCTGCAGTTCCATACAGAGACCACGGATAAGTGTGGCGCTGTTACTAAAAAAAAAGAAATTTCTTTTTTTCTAAAGGAATTGTGGCGCTACATGTAAAACAAGAGAAATACACATATTTGGCATCTTTAGTGATCTATCTAAAGCTCCAAGGCTCCACAGCAATATATAATTTGCATATTGCACAGATGCATTCACATTAGCAATACTGCCTGTAATGTAAGTCTATGGGGGAGCAGTTTTGTAGTGTTAGTTTTTGCAACCATTGCAAATCACCGTTATTTCCTCCCTCCACCACCTCTAGTTTCACAAATCTAGGATCGGGACTAGGGGTAAACGCCTAGGTTGCCATCTTACATGGGGTGGGGGGGGATTTTGACAATCAAAAATAATATGTGAGGAGTTGTATTTGTTCACCTACTAACCAATGAGTGCTTCCATCAGTGATCGATCGAGGAGCTCATTGGTGCAGGACACCAAGGGAGCGGTAAGCATAGCTGGCATTGCTCACTGTTCCTACCTCCCCAGCCCTACTTTTGTATATCTACATGCCTGCATTTGTATATTATCTTGAGATATGGTTGAGATGTTTGGAAGCTAGGTGATGTTTACCATCTATATATTGTCTCAGTTCTTACATCATTAAAAGGAAATGTATAGTGAGAACATAAGGGGCATGTCCTTTCTCAGGGGGCATGCCCTTTCTGCTGCAGCTCTCTCCCTGTAGCAGTCATGTTATGGCTGTTAACAGATGAAGGATGGAACTGAGTATGTTCAACCACCTCAGTAGGTGGATATACACATTAATATGCAGATTAAGCATTTTAGTAACAGAAAGTAAGTTACAAAAGTAACTAGTTTTTCATGCTGAATTATAATACAATAACATTTAATTGTGGCACAACCAGTTCTGGGTTCAGTGACGTGGCGGCGCGTGCGCAGAAGACATGTTCAGAGGCCGGGACAGGAAAGAAATGATCCTGTGCGCACGCGCCGGCAAGGAGACAAGTGCGCAGGCGCTGGAACTCAGCGCTTGACCCACTGGTCTAGCGCTGTCACTCAAAATGCAAGGGGGCGTTATTTAGTGGAGGCTGCAGCATTAGAAATGAAAAGGGGCGTACCTTCAGCAGTGCACGGACGGCGTAACCCTGTCTCCGAGTGCTCCGAAGGCTCATTTAAATATTTGTAAAAGTTACTGTTTCTTCAAAACTGGACATCTTACATCACTATCAAAGGTATGGCTTTTATTAGCGGCATCAGCCCTACCAGGCTATATGCCTGGTAGGGTAGGTTGCATTTGGGTGACAGAGCCTCTTTAATATCAGCTTCCATAAGATATACACACATCTTGGTGCATAGTTGCCAACAGTTTCAGATTTGCAGGGACTGTCCTTAATTTTCAGGCAGTCCTGGACAGTTTTGGGCTGTCCTGGGCCAGACATGGGTGGGACTTGTGTAAGCCATGCCCATAAGTGGGTGGCGCCAGGTGGGCTTGTCATTAATGGGGTACAGTTTACAGACCCCAAATTTACCAGGTACAATGTTGCTAAGTATGCTTGATGTACTGACTGTTTCTCCAAAAATAAGCCCTACTGTGAGAATAAGCCCTAGCGCTATTTTTGAGAAGGCTAAAACAACAAGCTGTACTCCAAATATAAGCCCTAGATATAGTGAGCGCCTCCAGCGCTAGGTTATGTCACATGACGTCGCTGTCGTCACAGACAAGGAGAATTGGAATACTGTAGCCTTACACTGTGCCCAGGACGGTAGCAGGCATGGCAGAATCCACTCAAACAATCACGAGACGCGTCTACTGCCTCTCGTGTCCTGCCTCCCAAGAGGAGATACAATAGAGAGTGCATGGTGCCACTGCCAGAGTGGCTCCAGAGTTCTGCCTCCCAAGTGTAGAGAGGAGATAGAGATATAGGGAACGGTGCAATTGCCTCGGAGAGAATGTGTGTGAGAGAGAGAGAGAGAGAGAGAGAGAGAGTGATAGTAACACACACTGACACTACACCACCAAACAAGCCCTACCCTGAAAATAAGCCCTAGCCCTTTTTTTGGAGGAAAAAATAATATAAGACCCTGTCTTATTTTCGTAGAAACACGGTAGGAAAGGTCAGCCTCAATATGGCCGCCCCAGAGAGCATTTTATAAAAAAAAAATATATATATAGCTACATTTTAAAAAAATGACTAAACACATTACTTACCATTCACATTTATTGAAAATGGTAATATATATAATATACACTATATGAGGACATGGGTCTATGTAAGTCCATTGGCTCTTCCTAAGGTCCCCCAGCAGTCTCTGCTACTTGATCCCTCACGACGCACAGGAAATGACTACTACTGGCTGAGTTGGGTCATCACTTTGGCCAGTGATTGGCTGAGTAGTCATTTCCTGTGTGTCGAGAAGGGCCAGGAAGCAGTGACCGAAGGGAGCCGGGAAGTGTCGGAACAGGGGAACAGTGAAGTATGACTTGGTTTTTTAATTTTTTTACAGTATTTTCATGTTTAATAGCATGTTGAGCCTGTTTTTATAAAAAATATTGCCTGGACTACCTTAATTTTAAAGCATGTGTCTGTATGTTGCAATTTTAGAGCAGAAAGTGAATTTTCACTGTAAAGGGGTATTTTAGAGTATGGACGAGGAAAGAAGAAATATGAAAGAAGGCTCCGAGGACATTACATGTCGAAAAACAACACAACACTAATACTACACCCCAGGGGCGTACATAGAATTAATTGGGCCCCATAGCAGGAATCTGAATTGGGCCCCCATGGTCCTTACCAAGCCCCTCTGACTACCCATCCCTGGTCCCTCCCATCTTCTACCCTAGTCCCTCCCCTCTCTCACCCATGAACTATGCCTTAAAGGGGTTGTACCATGTCAGACATTCCTAGCAATAATCTATCTCGTAAACAGAGTCTTGAAAGTCACAGAGGGTGCACCAAGTAAGCCCAGCTGCCCTCCATTCATCTCTATGGGGTTGCCAAAAATAGCTGCGCGCTGGCTCGACTATTTCCGCCAACCCCATAGAAATGAATGGGAACGGTAGCTGCACATGTGAGGTGCGCCCCCCGTGACTTTCAAGGCTCCATTTATGAGATAGTTGCGGGTCCCAGCGGTGGGACCCGCACCTATCAGACAATGGGGGCACATGGTACAGCCCCTTTAAGTAGGTACATTGGTGCTACATTATTACTGTTTTTGATAACCTGTGCAAAAATTAGCATAACGGATGCTTAAAATACAGGATCCGTGTTTTCTTTATCTCTTCCACTGACGGATCAGAAGAACAGAAAACTAACAGTGATGTGAACCTTCCTAAGGCTTCATTCATATCTCAGGTGACTGTATCCGGCAGGCTGTTCTCTCAGAGAACATTCTGCCAGAGTTTGCCGTAACCAGCATTGCTAGAATCTACCTTCATCACTGGACCCCATAGACCAAGGATGCCCAACCTGCTTCCTGCAAAACTACAACTCTCAGCATGCCTGGACAACCTACAGCTATTAGGGCATGCTGAGAGTTGTAGTTTTGCAACAGCTGGAGGGCGGCAGGTTGAGCTTCCCTGCCATAGACAATAATGGGATCCAGATACTTTACAGCAGGGTTTCGGCCTGACAAAAACTGTTCTACTGAGGAAGAGCAGAATCCAGCAATGCTGCATCTGGTGGTCTCTGGAAGGATGTTCTCCACCAGATACCGATCACCAGAGGTGTGGATGAAGACTAATATGGCATCAAAGTGCAATGATCAGATGACTTTATTTTGACAGTGATCACAGCACGAGCCAGAATCTCAGACACACACACATTATTTATATATATATATATATATCAGAGTTAAAGGGGTTGTCCGGATTCAGAGCTGAACCTGGACATATCCCCTTCTTCCCCCACTCAGCCCCTCTGACATGAAGCGGAGCATTTTTATGCACTGATGCTCTCCCTTGCCCTGTGCTGAATTGCGCACAGCAAGGGCTTTTTCTGCAGATCCAATGACATACCGGGTCTCTGCTAAGCGGTGGCCTCTGCCTAGCAATGAGTATGGTGACATCATCGGCACTAATGGGTAGGCTTTAGCGCTGCCCTAACCCTGACCGCCCATAAGTGCCGGTGACACTGCTAGTTGGAAGCTAGGGGGAGGTCCTGACAAGTCAGCAGGCCCTTACAAAAGCCCACAGTCGTATAAATATATACACACATACAAGTATTACACACATTACATATATACATATATATGGTCGGGAAGGAATTTTTTTCCCTAAAGTGGGGAAAACTGGCTTCTACCTCACAGGGTTTTTTTGCCTTCCCTCTGGATCAACTTATAGGAAAACAGGCCGAACTGGATGGACAGATGTCTTTTTTCGGCCTTGTAAACTATGTTACTATGTTACATACACATTACACAATCATATTTTCTATATATATAGTTCACACACATATATACAATTTACTGTATACATTTACTCGGTCATACTGTAGATGTAATTCACATATATACAGATGCATTAGACAATTACATACATATGTACAGAATACAGTATACTACACAGACATATGTACATATATGTCAACACACACATATTACGCTGGCACACACTTACCTTCTGTGCAGGTCTCCAGGGTACACAGAAGAGATGGGAGAACATCTTCTCCTCAGCAGGCAGTGCTGTCTTCCCCTCTTCCTCTGTTTCCTTCCTGCTCCTCTGTGGTGCAACAAAAAAGTGGGTGTGGCTTCAGCAACAGCTTGTGGCGGCGTATGCCAGGCTACAATAACCAGGCATGCTGCCGAATTCTGAGGATAGCTCATCAGTATCAAAATCTTGGAAAACCCCTTTAAATCACTATATATATATATATATATATATATATATATATATTCCTCTGGAACTGTGTAGATTCAACTGCATGCAATTATAGTAAAGTCCTACCTTGACAAGGAGACATTTTGAATCCAAGTAATTTGCTGGACGTATTATACCGTAACAATCCACAGATGAAATGTTCATTGAATTACCTGCAGGAACCACACATAAAAGTAATGTATTGATATGGTGCTAGCACTTAGAGGAAAGTTTCTGTACATTTTCCGGGTCTCGTTTTCATACCTGCATGCTTTCATTATCCTAGAGGATTGTGCTTTAGACACAGACCCGCTTGTGAATATTCAGAAGCTTACATGAAGAATATACAAATGACTATAAGTGGATGGTGCGCTCTGACCTTTATGTATCTAATGGGGCTTCACACTGAACCTGAGGTTCTAGGATATCAATTATTAATATTTCCTTCACCACTATTATAATTATTTTATTGCCCTTGAGCTCCTGGTTGTTACCAAGGACCACACTTCTCCCTAAGAAATAAATTATGCAGCCGTGCGGCCATGCACATTTTAATAAAATCCTATTATTTGTTAAGTCATTGCTTTAAAACGTAACACTGACTGTCTTAGCGGTTTTCACAATGACGGAGAAGTTACCGCAGTAGTATAACTGGGACACTGAAGAGTTCGGCTACACAGTGGTCGCACAAGTAACATTGCTAGCATAGAAATAAATGGGGTCGCAGTGCGACTCGCACATTTGCTGCAACCATGAACCCAGAATCGCAAAAAATCCAGCAGTGTTGTATTTTTGCAGTTCCCAGGGTCACAGCCCTGGCTTACGTGCAAGTTGCATTGCAACTCCATTAATTTGCAAGTTAGCACTGTTACAGTGCAATTATTAGGCACAAGAGCTGTCGTGCGACCAATATCACTCTGTAGCAGAACCCTAAGGCTCCAGACAGGTAGATTTGCAGTGAAAGTTCATGGCTTTTCCACCATATATTGTACTCACAGATTGTTTTTTGCTCCATTTTAAAAACCACATGTACTGTAAAATTGAAAGTGCAAATTTACAGCAATTCCGACATATCTGGACCTGGCCTTAAAGGGGTATTCCCATCTCACAAATGTAGTTTGTATAGTTAGATATAGCCATACCAATATTTTTACTAATATAACAGGGCTCCAGATGGCGACCAAAATGGTCGCAAATGCGACTTAGATTTGGCAAATGGCGACAAGACTTTTTAGTCTTGTCGCCATTTGCGCCTGGACCCGGTCGGCACCTACTGATACTAGGCTGCGCTACTGCACAGCCTAGTATCAGAGAACATGGAGCAGACAAAATAAAAAAAAAATCTCTCACCTGTCCTGCGCCGCGGCTCCGCTCCGGTGTCCGGCGCTCCTCTTCTTCTATGTGCCTGCGCTGCACTGTCCCGACCGCATACAGCGTCAGGACGTAGCACGCGCACTCTGACCTGACGCTGCACGCAGTCAGGTGACAGTGCAGCGCTGGACACCGAAGCGGAGGCGCGGCGCAGGACAGGTAAGTGATTTTTTTATTTTATTCTGATGGTGGCAGTGTGGGCTGATCTGAGGTCTGAAGGGGGCACAAGTGGGTTGGCCTGAAGGGGGCACAAGTGGGCTGGCCTGAAGGGGGCACAAGTGGGCTGGCCTGAAGGGGGCACAAGTGGGCTGGCCTGAAGGGGGCACTGTGGGCTGGCCCGAGGTCTGAAGGGGGCACTGTGGGCTGATCCGAGGTCTGAAGGGGGCACGGTGGGCTGATCCGAGGTCTGAAGGGGGCACGGTGGGCTGATCCGAGGTCTGATGGGGGCACGGTGGGCTGATCCGAGGTCTGATGGGGGCACGCTGAGCTGATCCGAGGTCTGATGGGGGCACAGTGGGCTGATCTGAGGTCTGATGGGGGCACAATGGGCTGTTCTGAGGTCTGATGGGGGCACGCTGGGCTGATCCGAGTTTTGATGGGGGCACACAGGGCTGATCTGATGTCTGATGGGGGCACGCTGGGCTGATCTGAGGACTGATGGGGCCAATAATTATTAAATAAAAAGTACAAAAAAAAAACAAAACCCACCAATATATTAATATATATACGACCGTGTGAACGTGCCCGCATCTATTCCGCAATTTTGCAGAATAGATACGGCTGCATTCACTTCAATGGGCGGCTTGTGAACTTGCCTAGCCGCGGCTCCGCAAGAAATGATAGAACGTGTCATATTTTTGTCCGCAACAGAAGACAAGAACAGGCATTTTGATCAGGACGCCCGGCAGTGTTCGGCAAATTGCGGAACACAGGCCGGGCGGCATCCGTGGTATTGCAGATCCGTATTTTTGCGCATCCACAATACTACGGCCGTCTGAATGGCCCATTAATCACCCCATTTCTCAATTTTACATATAAAATATATTAATAAATGTCCAAAAAGTCCAAACTATTAAAATATAAAAAAAATCTCCTATACAGTGAACATGTAAAAGAAAAAAAAAATAAATAAAACCTCACAATTCACTATGTTTTAGTCACCTTGTGCCCCCAAAAAATAGGATAGGAGGATAGGACAATTCTATTAAGGGCCGGACGTCTTTTTTTTTTTATTATAATTTTATGTATTTAAATTTGGCGCTTAAAAATTTTATTTGGCTCCTAAATTTTTCAGGTTAGGAGCCAATGGCTCCTTGTTTTTTTTTTTTTTAGTCTGGAGCACATGCTCATGTAATGTGCGTTCACAATACAGCAGTTACCTCAGAGCGGGTCTGAACAAGAGCAAGCAGGTCACCACTACTACATGGCCGCGGTGGTCGTAACTAGGGGCAACGCCTGACTGATGTGTGTGGGACAATGGAAATACAAATAGGAAAGCCTTCTAAACGGTACATTTTATATAAATACATTCTATTAGTAATAGTATTGGTATGGCTATATCTAACTATACAAACTATATTTATGAGATGGAAATACCCCTTTAAAGGGGTCATGAACTGGGTGCACCTCCAATGAGGCCAGGTGAGGCGATTGCCTCAGGCAGCACAATGTAGGGGCAATCGGACGGTGGGCATTTGAATTTCTGCAGGCTCCAGTCAGGTGAATGGAACTGATTTTCAGTCGCAGAATTTTCTGCCGCAAAATCAGAGTGTGAAGGCACGAAAAGCCGGTGTTAATAAACGCCCCCAATGTATTTACTGCAACTACTGCTTCATTTTTCTCAGCATCTCGGTTGGAGCACTACATATGCATTTTATTTAATAACATGCAACTTTCGTGAATTACAGTATGTGGGACGTAACACGAATTAGATCAGCGGTTACATCACATTTTGCTTTCGTGCATGATGGTGATGTGTCCTCTTTTGTAGTTCAGGGCCTTGGACATTTTAATATGCAGATCAGAGATCGGGGGAGAGATCTTAGAAGGATGCTCTTCGGCTTCCTGCACACGGGTGCGGGCTGTCTTGCAGAAATTCCGTCCAAATTTCTGTGTGGATTTCTGTGCGTTTCCGCAACAGATCTGCATAAAAAACCGCACTTGTGTTACTTTGATGCAGTTGGTTTGATGCAGTTTTGTTGCAGATCTCGCCCTTGCATTGAAATCCGCACTAAAGAACTGCAGAAAGAAATGACTTGCTGCAGATTTCAAATTCGCACAGCCGCATGGAACGACAGAGCAAAGTGTACGTGAGATTTGTGTTATGTCATACACCCTGCTGGTACTTTATTATACTACGGTTTTGCCGCACAAGAATCCGCTGGGAAATACAGTGCATAATCCGCACCGTGTGCAGGGGGCCTAATACAGAGAGATCTTCTGGATGTTTAAAACACATGATTTGATCCTACACTACTAATGTATTATTTTTTCCAGGTCAAATGATTTTCCATTTTTTTCTTTTTCCCTTGTGTTATATCAGTACCATGTGAACAGTGACATAGCTGGTTCAATGAGTAACAAGCGCAATTGCTTAGTAACCAACTACTGCGCCATGTGAACAATGACATAGTGGGTTCTATGACTGAGCAACAAGTGCAACTGTTTAGCAATCAAATAGCGCGCCATGTGAACAGTGACACGATTAGGTCAATGATTATATAATCATTGCAACTGTGTACAGTAGCAGTCAATTACTGCGCCATGTGAACAGTGACATAGTTGGTTCTATGATTGCGCAATAATTCCAACTGTTTACCAATTATTGTGTCATGTGAATTGGTATTGAACAACCATTGGTTATTTGTCATTTTGAATTGGTTCTCTGTTTTCTGTATGATTTGATTCTATGAGTAAGGGTCACTACTGTCAGACCCAAAACACGTAGGTATTCTAATGTCAATGATGTTCCCTGTTTTTTTCCAGAAAGGTAGTGAGAAGATAAGCACTTGCCACATAATCCCACTGTTTTATTGATCCCATGACCCAGACATTTATCAGCGTCTCGATCAGAATAGTCACACCTAACACAAGCTTCAGTAAGTTTCCACGTTACACCGTCCTCCTGTTCATACCCAATCTGGTAAAACCTGCGGAGCGCTGCTCTAGAGATACCCGTTACACACCGCAGTAATAGCAGCTATCACTAGAGAAGAACAGCTAACGGATTTCTGACAGATGGAGAAGGCTTCTATTGCTAACTGTCGCCATAAACCATCATTTTCAATTAGTTTTACATAGAAACGTAAAGTATATTAGTAAGCTCAAATTTCTTACAATTTATTAACAATACGCAGTATTTTTGTGTGTCGCTGGACAGTCCCTTTAATTTACAATATGGGGTTTAATATTTTACTTGCACTAAACACAAGTGGAATGTTAGAAATATTACAACTATGGAACCGTTCACCGCTATGGCTCTGTTTGGTGTACCGTCCCTCCACCAGTAGTCCAGCACGTCCCCCTCTTGGTTGATTGACAGATGGGCGAGTGGGTTACCTGGGTAATGGATGGTAGCAAGGGTTTCTACAAACATTCATTGAGCCATTGATTAGTCTGTTTAAGAGGCCCTTAATTTAAAGGAGCTGTCTCACTTCAGTAAATGGCATGTATCATGTAGAGAAAGTTATTACGAGCCACTTACTAATGTATTGTTATTATCCATATTGCCTTCTTTGCTGGCTGGATTCATTTTTCCATCACATTAGACATTGTTCATTTCCATGGTTACGACCACCCTGCAATCCATCAGTGGCGGCTGATGGATTGCAGGGTGGTCGTAACCATGAAAATGCCATTTGCTGAAGTGACACAACCCCTTTAATGTAATAGTCAATGCAACTAATATTACAGACAACAGTGATTAATGGACTGCATTCTTTTGTGCTTTTATCACTGTTGGATAGATAGATAGATAGATAGATAGATAGATAGATAGATAGATAGATAGATAGATAGATATAGCAAAGATGAGGCAGCACTCCAAAGCTAGTTTTAGTGGACTACTGCTTATTGTCCCAGAGGGATTGCACCCAACATCACTTTATCGACTGTGCTGCTGTTTCTTTTGTTTTATATATATATATATAAAAATGAGTTTCTGTCTGTCTGTTCTCTATGCGCGACCAAACTACTGGACCGATTTTCACCAAATTCGGCACACAGGTGCATCAGGTGTCCGGGAAGGTTTTAGACCAGGTCTCAGCTCTCTAGGATGTACCGTTCCCGAGATATTCCTAAAATATTATCTCCATTAGCCAATTTTAGCCAGGGAGCATTTCACTTCAAATCCCAACTGCCATTTTCTCCACATACACACAA
This sequence comes from Rhinella marina, assembly GCA_900303285.1. Taxonomy (NCBI): domain Eukaryota; kingdom Metazoa; phylum Chordata; class Amphibia; order Anura; family Bufonidae; genus Rhinella; species Rhinella marina. The sequence goes on along the minus strand of ONZH01006899.1, from coordinate 188,444 downwards.
CGGTTTCCATAACAACCCAGCCAGGAAATTAGCAGCCAGCTGAGGAGCTTATGTTAATAACAACCCGGCCATTTCTCTTCACTGCTTTAAAGGGGCAGAGCGCTGTGGATGACACTGTTAAAGGGGTATTCCATTTAACAGAAATATAACTTATGTTTTAGACTAATTTTAGACTAAGACTGTTCAGTAGTAATAAAAGATGTTTTCTTCCACTGCTACCCATTGCGTGTTCTCATAAATTACCATGGCATGGACCTGTAATTCATGCCACTCCCTAAAGAAGGACTTAAAACACTCGCCCCAGGTCTCGCTAAGTCATGCCCCTGACTCTGTCAGGACACGCCCCCTCCCACTCCGCAGCCAATGGGGATTGAAAAAATGAAGGTAAAAATCAACTTCTGCATTGACTTTCTCTCTGCAATGACACACAGAAACATTAAATGAAATAAATGAAATAGACTAATTTTAGACTACGCCCGTTCAGTAGTAATAAAAGATGTTTTCTTCCACTGCTACCCATTGCGTGTCCTCATAAATTACCATGGCATTGACCTATAATTCAGGCCACCCTCAAAAGAAGGACTTAAAAGCAACCCCCCCCATGGTCCAGCTAAGCCACACACCCCACCCGGTCAGGTCATGCCCCCTCCCACTCCCCAGCCAATGGGGATTGAAAAAATGAAGGTAAAAATCAACTTCTGTCAGCTGCATTGACTTTCTCTCTGCAATGACACACAGAAACATTAAATGAAATAGACTAATTTTAGACTACGGCCGTTCAGTAGTAATAAAAGATGTTTTCTTCCACTGCTACCTATTGTGTGTCATCATAAATTACCATGGCATCGACCTGTAATTCAGGCCACCCTCAAAAGAAGGACTTAAAACCCCCGCCCCAGGTCTCGCTAAGTCACGCCCCCAACTCAGTCAGGCCATGCCCCCTCCCACTCCGCAGCCAACGGGGATTGAAAAATTGAAGGTAAAAATCAACTTCTGTCAGTTGCAGGGGTGGGAGGGAGTTTGACTTTCTCTGCAATGACACACACAAACATGAAATGAAATAGATTAAATATACCCGTGCGAAGTGATGTTTTCTTCCACTGCTACCCACTGTGTTTCCTCATAAATTACCATGTTTACAATGGCATTGACCTGTAATTCATGCCACCCTCAAAAGAAGGACTTAAAAGCCCGCCCCCCAAGGTCCCGCTAAATCACGCCCCCGACCCGGTCAGGTCACGTCCCCTCCCACTCCGCAGCCAATGGGGATTTAGAAAATGAAGGTAAAAATCAACTTCTGTCAGCTGCATTGGCTTTCTCTCTACAACGACACACAGAAACATTAAATGAAATGGATTAAATATACCCAGGCGAAGCCGGTTCCTTCTGCTGTTTGTATATATATATATCCTTATATTATAAGAATGAGTTTCTGTCTATCTGTTCTTTATGCGCGACCAAACTACTGGACCGATTTTCACCAAATTCGGCACACAGGTACATCAGGTGTCCATGAAGGTTTTAGACTCAGCTCTCTCTACCGTTCCTGAGATATTCCCAAAATATGACCTGCATTAGTCAATATTAGCCTGGAAGTCTTTCTCTTCATATCCAAACTGCCATACACACGGTCACATGTCCATTATCAGCCAATAGAAGCTCGCAGGTCCTTGGTCTCCACACACACACACACACACAATTTTACTGCAGGTTTCTATAACAACCCAGCCCAGTAACTAGGCTGGTAATGAGAGGTAATTAGCAGCCAACTGAGGAGATTAGGTAAATTCAGTGCTTACCTCCTACAGGACTTGGCACAGCCTGCTTCTTACACACGGTCAAATGAACACAATTTTACTCCAGGTTTCTATAACAACCCAGCCATTTTTATTTACTGCTGTAGGTCAGCTTTAAGCTAGGGCTACACAACGACATGTGTTGCATGACAATAAGTCGCACTATACATAGAGCACAACTACACTGATACATGTGTCGCAAGACATTGATGTTGCACCAATGTCGTGCAACAATTATTATAATGATAGTTTATGGTGTTGCATTATGGCATGCAACTTGCTGCGACACCATAGCCTATCATTATAAAAATTGTTGCGCGACACATGTCATCATGTAGACCTAGCCTTAAAGGGGCAGGGCGTTGTGGAGATAACTGTTTAGTGGGCACGGGCCACTGTTAAAGAAGCAGCTGCTGTGGAGGTCACTGTTAAGGGGGCGGGGCTACTATTAAAGGGACGTTCACTGTGGATGTTACTGTTAAGGGGGCAGGCCGTTGTGGAGGTCACTGTTAAAAGGGGCGGGCACTATGGAGGTTTTTGTTAATGTGGCAGGGGACACTGTTAAAGGAGCAGCTGCTGTGGAGGTCACTGTTAAGGGAACGGGGTACTGTGGCAGTCACTGTAAAAGGGGTGGTTGCTGTGGAGGTCTCAGTTAAGGGGGCAAGAAACAGTGGAAGCCACAGATAAAGGGACGGTCCCCTATGGAGGTCAATGCTAAGGGGCGGGGTGCTGTAGAGGTCACTGTTACGAGAGATAATGTCAATATCTTTTAACAACACACAGAGACATTAAATGATATACAAGAAATATACCAGTGCGATGCCGGGTCCTTCTGCATATATATATATATATACAGTACAGACCAAAAGTTTGGACACACCTTCTCATTCAAAGAGTTTTCTGTATTTTCATGACTATGAAAATTGTAGATTCACACTGAAGGCATCAAAACTATGAATTAACACATGTGGAATTATATACTTAACAAAAAAGTGTGAAACAACTGAAAATATGTCTTATATTCTAGGTTCTTCAAAGTAGCCACCTTTTGCTTTGATTACTGCTTTGCACACTCTTGGCATCAAGAGGTAGTCCCCTGAAATGGTTTTCACTTCACAGGTGTGCCCTGTCAGGTTTAATAAGTGGGATTTCTTGCCTTATAAATGGGGTTGAGACCATGAGTTGTGTTGGGAAGAAGTCAGGTGGATACACAGCTGATAGTCCTACTGAATAGACTGTTAGAATTTGTATTATGGCAAGAAAAAAGCAGCTAAGTAAAGAAAAACGAGTGTCCATCATTACTTTAAGAAATGAAGGTCAGTCAGTGTGAAAAATTGGGAAAACTTTGAAAGTGTCCCCAAGTGCAGTCGCAAAAACCATCAAGCGCTACAAAGAAACTGGCTCACATGAGGACCGCCCCAGGAAAGGAAGACCAAGAGTCACCTCTGCTGCGGAGGATAAGTTCATCCGAGTCACCAGCCTCAGAAATCGCAGGTTAACAGCATCTCAGATTAGAGACCAGGTCAATGCCACACAGAGTTCTAGCAGCAGACACATCTCTACAACAACTGTTAAGAGGAGACTGTGTGCAGCAGGCCTTCATGGTAAAATAACTGCTAGGAAACCACTGCTAAGGACAGGCAACAAGCAGAAGAGACTTGTTTGGGCTAAAAAACACAAGGAATGGACATTAGATCAGTGGAAATCTGTGCTTTGGTCTGATGAGTCCAAATTTGAGATCTTTGGTTCCAACCACTGTGATGCAGAAAAGGTGAACGGATGGACTCTACATGCCTGGCTCCCACAGTGAAGCATGGTGGAGGAGGAGTGGTGGTGTGGGGGTGCTTTGCTGGTGACACTGTTGGGGATTTATTCAAAATTGAAGACATACTGAACCAGCATGGCTACCACAGCATCTTGCAGCGGCATGCTATTCCATCCGGTTTGTGTTTAGTTGGACCATCATTTATTTATCAACAGGACAATGACCTCAAACACACCTCCAGGCTGTGTAAGGGCTATTTGACCAAAAAGGAGAGTGATGGGGTGCTACGCCAGATGACCTGGCCTCCACAGTCACCAGATCTGAACCTAATCGAGATGGTTTGGGGTGAGCTGGACCACAGAGTGAAGGCAAAAGGGCCAACAAGTGCTAAGCATCTCTGGGAACTCCTTCAAGACTGTTGGAATACCATTTCAGGTGACTACCTCTTGAAGCTCATAAAGAGAATGCCAAGAGTGTGCAAAGCAGTAATCAAAGCAAAAGGTGGCTACTTTGAAGAACCTAGAATATAAGACATATTTTCAGTTGTTTCACACTTTTTTGTTAAGTATATAATTCCACAAGTGTTAATTTATAGTTTTGATGCCTTCAGTGTGAATCTACAATTTTCATAGTCATGAAAATACAGAAAACTCTTTGAATGAGAAGGTGTGTCCAAACTTTTGGTCTGTACTGTATATATATATATATACACTCACTGGCCACTTTATTAGGTACACCTGTCCAACTGCTCGTTAACACTTAATTTCTAATCAGCCAATCACATGGCGGCAACTCAGTGCATTTAGGCATGTAGACATGGTCAAGACAATCTCCTGCAGTTCAAACCGAGCATCAGTATGGGGAAGAAAGGTGATTTGAGTGCCTTTGAACGTGGCATGGTTGTTGGTGCCAGAAGGGCTGGTCTGAGTATTTCAGAAACTGCTGATCTACTGGGATTTTCACGCACAACCATCTCTAGGGTTTACAGAGAATGGTCCGAAAAAGAAAAAACATCCAGTGAGCGGCAGTTCTGTGGGCGGAAATGCCTTGTTGATGCCAGAGGTCAGAGGAGAATGGGCAGACTGGTTCGAGCTGATAGAAAGGCAACAGTGACTCAAATTGCCACCCGTTACAACCAAGGTAGGCAGAAGAGCATCTCTGAACGCACAGTACGTCGAACTTTGAGGCAGATGGGCTACAGCAGCAGAAGACCACACCGGGTGCCACTCCTTTCAGCTAAGAACAGGAAACTGAGGCTACAATTTGCACAAGCTCATCGAAATTGGACAGTAGAAGATTGGAAAAACGTTGCCTGGTCTGATGAGTCTCGATTTCTGCTGCGACATTCGGATGGTAGGGTCAGAATTTGGCGTCAACAACATGAAAGCATGGATCCATCCTGCCTTGTATCAACGGTTCAAGCTGGTGGTGGTGGTGTCATGGTGTGGGGAATATTTTCTTGGCACTCTTTGGGCCCCTTGGTACCAATTGAGCATCGTTGCAACGCCACAGCCTACCTGAGTATTGTTGCTGACCATGTCCATCCCTTTATGACCACAATGTACCCAACATCTGATGGCTACTTTCAGCAGGATGATGCGCCATGTCATAAAGCTGGAATCATCTCAGACTGGTTTCTTGAACATGACAATGAGTTCACTGTACTCAAATGGCCTCCACAGTCACCAGATCTCAATCCAATAGAGCATCTTTGGGATGTGGTGGAACGGGAGATTCGCATCATGGATGTGCAGCCGACAAATCTGCGGCAACTGTGTGATGCCATCATGTCAATATGGACCAAAATCTCTGAGGAATGCTTCCAGCACCTTGTTGAATCTATGCCACGAAGAATTAAGGCAGTTCTGAAGGCAAAAGGGGGTCCAACCTGTTACTAGCATGGTGTACCTAATAAAGTGGCCGGTGAGTGTATATATATATATATATATATATATATATATATATATATATATAAGAAATTCCGCAGCACCACCGAAAATTGTGCTAAAGAAAGTAGTGATATATTTCACCAGAGCGACGTTTCAGTCCTCTTGCTGGGACTTTTCTCAAGCAGCACATGACAAAAGTCCCAGCAAGAGGACTGAAACGTCGGAACATGCGGAATTTTCTACTTTGCTGTGCTGCTTTCATTACGTTTTTATATATAAAAAGTATATATGAAAAGTTCATGAATCCACAAAGTGTGACACAGGTTTCTCACCTGCTTAAGGGTCAGAGTGGTCTTCTCAGTGGGTCCTGGGATGGAGTATGGGAGTGACTTTCCCACCCAAGCTCTTCAGTCACTCCTAAATACCGGACCCAAAACCAAAACAGCTCTTGCCAACAGACTCATCACTACAGACTTACATCACTACTGAGACCACAAGCATCAGTGATACATACTTGCCATCAATGACCTTACCCCTCAAATGTTTACATAATATATAGAGATATGAGGTAAATAGATATATTAAATAAATAGATATGTAAATTGATACAAATTAGATAGATATGAGACAGATACTGTTGATATTAGTTAGATATTAGTAGATAGATGATATATAGATGATAGATATTAGATAGATATAAGAGATAGATAGATGTTAGATATATATATTAGATAGTAAATTGATACAAATTAGATAGATATGAGACAGATACTGTAGATAGATATTAGATAGATATAAGATAGATAGATGTGAAATAGATAGATACTGTAGATATGAGATAGATAGATAGATAGATAGATAGATAGATAGATAGATAGATAGATAGATAGATATGAGCAGTGGCGTAGCTATAGGGGTCGCAGCGGTCGCAGTTGCGACCAGGCCCCTAAGCCAGGGGGGCCCCGAGGGCCCCCCTTGCCACTTGCAGGGCCGCACTGCCAAATAGCCAGGTGCGGCGCGACCCTGCGCACAGATGGGGGCGGCGGGGCAGAGGGAGATGAGCGCTTCCATTGTGGAAGCGCTCATCTCCATAGTCATCTGTATCGCCGTCCTCAGGACGGCGATACAGATGCCCGTACTGCGGAGCAGGGGAGGGAGAGGCGTCTCCCCTGCCCGTTCCTCTGATAGGCTGCAGGCACTAGGCCTGCAGCCTATCAAAGGCCAGCTCAGGCGGCGCAATGACGTCATCGCGCCACCTGAGCCGTACAGCGCGGGACACAGGACGGAAGAGGTCTGCATCGCATCGCTGCCAGCCTGATGGAGGTAAGTATTAGTGTTAATTTTTTTTTTATTGCAGCACGGACTGGAGCTCTATTGGGGGCACTGGGGGGGCATTTTTAGGGGCACATAGGGCCATTTTTACTGGCACATGGGGGTACTGGGGGCATTTTTCTGGCACATGGGGGCATTTTTACTGGCACTGGGGGCATTTTTACTGGCACATGGGGGCACTGGGGCATTTTACTGGCACTGGGGGCATTTGTACTGGCACATGGGGGCACTGGGGGCATTTTTACTGGCAAATGGGGGCACTGGGAGCATTTTACTGGCACTGGGGGCATTTTTACTGGCAAATGGGGGCACTGGGAGCATTTTACTGGCACTGGGGGCATTTTTACTGGCACATGGGGGCACTGGGGGCATTTTTACTGGCACATGGGGGCATTTTTACTGGCACATGGGGGCACTGGGGGCATTTTACTGGCACTGGGGTCATTTTACTGGCACATGGGGGCACTGGGGGGATTTTTACTGGCACTGGGGGCATTTTTACTGGCACATGGGGGCACATGGGGCACTGGGGGCATTTTTACTGGCACATGGGGGCACATGGGGCACTGGGGGCATTTTTACTGGCACATGGGGGCACTGGGGGCATTTTTACTGGCACATAGGGCACTGGGGGCATTTTTACTGGCACATGGGGGCACTGGGGGCATTTTTACTGGCACATGGGGCACTGGGGGCATTTTTACTGGCACATGGGGGCACTGGGGGCATTATTACAGGCACTAGGGCCATTTTTACTGGCACATGGGGGCACTGGGGGCATTCGTTACTAGCACATGGGGCACTGGGGGCGTTTTTTACTGGCACATGGGGGCACTGGGGGGCATTTCTTACTGGCACTGGGGGCGTTTCTTACTGGCACTTGGGGGCATTTTTTTATGGCATGGGAGCACTGGGGGCATTTTTACTGGCACTGGGGGCATTTCTTACTGGTACTTGGGGGCATTTCTTTATGGCATGGGAGCACTGGGGGCATTTTTACTGGCACTGGGGGCATTTTTCTGGCTCATAGGGGCACTGGGGCATTTCTTACTGGCACATGGGGGCACTGTGGGCATTTCTTACTGGCACATGATTTTGGGGGGGAATCAATGGGGGGAACTTCTGGCGCATTATTGGGGCATTTCTTACTGGCACATTATTGGGGTGAAATTTTGGGGGCACTTCTTACTGGCACATTATTGGGGGCACTTCTTACTGGCACATTGGAAGCATTATTACTTCTGGGGCACAGTGGGGACATTAGTACTGTTGGGGGCACTATTACTAACAAGTGCACTCTGGCAGAGAATTATTAGTTGGGACTTTGGCGGCACTATTACTGTGGGGGGCACCCTGGCACAGTATCAGCATAGTGCAGTTATTTCTGGGGGACATTATGTTTACACTATTACTGTCAAGGACACTATTTGCTGGGTGCAGTTATTTTAGGACACTGTGTGCCAATAATTATTGAAGGGCACTATCTGTGTGGTACTAGTGGCACAGTACTGGGGGTGGTAGGATGATTTGTCCAGAAGACGGGAGGATGATGGAAAAGTAGTAAACTAAGATTTTTTTCTGTCAAACTGCAGAGATGAGAAATGGCTGAAAAATGGTGTCTGGTCTGAAAGGAGAAGATGAGGAAAGAGAACATCTACATCAGAGGAGACGTCACTGGATGTAAGAGGTATGGGGTGCTGTATTAGGCTACATTCACACGAACGTTGTGTTTTGCGGTCTGTAAATTGCGGATCCGCAAAAAAAGGATGATATTCCGTATGGCATCCGTTTTTTTTTTTTGCTGATCCACTGTAACAATGCCTATCCTTGTCTGCAAAACGGACAAAAATAGGAATGGACATACAGATATGGACAGCACACAGTGTTCATTTAAGTGAATGGGTCCGCATCTGAGCCGCAAAATATGCAGATCGGAGGCTGAAAAAACAACTGTCATGTGAATGTAGCCTTACCCCGTATGTTCTGTAGTGATATACGTAATGTTAGGAGGGAAAAGTTTAGGGTGAGAATTTGGCATGGGGAAGAGGGGGGTTCAATTTTTGACTTGGCCGGCAGAAAAGCTAGGTGCACCAGCGCTGGGGGGGGGCCCAAGCTGAACTCTTGCACCAGGGCCCATGAGCCTTTAGCTACGCCCCTGGATATGAGATAGATAGATAGATAGATAGATAGATAGATAGATAGATAGATAGATAGATAGATAGATAGATAGATAGATATGAGATAGACAGATATGAGATAGATAATGAGACAGATTTTTTTAGATACAGCCAATACTTTCCCATATATTTTCATTATGTAATGAAATAGTTGAAGCTAATTGCAGAATATTTCTTGCAGATTGCTGATAGATATTCTTTAGGTTAAATTTAGCAGTAACCCGCACACTGTATTTATTGTACATGTTCTCATTTTCATGTCTCCACCCAGAAGCCTGGTTGCTATGGCAGCACAGTATGCAGACTGCTCAGTAGATGTAATCAGGATTGTTTTTATCTTTAATTTAGAATGAAAGTGTGTGTGTGCGTGTGTGTGTGTGTGTGTGTACGTACGAGGGGAGAATCATTTCAAGGACAATACAGCTATGCTACCTAATCTGTATGAAACTGGGAAATGTGTCTACTAATTCTCAATATTTAGTCTGTAATGTACATCCATTCCTATCACATGTAGGAGTCACAGAAATCACTATAAGAGCAGGTAGAAATGAATTCATTAAAAATGTAAAAAAGGTTTAAACTGAGCACAGGATTTGCTCCGGCAGCAGATCTCTGAAAGTGGCAGTCCGCAAGCTCTGCTTTCTGCAGAATGTCCGTCCCTGAACAACCTGAACCCTTTAACTCATTCAGGATGTAGCAAAGTTTGACAGTGACATTTTCATTTATTTTTCTCCCCGCCTTTCAGGAGCCATAAAATGTTTAATTTTTGGTCAACTTAGCAATTGTGTTTGCAGGATGAGTTGTATTTTTAATGGCACAAAAATGTAAAATAAAAATCGGTCAAGTGGAATGGGAAAAAATATGAATTCTGCCATTGTTTTTTGGGTTTTCGTTTTACAACTATTTTGCAGGAAGGATGAAAACAATATTCTGTGAGTCGGTATAATTACAAATATACGAAATGTTTATATTTTTTATTTTTACAACATTTACAAAATTTAAAAAAACAGTTTTTAAACATCTTTTTGTGGTTTATTTCACATGACGGTTTGACTATATTTTTATTTGTTGGGCTACCAACTACCAAAACAATTTGAGACATTTTTACATAACACATGCAATTTTTAAACGCCACATTTCAGGTGCCCATAATCTTTTTTTTTCTTCAAATTTTTAAGATTTTTTACAGGCTATGCTTTACTAATCAGCCTTTGCCCCATAGTAATAATTGGGTGGGAGAGATGCGTATTGCAATTGTAAAGCAGCTCTGGTGACAGTTGTGACATATGGCGGATGCACAGTAACACAAAAAGCTACATCATTTATATTCTCTGCAAGTCCAAAACTTTGATGAATGACCCATACTCATTTTACTTCTTAAAAGGTCAGCATGCGCCTACTCTATTGTCCTTTGTGACATGTTTGTACAAGCAAACACCAAGATTTCAAGAAATGGAAGAAGCCTATGGACCATTTTAAAGCGTACCTGCACTTTGACACAGCGATATATCAAAGGTTTTGATCAGTGGGGGGTTTGAGTGTGGCGACCTCCACCAATCACTAGGAAAAGGAGAGAGAAGAGTTCATATAGAGATGTCTCTATTTGCTGCACTCTTAGACTTTTTTTCTGTGGGCACTTTTATTGCTCTTTTTACGATGCTTGAAAATTTGAGGTTCTCAGCGCATATTATGATCCAGTTTGGTGAGCCCTCCTTCCATGAAAAGATAATCTCACTCAGATGGTCTCTACACTACACATTGTACCTGTACAACATGAAGTCACTCGTCCTCTCTTTTGGGTCTAGGCCTACAAAATCAACACTGGATAGGTAGGAACCAGCTAATAAACACAGGAGGAGCGCACAACAAAGATGGAGGCAGCCACCATTCCCACATGTATCCTAAAAATTAAAAAAAACTACAAAATGAGAACCTCCTAAAAAATTTTAAATAATTGGGAGGTGCAAAATCTGCCGCAATGGCAATGCAAAAGCCAACAAACAGAAAGATGCAAGAATACCCTGTAGGCCAGGGGCTGGCCAACCTGTGGCTCTCCAGCTGTTATAAAACTACAACTCCCACCATGCCCTGCTGTAGGCTGATAGCTGTAGGCAAACTGGGCATGCTGGGAGTTTTGCAATAGCTGGAGAGCCACTGTCACGCTCTGGTGTGGAGGGAATTGCCACACCAAGCGTAAGAGGGAAGGGAAAAGACCAAACAAGGGAAACGGTCACCTCCTGCAGGGAACCCTGAAACTAGGCCCTGACTGACTACCAGTATGAACAGGCCTTAGTTGTAGGAGAGTTCATACACAGGAACCTAATAACAAACTCACCCTATAGAACCCTGCAGCTAGTGACAGAGGAAAGAGTCAACCCGTTCCTCCAAGAGGACGGACGAACAGGAGACTCCAGAAGGCAAAACCACAACAGGGAAAAGTAGGATAAACACAATAGGGAAAATGACACTTATCTTAATGCAGATATTGCAGCAACCAGATCTCAGCCGAGAACAACACCACATACAACAAAGTAAGCAGAAAGTATAAACCGCAAGGAATACTGGGAGAGGAAGGGATAAATAGGGGAGAGATAATCACCACACCCACAACAGCTGAGGGGAAGGGGTGTGGTAAACAGCAACCAAACCAAGAGGAAAACATGTCAAATTATGTCACTTTTGAAAGCCTAGCCGAACGCCTGCAACCTGATGCAGGAACATTCGTGACAGCCACAGGTTGGCCATCCCTGCTGTAGGCAGAAGATATGTGCAATCATGTAATAGTAAAAGGGGCTGTAGAGTCTTTTTTAAATGATGTTCTATCCTCAGCATCAGGTGTTCAGTATAGCTCCATCGCCAGAAGTACTCTACACCGTCTACATTGCAGCAGGCAGCATTTGACAATGAAGTCAGTATGAGCAATGCTGCAGTGATGAGCACTGTTGACTACACTGTTGACCGTGCTCTGTAGAGCTGAGGACACTTTCTGGTGATGGAGCTATATAGAACAGCTGATTTATGCAGGTGCGGAGTGGTGGACCCAGTGCTGTAGCATGGTGGAGGACTGCCCCAGGTGCAAGGGGGGCCCAGATGTTACAGACAATGACATTCACTCTGTGGCAGGCAGCGCACTGAGCGCACCCCTCACTTAGTGGTGGTATCAGGATGCAGGCAGTTTGCTTCCCTCTCAAGACCAATACCAGCCTGCATGCTGCTCCAGTGTGGAACAAAAGCACTCAAGCAGCAGGCCCACAGTCTCCCAGCATAATGCAGTGATATATTTTTTGTTTTTATACTATTTTATTTTTTTATTAAAGCATGGAGCCTAAATAGGGATTGGTAATGGAACCCCTTTGTGACCCGTTTCTTAGTAGTACGTTAGTGGAATGGAAGAGGTTTATGAGGAGGTCATCTCGCTCCATACACACTGGGCTGTCTAGGGCGCAGTTCTATTTAAAAAGGGGCATGTCCATGTGTTGGGAGGCGCAATACTTGGCTTGCCCCGGGCGCTGGCCTGACCCCTGTCAATCAGCTAGTTATGGCCAATCCTAAAGATAGGCCATCTCTTAAAAAAGGCTCACTTTAACAACTAATAACATATTTGAACACAGATTTTCTGAAGCACACACCATTTAAATTCAATAATGTTCACATTTTATCAATTAATGTGTTTTATTATTGCTATTATTACTATGATAATGTAAGAGCTTTTGGCATTGCCAAATATAGAAAAAAGAAAAAAAATATATGTACATATATATAAAGTCTTTGTTCTGAAATTATTTCTAAATGTCAGGTGGCTGTTAAAATCCTGAAACATATTATTACCTTTCTTCACTCACCTTCCTTATAAAAGGGGCTACTATGGCTACTTTGACATGCTGGGACACAGCAACTAATGTGCCAATCATTTCAGTGTTCTCTGAGGCAATATACAGAAAAAGCAACACAAAAAAACACACGAAAAAGCACAAAGATTTTTTTTAATACTTCATAATGCATTTCAAATTCAAATCTAAAGGTTAGATTGCAAATAAGAAACTTGAGTGCTCGGGGACATGTTATTCAAAATATGAATATCCTGAGATGTGCGCCAGTTTATTCATTATCTATACACTAGAGGCAACATCATGGACTCCAGCATTTCATCAATATATGGAGGACCATTTGAAATATACACAAGACAATGCCCTCACCCTACATACACTGTAAATGATAAGAATATTACAAGCTACCATACAAAAGCAGAAGGCTGAGTATACAGGACATGCTGACCTGTGTTATAGGCAATACATTATTGGTTGGATCATGGTTGGACTTGAGCTCCTTGGGCCCATCAGAGAAAATAATTCTCAGGGCCCAACACACATATCATCAATAACGTCTAATAAGTTTTGATGCAAAGAAATAGACCCTAGTGGCAATTTATTGTCTCCAAAGATAGCTTCAAATGTTTTCTTTATTCTGGTCTTTTGGGGCCCACCATAGTACCAGAGCCTGGGACCTCTGGAAGATACTTTGGTGTTCTGAGACAAGCAGAGATATAAATGAAAACTATATATCAATCTGCTCAGTTCCTCCTGCTCTATAACATGTCTGCAGATTACATTGCATTTTCATGGTGACAGGTTCCTATTCAAGGATGACAATATGTGTCTACCATTGATTGATTGATCAATATGAAACTCAGTCTCAAATCATATCCCTCATCCATTTCAAAAAGATCTGCAGAACCCCAGATGTGCAGGATACTGTATAATACATACTACAGCTGCTGAAAAGAGAGCATGAACTAGATGGCAATAGTCCATACAGGAGGAAGAGCGTATGGCAGAAATGATATGTAAAGGATCAGTAATTGAGAAGTAGTGTTCATGATGCATAGCGTTTAGACTTACTTTTTATATATAATAATGATAATCATCATCATCATCTCTGGAAGTCCCTGTAGTAGACACAAAATAAGAATTTCCACTGTGAAGCTATCTATCCAAAGAGGCAGTTGGGTGGTATCTAACAGAAAGCAGATGTGTGGTCTTAGAAAAAAAATATTACAGATGGAGCCTTTCTAATCTGTCAATCCTGGGATTTGGCTAATACCAGGTTAGAGAATGTTTCTTATTAGAGAGGTCTTCTGCTTGAAGGTTATGCAGCGGAGAGAATTATGTATTTTGAGAGGTACAGGGCTGAAGACTTAATCTGGATTATAGAGTGTTGGACATGGAACGTTGGTGCTGTATGTGCCAAAAAATACACATTTTTTCACAACGTGGAGAATAAGTAAAAATGTCGGGAAAATGAAAATGTTATTTGCTTTCCGTATTCTAACAAGATAACTGGCTAGTCAGTTAAATTATATAACCACGACAATGCTGATGGAAAATCATTCTAAACTGGCCTATTGGTGAAGTCTCCGTCCAATGTCAATGAAACCAGATAATGACACATACCCTGTTTTTTTTCTGATTGATTGTAGATTTTTTATTTCCATTTTGCGAACATGCTTATGGGGGCTGCCATCTTGTCTGAGCTGTTGTTAATAGCATTTATAGATATGATTTACAGCCGTCACCATTGGCAATACACACAAGTCTCCATAGGAGACTTCAACATGCGATCCTCTGATGACTTAACCTCTTTATCCCGTTCCTGACCACTGAACATATATATACATCAGCGATTAGGACTTTAAATATGACACCCGCTAGCTTAAAACAGCAGGCACCCGGGGCTAATGTCTGTGACTGGCGCTAACATTTAGGACATTTACCCCTTCAGATGCCATAGTCAAATGTGACCATGGCATCTGCGATGATAAAAACTGGGAGTATGTGCTCCTGGCCATGCTCCGGCTTTCACCAGTGGGGATCGGGGGAGCCGGAGTATGTGTGCAATCTGATGATTCCTTGTTATAGTTCCCTAGGGGAACTATAAAAAAGTTGAAAAAAAGTTTTAAAAAATATAAAAAAATTCTAAAACTTCAAATCACCCCCCTTTTGCCAAAATTAAAATAAAAGTACATAAACAATTAAACAAATAAGCATCATGAGTATCTTGGTGTGCGAAAACGCCTGTACAATTAAAATATAAAAATATTTATTCCATATGGCAAACGGAAGTGGTGAAGTGAAAATGAAAAAAACATTAGCCACTTCACCTCCCTCACAATAATTGGATAAAAAGTGAGTAAAAGTCATAGACACCCCAAAATGGTATCAATAAAAAGTACAGATCGCTCCACAAAAAATGGGCCCTCACACATATACATATGGCCATTTTTTATTTTTTTTTTAAAAAGGTTAGTGAATAACGCTGTCAAAAAAATAGGACGTCCTATTTTTGGCCATTAAATCCGTGGGACCAATGTTAATGGCTGTTTAGACAGAAGGGCACCCGTCTAACGGCCATTAAAAAGGAGTACAATGTGAAAAAGGGCAAAATAAAAAAAAAAAAATAATACTCATTTCATCCACTCACAGCATCCACACTCTTGAACAGACGCTCCTTATTTGAGTCAGAAGGACATGCGGTCCCAGCATGATGATGTCACAAGATCACGCTGGGAGCGCTGGTCCTGCTGCCTGCAGTGAAAAGTGAATGTTCGTGTACGTGCCAGTGGTTAGGGTTAGTATGGTGAGTATTTTTTGTCTGCACCAAAGGGGGCAATTAATATAATATCGGGGCCACAAAGGGAGCCATTATCTATACTGGAGCACAAAGGGAGACATTACCTATACTGGGGGCACTATGGTAATGACTGTTAAAAAACAGCCGTCAAAAAACAGATAACTGGCCAGAAAATGGATGCACATGCTATTGCAAAAAGGCAATGAAAAACTGACAGTTTATCTGTTTTCAACAGTCGATTTTTTTCACTGTTGTGTGAAAGTACCCTTATACCTCCTATGTAGAGAATCCTTTAAAAGGTTTCTGTCATCAGAATTTAGCCTACAAAACCGAGTGTCATTTGCAAATCGCAAATGACACCTGATGACAGAAAGCCTTCGCATTGCGATAAGCAATCCGCGCATGCGCATTGATGAAGCCAGGACCCGGGCGGCCGCCTGCTCTCAACGCGCGTGCGCAGATTGCTTATCGCAATGCGCAGGCGCGGGAGTTCGCGATCGTACAGGGCCGGGAGACGAAAGAGATGGCTGCCCGGCCCTGTCAATCAATGCAAGGGAGGAGGGGTAAGGGGCGTTATTACGGCCGCTCCTAGGTGCAGGGTTCACCCCTACTGCACCTAGGGGGCCTAATTAGCATATTATAAAAACGCTATTTTAATAAAAACTACCATACAGTTTTCTATAAAAGAAGGCTTTCTGTCATCAGGTGTCATTTGCGATTTGCAAATGATACTCGGTTTTGTAGGCTAAATTCTGATGACAGAAACCCTTTAACACTTTACTGCTGCTGTGAAGGGTTATCTTTCATCTGCAAGGTAGAGATAGAGGTAGTCCTCATAAGGCAGCCTGTAAAAATCCCATAGACTACAAGTGTTCTATTGCACTGTATAGTAGAAGCGATAAAAAACTGCATGTACAAGTCCCGTAATAGGACTAAAAAGAACAGTGAAAAAAATGTAAAAAAAGTTTTATAGAAATATAAAAGAAACACAAAATTATCATCCCCTTTCACAATTTTACACAGAAAAATTTAATAAACAATTAAAAAAACATTATTTGTATTGCCACATCCAAAAACTATGATGGAAAAAAAATTGAAAAACCTAATTTGATGTTTTTTTGGTCACGTTGCCCACTCAAAAAAAGTTAATAAAAGTGATCAAAAAGTCATAAGTACCCCAAAATTGTACTATTAAAAATATAGCCCCAAAAAGTGAACCCTCAGAAAGCACAGAAGGACAAAAAAAATATTTAAGGTTTTTATTCTTTATAAAGGCCTTACCATATTGAGGACTGTGGTTTTTCTATACTTACTAACTAAAACTAACGCCTCTTACTGGTTTTATTATAATCCTGTATTGTGCCTGTGAATAAAGCAAAATATGTATATTAGCTTTCTAAACATAGAAATCCACTGTTCTCATTATGGTAAATCTTTAGTACATAGTGTATATGATATGTACATGCTCTGCCCTCAGCATGCTGATGTCTAGCCCTGTCCGTCAAGGGGAGGGGCGGAGAGGGCAGAGCACAGGTGGTTTTACAAAAGTAGTGCTTCAAGGATTCAGCCCAACACCCTGGTGCTCCAACTTCCCCATTTGCATATGAATAAAAACACACATATCTCTGCAGCTGTTTAGCATACAGACAAAAGAAAGGTATCATTTTAATCAGCATGATGAGCCTTACCAGGCAGTATAGGGTTGACCATGCTGACAAAGCCTCTTTAAAATAGTAAAACATAATAGAAACTGTATATAAATGTGGTATCGCTGTTAGGGTCCATTCACACGAACGTATAATTGCGGGCCCGCAAATATACGGGGGCCGCCCGGCGTGTGTTCCGCAGCGCTCGGTGCGGCCCCATTGAAAATGCCTATACTTGTCCGTGCGCACGGACAAGTATAGGACATGCTTCAAGTAGAGGTGAATGGGGCCGCATCTATTCCGCAATTTTGCGGATCGATACGGCCCCATTCAATACGGTCGTGTGAATGGGGCCTAAGGGGTCATTCAGACGGGCGTATGATGTCCGCAAAAATACGGATCCGTTTTTTTGCAGACAGTTCAACATGTCCGCAAAAAAACGGATAGCATTCCGTTTTTTTGGGGACCCATAGACTTCAATAGGGCTATGTCTTGATTTTTACTGACAAGTATAGGACATGTTTCATTTGTTTTGCGGAGCCATGGAATGGAAAAAAAGGGCCCATAGAAGTGAATGGGTCAGTATGTAATCCGCAAAAAAAAATTGATCCGTATTTTTGTGGACAACATACGGCCGTCTGAATGAGCCCTAATTGTACTGACCCCCAGAATAAAGTTGTCATGTTATTTTTAGCATGCAATGAACATTGGAAAAATTTTTTAAAAAAATTCCAGAATAGTGTCTTTTTTATTTTATTTCACCCCACTTTAACAAATTTCATCCCATTTTTCAATACAAGCTATGGTAAATGAAATGATACCATTGAAAAATACAATAAAAAATAAGCCCTCATATGACCATCTGAATGGAAAATTGAAAACGTTATGGCTTTTGGAAGGCGGGGAGAAAAAGAAACAAAATTGCAAAAACAAAAATAGGGTCCAGCCAAATAGGGCTGTATCATGAAACATATTTTATATTTTTTAAACCAGCACTTGGATCTGAATACTTTTGTAATTACATGAAAAATTTAGTATAGCCAGTGAGTTATTCAATAAAATGTATCTGTATAGTGCCACCTGCTGCTTGTTCTTTTCCTTATTTTTTGTCCATCTCATTGAGCTTTTCGAACATTTAAATCTTCAACTGCTATCAGCCATATGTTTTGTTAGAAGCTGTAGCAGTTACAGGGAGAGGTCTGCAGCAGAATGGACTGAGCTGCAAGATAATTTAGCAGAGCATTTGAAGCAATGAATGTGGAGATTTCTGAACCTACGTGAGGTACAGGGATGGCTCCAACTTTGTTAGAGACTGTCATGTACTATATGATGTCTGATTTTCATTTTTTTTTGCAACAATCAGTGCATAACCCTTTAAGGGGTTAATGCTTTGTACAATTGGTTTACTAGATACTATTTGATTATTTCCGTTTGTGTGAGTTTGTATGTTGTCTTCTCATTCCTTGTATTATAATGAGTTGACGTTTGCAGTACAAAAGCCATATTGAGCTCTCAGTCGTGTGCACCTTGTTTTTGTACACTTTTGACTCTTTAGCTGAGGTTTTCGCACTAATTTGACTACGAGTTCCACAGCAGAGGCTGGTGCGCTTCTATGTTTTCACAGTCTGAGATTTTCATTAGGGCACTTTTGTAGGATATGTGTTGGTAGAACTTATCTTAAAGAACTCTAATTTTCTCATATTAACTAGGGAGTATTCTTGTTAGCTGTTTCCTAGCTTTTTAGTTGGTGCAGCCAAAAATAATATAGTCTACATGGTTTAAATTCTGGACCTGCTTGTTTTTTTCCACAGCTCAGCAAGGTCAGCAAGATTCCACTCAAGCTATGCAGGCCAAGCTTAAAGAAACAGTTCAGATGGAATAGCAGTACAAGGCTCCTAAAAGAACATGTTGTCCTATATAATAATAACAATGGGACTATAAGAGGAGATTGCATTTAAATTATATCTTGCATATTCTTCTGCCTATTTTTTTTATAGAAATTCAAAAAATCCAACAAAGTGACGGGACTGTTAGAACACTTTGACTGCCAGCTATGGTTTGTTATTAGAGTTGAGCGATCGTGCTCGTAATGAGCACTGTACTGCTCGGATCCCCTGCGCTTGAATGGCCGCAGGCATCCGGATCCGTCCTCACCTGACTGTAAGTCAATGGGGGCGGATCCGTTTGGTATGACACACGAGTGTGTCATACCAAACGGATCCGTCCCCACTGAATTGCAGTCGGGTGAGGAGGACGGATCCGGATGGCTGCGGCCATTCAAGCGCATGGGATCCAAGCAGTACAGTGCTCGTTACGAGCACGTTCGCTCAACTCTATTTGTTATACTAAGATTTTTTTAATGGAAAAATCCCTAACAGATCTGAAGCAGGTTCAGTATTTGCAGCTAAGGCTAAGATCAGAAGCTACCTCTTATTTGAATCAACAATTTATGGTAAATATATATTTTAAGAATTTTTGTTTTTGTTATTTTTAATATCCCAGGTTACTATCTATAGCCTAAAAAATCCTAAAATCCTGCAATTATCACATTGGCCACTAAGCCTAATAATAGGCTGACAATTCCTGTTCAGTAGAGATGACTTCTCTGCAGTCATCTCACTATCATCACAGGCAGAATTACAATGACAGATAACACATATATACAGATGACACAGGATCTACCATTTGCAATAGGTAAAGATCACAGGTTATATATACACCCCCTCCCTGCACAATGACCTCTGCGTGGGTCATTTCTAGAAAAATCTCCCATAAAAGTAAATAGCCATCTCTGCACCATTTATCTACAGCCAATGTGGCTGCTGTAAAACATATCAAAGAGTGTTGTTAACAGCAGCTCAGGTAAGATGGCTGCCCCCATAATCATGTAAAGAAAATTTAAAAAAAATCTACAATCAGAAAATATAAACAATCAAAACAATCTAATAGGTTTAAAAAAATGGATATGGTTCACTGTGGGAAAGGATTCGGTATAAGGCCTAATAGAAGGCCTCATTTCTCTACGGACTGGTAACAGGGCACACACAGAACTGTATGGGGCCTGTAGAGAGAGATTCAAGCACTTTTAATTTGGGTCGAATTGTTTTGGGTCCAAATTGAACACCTGATTCAGTCAATTCAGATCCCAAATATAATTTCCAGAAATTCGCTCATCACTTATCCCAGTGTCATTTTAATCTACAATGAATTGTGGCTTTCACTACAGAGAGAGCGTTTATTTTCGTGGTGTTTTTTTCATTGTGTTTATGCTTTTTTGGCATTTTTGGGAAATGCAGTATTCTCTGGGTATGGTGCTTTTTTCCTTTAGATATCTCTTCAAAAATGTGATGAAAAACACAATGTGTGAAGGAAATATAATAGTCTGACTTCAGAGTCTGTACTCGTTTTCAAGAGGACCTGCAGATTTGAAAAAACATTCTGATACATTATGCAACCATTTGGATCCATGATAAAAGCCAAAGGGGCACAGCACTTGGTAAGGATCCCAGTTTTATGGCCTTCACAAATGTAGACTTCTAACATATCAAAAGTCTTCCAAAACTGATGAGATTGTAATGATATTCTGGGAAATTACAGGAATAGCTACATCTCAAAAATAGTGGTTTATTGGAAAAGCTCCCATTAGCTACTTGATCATTCTGGTAACTTGCAGTTGTGTGACATTTTATACCGTTTATGGTTGGCCTCAAAAAAACTGGAATGGGACCACACATTATTTTAGAAAGTTATATATGCATATTTAATATACATGTATTAAACCTTTATATCATTTTAAGTGGGGCACAGGAGGGGATGGTTTAAAATAAGAAAATAATCATTACTTACATGTTGAATCACAAAGAGTTCAAGTCTTCTCCGCCATTCTGTTTAGAGGGCCACAGCACTGATGTACCTTTGACAATACATGACCACTGCAGCCAATCACTGCCCTCTTAGGTACACTGTTGTGGTCAGTGATTAAATGGGTTTTCCAGGGTTTTTATACTGATGACCTATCCTCTAGATAAGTTATCAGAATCTGATTGGTGGGGGTCTGAGACTTGGGAACCCCCCAATCAGCGTCATGGCCTTATCACAGCTTTCCCTAGGCCATGTAACGTCATGTCCATCAGTCACATTGTCTAGATGTAGATCAGCCCTATTGAAGTGAATGGGGCTGAGCGCGATACCAGCACAGCCGCTATACAATATGGTGCTATGCGCGGTAAGCCGCAAGAAAAAGCTGATTGACGGGGGTCCCTGGTGTTGAACTCCCACTGATCAGATACTGATGACCTATCCAGAGGATAGGTCATCAGTTAAAAAATCCTGTAAAACCCTTTTAACATAAAACTGGAAAACCACCCTAAAAGTACCCTATAATTCAAGTATATTTTTTTTCTAACATTATCACATTTTGCATTTGTATCCCAAAATATTACAGTTAAAAGAGTGCAATTTGCAATACAATCTATGCAAATGACAACGTAACATAATGTTTATATGTACTGTAAATAGCAAAGTATATGAATATAATTTTGGTGTTTTTTTAAAATAATTCTTTCTAACTCCCAAATGAGAAGTGATAATTTCAGACATATTGCACATTGCAAATTTTCACTCACTTCGAGTTTCTGCATTATTCACACACCATAATCGCAAGTGGAATACTAGCTGAAATCTCATACTTATGGAAGTATGGATCTCATGGGACCAATGTGCCTTGTAATTACAATTTTAGCAGAAACAGAAAAAGCTGAAAAAAAACAAGTTAGACATTTACATTTTTGCAATAGCAACTACTGGTTGGCTTAGGTTGAGACAGAATTTTACATCAGGAATGTGGCACAATTTGGGAAGAACATATTAGACCATACCCGTTTCCCGTAAAGCCACACCTCCTTTCGGGTAAACTATGCTCCTCTTTTGGATTAAGCATAACATTTTCACGCAATTTATGGCCAAACCTAAATGCACTCAAAATAGTAAATTTGGACCATTGTGTTCCCCCGAACTTGACATTTTACATTTTGAATGGTCTAATATATAGTGGTAGTTTGTAGAGAAAGTGGTATAGTGACCCTAAGAGGGAGTGGGATCAACTTCCTCCATATCCTACGTTCACTAGATTCTCTGTATAGCTTTGAATGAAAAGTCAAAGACACACACAACAAGACATTTGTGCTGGCCTTAAAGGAGTTATCCTGGAAAAAGATACCAATGACCTATCCTGAGGATAAGTCATTATGTCACATTGCCGGGGTCCAAGTCTGGGCACCCTCGCCAATCAGCTGTTTCAGGGATCCACTGAAATCACCGGAACTCTGATGAGCAATATGGCCTCCAGCAGCTTTCCAAGGATAGCTCTGTACATTGTATAGTGGCTGTGCTTGGTATTGCAGCTCAGCTGCATTGGCTTGAAATGAGGCTGAGTGCAAGTAGGCCACATGAACGACTTAGGCCTCATGCACACGAACGTGTGCCGGCCGTGCCTGTGCTGTGGGCCGCATACGGCGGGTCTGCAATAAACGGGCACCGGCCGTGTGCAGGCCGCATCACGGATCGCGGACCCATTCACTTCAATGGGTCCATGATCCGGGAGATGTGGAGCGGAGGCACGGATCGGGACACCACGGAAGCACTACGGTGTGCTTCCGTGGTGTTTCTGGCCGTGCCTCTGCACCGCAAAAAAGTAGCGCAAGCACTACTTTTTTGCGGTGCGGACCCTTGGATGCGGATCGCGGACCTCATTCAAGTGAATGGGTCCACGATCCACATGCGGTGGCCTCACGGTCAGTGCCCGTGCATTGCGGACCGCAGTTTGCAGCCCGCAGCACGGGCACGGCTGGCACACGTTCGTGTGCATGAGCCCTTACAGTGATGTCACTGGCCTAGGAAGAGGCTTCATGCTCATGGAGTGTCCTGCCTTTTCTAGCAGCTGATCGTCGGGGATCCCGGGTGTTGGACTCCGCAGATCTGGTATTGATGACCTATTCTGTCATCAATATGTTTTCCTGGATAACCCCCTTAAGGGCTCATGCACTCATGTATTTTCTTTCCGTGTCCGTTCTGTTTTTTTTTTTTTTTTTGCGGACTGTATGCAGAACCATTCTTTTCAATGGGTCCACAAGAAAAACTGAAGACAGTCCAATGTCAACTGAGACAAAAAAGAGCTGAAAATAAAGTGGATTAAAAAAAATGTAACCGTGACAGTAGATATTTCCAGAGGGAAAAGGGTAAAATCATTGGCTAGAGTATATAAGTATATTGATGGAGTGACTAGGTAATGGTCAGAATAATAACTAGTCATCAGTGGCTTTCACATGTATTTTTGAACACAGGGAAAATAGTGATACCTATAATTGTGTTTTTGAGATGCAATGCAAAGCAGCATTCATGGACAATATCAGAGCCTTATGAAACAGCTGCTGTTCTCTGCATGTTATTTACATGGTAAATATGCTGACAATTTGCAGATCTGCCTGGAAATTAACTCTCCGGCTGTTTTCATTTACAAGGACGAAAACCCATACCTTCTTATATGTACCTGACACTGCCATATGAACACTGATGTTGCTTTATTCTCTTTGGTACTCTATATTTCCTTTGGAAAAAGGAGCAATGGTTTATAACAGAGATGGCCAACCTGAAGCTCTCCAGCTGTTCCAAAACTACAAGTCCCAGCATATCTACACTGCCCACAGCTATCAGCCCACAGCAGGGCTTGGTGGGAGTTGTAGTTTTACAACAGCTGGAGAGCCGCAGGTTGGCTATCCCTGGTTTATGAACTGAATTGTTTTGCGCGTTTATTGGGTGATTGGTGGCACATTTAGATGGCTAGATTATCGGGAACGAGCGTTCGCAGGCACAGTCATTTCCAATAATCTGGACAATTATTGGTTCGCCTAAATCCACCTTTAGGGAACACTTATCAAGATAACTGACGACCAAAACTGCATGAATGTCCACAAACATTTTCCATGGTTCTGAATTCTATTGAAAGGTTTCTACTCTACCAAGGTCCTTTGGGGTTTTGTTGCCATGGCATTTTTTTTATATTCAGGGGTGGGATTCAAATTTTTAACAACAGGTTCTCTACTCAACGGCGGACACGTGGCATCACGACACATGTTTATATATATCGTACATACTCCATATATATGCAATACACATACACATAAATACACCATATATACACTACACACACATAAATACACCACATATACACTACACACACATACCACCGACTTTTAAAAAGCCTAATGAGCTAACTATGGAATGAAAGCGCTCATCTCCATTTGCCGTCGCCAGAGCACCGGATCGTGATTCAGCTGGTAACACGGTTCTCCGATCGGATTGTAATTTTAACAACCGGATCTGGAGAACCTGAGGGAACTGGCTGAATCCCATGCCTGTACATGGCATAACAGAGGAGAAAATGGTGGCCGCACAAAGCACATGGCAAGGGACAGCACATGGCAGCATAGATGAGTATACAGGTGATGACATCACTACACAGAGGAGCACATGGTGGCACTGGTAGCACAGCTGCACATAGCACTAATATGGAGGAGAGTGGTTATAGTCACAAATGATGTAGGTGTTTTGTGCCACTGTTAATTCTGTGTTCAAATTTTTATTCTCTTGAGAAGGGTACATCAACTTTTTTTCGGGGGGTGGCTGGGGCCAGGGGCAGTAACAAAGCACTAGAACAGCCAAGCTTACCTTCACAGTTCCTCAGCAGAAACGAACATGTCCCACCTAACAATGTGCCTAAATAAACTGAAGCTGGGCTGTCTGTACACTGCCCATCAATCCCTACTAGTATAATAAAATTGGCCCCTATAATTGGCAGCTGAATATGTCAGAGCGGGCTGCCAGCCAATAGAACAACAGAAGCAGTACTGGCAAAGCCTGTGCCAGTACTGCGGATCTTTACTGGCCAGCACCAGAGGAGGCAGACTGCACGCAGTCAATGATACTTGATGGTATCGTCGAGGACAAGAGAGGAGGCGGAGCAACAAGCCAGCAGCATCTGACTACGGAGCTGCACTGGTAATTACATTCCTGGGGGGGCATGTGCAGGGAGGGGACTTGAGCTGGGGATTTGTTGCTACGGGATTTGTGTTAGGCCTCATTCACACAGTCAGTGTTCGGTCAGTGATTTCCATCAGTGATTGTGAGCCAAAACCAGGATTGGAGCCTCCACAGACATAAGGTATAAGGGAAAAATCTTCACCTGTTCTGTATTTAGAGCCGCACCTGGTTTTGGCTCAAAATCACTGATGGAAATCACTGACTGAACACTGACGTGTGAATGAGGCATTAGTGAGTGGCCGCTGGGGGGTTTTGAAAGTGATTTATGCTGCAGGACCGGGTCAGGATTCCTGCTTCTCACTGGTCCTGCGAACCTGCTGTAATTTTAACAAATGGTTCGGCAGAACCGGAGAGAACCAGCTGAATTCCATGCCTGGTTATATTGCAGATTAGAAAATGAAAACTGAATTCTGATTCTTCACTTTGGACATCTCTAAAACAGTTGTGATACTGTAGCCTCAAAGGGGGAAATTTGATTTTAATTCAGGTCTTGAGTGCGATGCTATAATTTGTCCCAAATGTATTAAATGTCACACATTTTTCACCTTAAGGACCAGGCCAAATTTTGGAAATCTGTCATGTGTCACTTTATGTGGTAATAGCTTTGGAGCACTATCACTTATCCAAGCCATTCTGAGATTGTTTTCTCGTGACATATTGTACTTCATGACAGTGGTAAATTTGAATCAATATAAATCACCTTTATATATAAAAAAATTCCTAAATTTACAGAAAATTTGGAAAAATTTGTAATTTTCGAAATTTGAATTTCTCTGCTTTGAAGGCAGATAGTGATTCCTCACAAAATAGTTATTACTTTACATTTCCCATATGTCTACTTTATGTTGCCATCATTTTATAGATGTAATTTTATTTTTTGGGGACGTTAGAAGGCTTAGAATTTTAGAAGTAATTCTTAAAATTTTTAAGAAATTTTCCAAAACCATTTTTTTAAGGACCAGTTCAGTTCTGAAGTCACTTTGTGGGGCTTACATTATAGAAACCACCATAAATGACCCCATTTTAGAAACTGCACCCCTCAAGGTTTTCAAAACTGATTTTACAAACTTTGTTAACCCTTTATGTATTCTACAAGAATTAAAGGAAAATGGAGGTGACATTTCTAAATTTCACTTTTTTTGGCAGATTTTCCATTTTAGTCCATTTTTTCCTGTAACACATCAAGGGTTAATAGCTAAACAAAACTCAAAAACTATAACCCTGATTCTGCGATTTACAGAAACACCCCACATGTGGTCGTAAACTACTGTATGGGCACACGGCAGGGCGCAGAAGAAAAGGTACGTCAGATGGTTTTTGGAGGGCAAATTTTGCTGGACTGGTATTTAGACACCATGTCCCATTTGAAGCTCCCCTGATGCACCCCTACAGTAGAAACAACCAAAAAGTGACCGTATTTGGTAAACTAAGGGATAAGTGTTATTGATACTATTTTGGGTTACATATGATTTTTGATTGCGTTACGCTTTTTGTTAGGCAAGGTAACAAAAAATGGCTGTTCTGGCACAGTTTTTATTTTTTGTTTTGTTCATCTGACAGGTTAGATCATGTGCTATTTTTATAGAGCAGAATATTACGGATGCGATGATATCAAATATGTCTACTTTCTTTGTTTATTTCAGTTTTACATAATAAAGCATTTTTGAAAAAAATTATGTTTTTGTGTCTACATTTTCTGAATGCCATATCTTTTTTATTTTTCTGCCAATCATCTTGTGCAGGGGCTAATTTTTTGCAGGAAGAGTTGGCATTTTTATTGGTACCATTTTTGGGTACATATGATTTTTTGATCATTCATTATTACACTTTTTGGGGCAAGGTGACCCAAAAATTGGTAATTTTGGCACAGTTTTTATTTATTCATTTTTACTGTGTTTACCTGAGGGTTTAGGTCATGTGACATTTTTGTAGAGCAGGTTGTTACGGACGCGGCGATACCTAACATGTATACTTATTTTTATTTATTTAAGTTTTACACAATAATATCATTTTTGAAACAAAAAAATCATGTTTTAGTGTCTCCATAGTCTGAGAGCTGTAGTTTTTTAAATTTTTTTGGCGATTATCTCAGGTAGGGGCTTATTTTTTGCGGAATGAGGTGATGGTTAGATTGGTACTATTTTGGGGGCATGCGCCTTTTTGATCGCTTGGTGTTGTACTTTTTGTGATGGTAGGTGACAAAAAAATTTTCTTTTTTTACAGTTTATTTTATTTTTTTTACAGTGTTCACCTGAGGGGATGGGTCATGTGATATTTTTATAGAGCTGGATGTTACGGACGCGGCAATACCTAATATTTTTAGGGTATTTTATTTTTTAACCAATTACAAATGTACGGGCGGATTGGGAACTTAAAGTGGCACTGGAAAAAAACTAAAAGTGGCCCCATGTTGTAGGTGGGTCCAAATTGACAAGACGGGACAACAGAAGTAGGCAGGGCCCCAGTATAACCGAATACCACAGGGCAGCACAAGATACTGCTGTCCCAACCACAGCATTCAACTGTATCACAGTTGAAGGGAGTCTTTCATCTGTTTTTCACCAATATAACTAAGAGCAGTGCCCCACAGAAGATTGCAGACACATCCCAGACATACCTGTGTGCATAAGGAGTGCACCTGTGGCCGTTGAGCATCAGATCACTATATACCTGGCCTGCGGCCATCAAGAGAGCTTGAGTGGCACCCTGGGCTACGGCCCACCGGAAAATTTCCCTGTAGAGTCTATGGCCAATCCGCCCCTGCGTATATGGGAAAATGTTAGATTTTTTTTTTTTACTCTTTTTAAACTTTTTTTTTACACTTTTTTGACTCAGACCCACTTAGTAACATAGTTTATAGTTACTAAGTGGGTCTGAGTCCAAAAAGTGTGTACTGCAGTGTATTTTCAGTCATAGTAAGCCTGATCAGGCTCCTGCCTTTAGCAGGAGG
This sequence comes from Rhinella marina, assembly GCA_900303285.1. Classification (NCBI taxonomy): domain Eukaryota; kingdom Metazoa; phylum Chordata; class Amphibia; order Anura; family Bufonidae; genus Rhinella; species Rhinella marina. Next base: position 160,165 of record ONZH01006899.1, on the reverse strand, counting down.
TTGATCAGGCTTAGCTATACCATGGCGAAAGCATCCGGTTGCCATGGTAACCATCAGGATGCTGCCACAGCAGAGGAGCGGCCCGATGGGGGAGGGAGCTCCTTCCCTCTGTGAACCCCTCAAGCATCGGGTCGCTGACACAGCACAGCAGCGACCCGATGGGAGAGGGAGCTCCCTCCCTGTTAACCCCTTCCATACAGCGGTCTCTATGGACTGCGGCATGGAAGGGGTTAAACGCTGACATCGGTGCCAGCATCGGTCATTACAGCAGAGTGTCAGCTGAATATTACAGTTGACACTCTGCGTGTAGTGCTACACCGCTCAGCCATCCTGATTTCCTCAGGGAAGGGGGGGCTACCGTCGGCCATCCTGAAACGGGTGGGGTGGGGGGATCTATTTTAAATCAACAACGCGGGGGGCCAGGGGATGTTCTGGGTGCCTAATATAAAACTTTTAGGAGGATCTGATCCCCACAGTCTCGGACTGCGGGGATCAGATCCTTTCAGAGGGCATTAGGATCCTCTGATTGGCTAGTCTGTACAGACTAGCCAATCAGAGCAATCGCTGGCCCAGGACTGCCCTCATTGGCCTCAGGCCAGCTATCTGAGACCCCTTGCTGTATGTAACAGCAGACCTGGTGACAGTTTAATGCCATGATGTGTATACTCGTCATGGAGCACTAAATAGCAGTGCTTTATGACGAGTATACACGTCAAATAGCGTGAAGGGGTTAACCATGCCCTATTTCCATCCACTCTTCAAAAGTGGAGATAGTGATGTCAAAATCCCACAAATATAACGTGCCAAAAATTGTGCCATTGTTTATGGTGAATCCGCACAAAGAATTATCTGAAGTTCCAACATAATATCAGCAGATGTGCTTGTTCCAAAAGATAAGAAATTTTGAGCAGCAGTTACAGGTTCATTCACATGACCACTGTTCACATCCATGTGTAGAACAGACAACGTATGAACTGAACACTGACCCACTATAGTCAGTTCACATGTGTGGTTTCCAACGTGGGCCATGCAGAGAAAATCGCAACATGCATTATTTAGGTCTGATTTTCATACAAGATTTGCCCATTCAAGCAAATGGGAGTGCTATAAAAATGGACGCACAATCATGACATCTGTGTGCAGTCCATTTAAAAATAAAATCATTATTTTAACTAATAGCATACCACTGGATTCAGGTGACTATGCCTAAAAGAAGGGAATTTATACACTTCTCAAAAAAATCAAATGAACTCTTAAAGTGGTTTTCCGAGACTTTTCTACTGATGAGTCATCAGAATCTGATCACTGGGGGTCCAATACTCGGCACCCCGAGCTTTTTAAGAAGGTGCCCACACTCACAGTAGCGTCATGGCCTTCTCAGCGCTTTCCCTAGGCCGCATAATGTCACGTATATCGGTCACACTGTCTACACGCAGTTCAGCCCTATTGAAGTGAATGAGGCTGAGCTGTGAAAACAAGCACAACTGCCATCAAATGGATGGGGCAGTGCTTAGTGAGCTGAGAGAAGGCCGCAACACTACTGTGAGCGTGTGTGCCTTCTCTAACAGCTGATTGGCAGGGGTCCCAGGTGACGGATCCCCCATTGATCAGTAGAAGAGTCTTGAAAAATCCTTTTAGATCACTCTTCAGATCTCAATGTATGCAAGGTTCAAGTTGTATGTCTTTGCTGACGGTCAATGGAAACCAGAGTCATCAGCAATTTGAGGGTTGGATTCCAAATCAATCAGAAAATACAATTAAAAAATTCTAATTACTGGTGAATCCAATTTCTGTGAATTTCAACTCATAGTGTCAGTCAGTCATGTGTATGACCCCACATGTATGCATGCTCCTAATGATGTCCTGATGATGATGGTGGATCTCCTCTTGGGCACTTGGCACTACTTGAGTTCCTGGACAGTCTGTGATACTACTTGGCAGAGTCAATGTAATGGTACAGATGTCCCAGAAATTCCCATCTGGATTCAGGTCTGGGGAACATGATGGTCAGTCAGTGACAGTGATGCCTTTGTCATCCAGGAATTGCCTACACACTCTGTCCTTCAAGGATATGCTTCCCCAGACCATCACTGACCCACCAGCAAACTAGTCATGCTGAATGATGTTGCAAGCAGCATAATGTTTACCACAACATCTCTAGACTTGTTCACTTCTCTCATATGTGCTGAGTATGAACCTGCTCTTATCTGTCAAGGCAATGGTGGAGTTGCCAAATCTGGTATTCTTTGGTTAATGCCAATCAAGCTGCTTTCATTGCTGTGACCACAGATACCATTACAGGATGTCAGGCCCTCATGCCAACCTCATGGCATCTGTTTCTGACAGTTTGATAAAACACATTCAGACCAATAGCCTACTGGAGGTCATTTTGGGAACGCATTTCTCCAAGGGAACGCAATTCTCCTCCTGTTCAGATTCTGGGTCCTTCTACAACCCTGTCCAGCTCTATAACGGCCTGTGTCCTCGTATAGTCTCCATGCTCTTGAGACTGTGCTGGGAGATGCAGCAACCATGCAATGGCACTTATGGTGAAGCAGGACTACCAATGTAACCTGAATGGTCTGCAGGTACCGCCTCATGCTACCAGCAGAGACAAAGGCACAAACAAAATTACATTTTGGAGGTTTTGTTTTGTATTTTACTATTACTTTGTTTACTATAAAAATCATCTTTTTTTGGTGCTAGTACACAGACACAGGTTTTAGATTGCTTATCTAAAAGAGCCCTATAGGGAGTTTCCTATTTTAAATACAGCTTAACTGTATCCACATCTCAGCTGAGAGCAGGACTAGGAATGTACAGGTCTCTAGCTTTGAATGTAAAGAAGAGCCTTCTCATTCACAAAGGCCTTGATTTATCAACAGGGGAAAATTGTAGTTTGTCTTCACATTTGTCTGTTTGTGTAAAGGTAATGATCTGTGTACCAAAATTATGAAAGTGGCGCTTGCTAAATATAAGGCAGGCAAACTATCACATTCTGACTTATTTTCACCTGCCACAACTACGGCAGGTCAGGAGTGGAGTGCAATTGTGACAATTTTTGGCAACTTTTCAAAATGTCACAAATGATAAATAAGGCCAAAAACCAACATACTCCACAAGAACGCCCACAAAACAGTTGGCCACCTTAGCAGGAGAAAAAAAATGTTACTGTTGTGTCTACTGACACATTTGTCTTACACCGACCGCAAAGACACAATTTACTCTAAAATAAAGACATAACCAGTTCGATAAATCAGGGCCAACGTTTTTTTTTGTAGCTGGAATAGCCCTTGAAGTAAACTTTTATCATTTAGTTTCGCTCCTCGTTTGTAAAAAGTTGTTTTCTATGGCACAGGCCTAAAACAAACCAATATGGGTTCCTAGAAAATAATGAGGTATATGAGCATACTCTTCCAACAAAAGACAAAATACTACCGTAAACCATGCAAGTCTTTGTGCCACCATGAACAGTACTAGCAAATGTTAAAGGGGTTCTCCGGGAATTAAGAAAATTAAAATACTTAAATATTTCTTTATTATAAATATATTCTTAAAAACCTTTCATTATTTATAATGGCTCGTTTTGTCTGAGGAGTGTTTTGTCTGCTTGTCAGGGATTATGATTCTGAATACAGATGATAAGATCTTTAGCTGAATCTCTGGGGAATTTAGTTCATGATGAGACATGAAGTACAGAGAGAACAGACAGGACAGACTGTGGTAATTTGTTGCTATGGTAATGGAGAATGCATACAAGTGCTGATGCTCATTAGCCACACCCCCACCATCCTCTTATGTCTCCTCATCTTCTTCATTCCCACAGAGATTCACCTGTATTCAGGATCATGATTCCTGACAAGCAGAGAGGAGGATGAGGCAGCTCTATAGTTCAGTATTGTGAAGTAACTTGTCCTCCTGTGTGATTAGGACAGGTTTTGTGTGTACTGATAGGACGGTGGCCATTTTATTTCTCTTAATAATTGCTCCCTAGACAAAACGAGCCATTATAAATAATGAAAGGTATTTGTGAATATGTTTATTATAAAATAATATTTAAGTATTTTCATTTTTTTTTTAGTTCCTGGAGAACCCCTTTAAAATAAAAAAAAATATGGTACTCCTTGCTCCAGTATATGTGCCTGCTGCAAGGTGATATATGACTGACTGCTGTAGCCACACAGACTGCCGGCTTTGCTGTAGGGTAACCATTTTTGAGGGTTGGCAAATATGTAATTTATTGAGAATACATTAATTCATGTTAATATTATGAGAACAAGCTATTGCTACTGCATTGTTTCTGGGCAGCAGATCATTGTCCGTAAATGATAATTTAGGTGCCTGCACGAATGACAGGATCATCCAATGAACCAGCATTGACGGGAACAAGCGTTCGCAGAAACGTTCGTCCCCAATACGCGGCCCCACTATGGGGCTGTGTAAACTCCCCATTGGAGGAAATGTGCAGAATCAAATTTTGCTAAAGTTTGGCAAAAAATAAAGGGCTCTAGAATAAAACAGGCTAAGGACCATGAAATTTACAAAATTAGCTATCGGGGCTATTGTAGAACAAGTATTTATGGTATACCCTTCTATAAAAGCAGCTCTATCACTAAGGGGACAGACATAGCCTGTTTGGCAGGTTGCTCCACTGTTGCGTGTTTATCTCCATATCTAGGATCTTGGTTCACACCAGCCAGGACATCTTATTTACCCAGAAGCTGCCTATGCTGTAAATCATCCTTCTGTTTCTATAATATACTGTAAAGTGTACTACTAGACTTTTTAACCATTAACTTTCTCTGTCCAGTTTATTTTCTCTGAATCATTTCATTGCTAATGTGTAAATGTAAAATAGACTTCCAGCTTATTACTGTACTGAGCACCTGTCAGGTCCCTTATGCTTTCATAATGTAGTGAGACACCAGATCTCAGCAGTCTATTAAATAGGACCTGTCCCCACTCCTGACATGCCCGTTTTAATAGCTTCATTCATTCCCCACGTAATAACAGTTCTGGAGCATCTATTCTTATGTATGAATTACTAGCAGTCTGCAGTAAGGGTACAGAGGGGTGGTAACAAGTTAGGGGTGTGTACCTGCACAGACTCACTCTGTCCAATCAGTGCTGCCATTTTCAGACTGTGTAGGTACACACCCCCAACTGGTTACCACATCCTGTACCTTTACTGCAGACTGCTAGCAATTCATTCAAAACTTCTAGTAGAAATATTAAAGGAATGGCACAACATAGAGCCATAAGAATAGATGTTCCAGAATTGTTATTACATGGGGAATGCATGAAGCTATTAAAGGGTTTCTGTCACCAGTTTTTTCGGTATGACTCAGGCTGACATTAGAGATGTGCTAATGTCACCTGATTCCAAATATATATCTGTTTTATTTACTGGTGCCCCCATTTTTTATATAAAATTAACTTTTATTTTATGCTAATAAGGCCTCTAGGTGCAAGGGCCGTTACCCCTGCTCCTAGAGGCTCTGTTGATTGACAGGCCCAGGCAGAGAAGAAACACTCCATTCACCATAGCTTGCAAGAACCTTCAACGATGTCATGACCATGTGATCAGTCACATGGTTAGGATCACACAAACAGCCTGTCTCCTCCTAAACCATGTGACTGATCACATGGTCATGACATTATTGAAGGTCCTTGCAAGCTATGGTGAATGGAGTGTTTCTTCTCTGCCTGGTCCTGTCAATCAACAGAGCCTCTAGGAGCAGGGGTAACGCCCCTTGCACCTAGAGGCCTTATTAGCATAAAATAAAAGTTCATTTTATATAAAAATGGGGGCACCAGTAAATAAAACAGATATATATTTGGAATCAGGTGACATTAACACATCTCTAATGTTAGCCATACCGAAAAAACTGGTGACAGAAACCCTTTAAAACAGGCATGTCAGGAGTGGTAAAAGGTCCACTTTAAGTTTGCATATTTGTGTAGTAATTTTTAGAAATGAAATGTCCCCACAAACCCCAGGTGCTGATTGACAGGTTTCTCCCTAAACTTGACAATCAATGTCTTAAGGGCAGGAGAAGCCCACCTAGCCTGAACATCATTGTGACCACAGCATCTGATCAGTTATTTACTGGGAGTGCAACACGCAGGAGCAGTTCGGTTGTTATGTCAGCCTGTAGCCTGAAGGCTCCAAGGTCTGAATAGTAATGTTCCTGTCCAGTGGCAGGGCTTACTAGGTACCCAGTAAGTTTCCCATAGACCACAGTGGTAAGCTATCTCAGTCTATAGTATAAGCAATCTAATGATAACATGTTGAATTTCCCGGGGTAATGGGGGGTGTATTTGATAAAAATAAAACAAAGTAAAGAAAAGTTTTAAGAAATCTCCATTTCACAAATGATTATTTAAAAAAAATAAAGGTCTTTGGTATCGCCACATCAGAAATCGCCAACCTATTAAAATATAAAAGTGTTTATTCAGTATAGTGAATGGCATAGAAATAAAACAAAACCCATAAAATAAGGAAGGAATAGTTTTTTTTTTCAATTTCCATTCTTATTTGAGATCAGTTTTTCAGTAGCCAGCGGAATTTTGTATGAAGTATGATACATAAAAACCTTGACATCCTTTCTGAGCTGTGTTCATTTATGGGATTATCTCATAATAAGTGTAAAAAAAAAAATCTGACATCATATAGTACATGACAATCTCTTTCTAACAAATCTAGAACCAGCCCTGTACCTCACATGGAACCAGAGATCTCCCCGTTCATTGCTCCAATTGTTCTGGTTGATTTATTTCAGTCTGGCAGCTCAGGGGGTGGATCTTTTCTCATGGGTGTGTCCTCTCTACTACATTTCTCTCCCTATAACTGTCACAGCTTCTAAAAGAAGAAAGGGCCAGTTGCAGTTGAAGGATGGGAGTTAACATGTGCGACCACCTCAGAGATGTTACTGAAGTGGACACAGAAATAATGAAAAGAACAAACATCAGGTGGCACAGGTACATTTTATTACATAACGGGTTACATTCAGTGACAAAAGTATTCAGATCCAGGTGCTGGTTTGTAAAAAGTAGAATACTTTTCATAGGACAACCCATTTACAAGAAAGCCTCCCTTTCATTGCAGTTTGTCGCTTCCAAGCCACAGACTGTGAACTGGTGCTTGTTAATGACATCACAGATAAAGAAGAAGTTTATAGTCTGTTACCATGGAGCATCTTACAGAACATGAACTATTATCTCAGTGAATGGAAAGTTTTCCTTTGAATGAAGACAGCTCTGAAAATGCGGGAGGTGTCTACGTTGCCAATTTCGGAAGCATAGCTCTCTTTAATGTTAGTTTTAATACAGGGACACCTTTTCATTTTTCAACAGGGGTAGCACAATTATAAAGTTTGTAGAAGAGCAGTAGGAAAACACCGATCCCTCAATCCCTGCTTGCATTTCTTTTAACTGAAAGTCTTATGACATTGAAAGAGTTTCTATTGAACAGCTCAGCTCATGAACTAGTTAGTATGGCATTCATTTCCACAAATAACAGTGTCTTCTTGTCATCCCAGTATAATGCTGATCACCTTTAGAGATTTCGTCTCACTCTGTGTTCTTCTCTGGTTGAATAATTTATTGTACCTTGATGTTATCAGATGAGCTGTTTTCAAGAAAGTTTTGCATAGAGGGAACATTTATCAAAGTTTAACTTCCTGTTCTTCACCAGCAATTAAATTGCATCATGTATCAAAGTTAAAAAATGGTAATTTTGTTTGTCAACAGGTAATGTCCTGGAAACCAGAATTCTTGAAGCATTTGAACTTGTATTCCTGTAAGCAGTGATGTTAACTTCAGAGTTTTTCTTTCGCACGTTTATTCATTCAGTGATGTTCACAGGTGAACCTAAATAGACAAAGTAAAAAATAAAAAAGCGGCATGGCAATTAATAGAGGAAAAAAACAAAACCGACCATCACCCCGATTAACTGACGGCACTTTGCATATGTAGTTTTTTTGGTTCGGTTTTTGTGATGTCATAAATCGAGGTTACATATTCAATTAATCACAATTTTCATTTCTGTCATTATCGCCCGGCCCTAGTTAGTGCCATACCCACCATAAAGGCAGACCACACCACTTGTGCTGAGAGGGGATCCAGGACTGAACTGCTCAAGCTGCTTTCATTCTCATGGTCATTTAGTGAAATTAAAAAAACTGCAGCCGCCATTAGGGGGAGCTAATTGCATACAGACTTCTACAGTGTTGCATTAAAGGGGTACTCCAGTTACAAGACTGGATTGAGGATAATAAGAAAAATAACTGCTAAATCAATGGGGGGGTTGATGCACTGTGCCGCCCCATTTATCTCTGCCGGCAGGGCCGGCCTTAGGGTAGATGGCGCCCTGTGCGAAACTTTCTCTCGGCGCCCCCCCCATTAATATATATATATATTTACTTAAAGAAGTATGTGTCATCCCATCTCCATTATCCCATACAGAAAAATATAGTGACAGTACTAACATCATACAGTATAGAGCTATAAATAGAGTGTAGAGATATATAGAGTGATATAGGACTGTATAGAGAACTATAAATACAGTGCAGAGATATATAGAGTACGACAGTATATATATATATATATATATATATATATATATATATATATACATATATATATCTCTACACTGTATTTATAACTCTCTATACTGTCCTATATCACACTATATATCTCTGCACTGTATTTATAGCTTTCTATATTGTCCTATATCACTCTATTCTCTATATATCTCTGCACTGTATTTATAGCTCTATACCAGGGGTGCACAACTTGCGGCCCGGGGACCACATAGCATTCTATGCGGCCCCAACCATCTGGAGGCAGACATGTATGTCTATGTCTTGTGGCTGCTCACATGTATTTTTCATATATTCTCCCATTAGATAGGAGTCCTGGAACTGTAAGTAGACATTAATGGTATATACTGTATGTTCAATATGCAATAAATAAAGTATTTTAGTTCTTAATACCCCTTTAAATTTTATTTTCGGCCCTCGTCATTGTTTCAGTCTGGCAATGTGGCCCCCAACCGGAAAATGTTGTGCACCCCTGCTCTGTACAGTCTGACTTTTAATACTGTCACTATATTTTCCTGTATGGGATAATGGAGATGGCACACACATAGCTCACATCACTAAACCCCTCACTTGTGTTTAATCATGTGTGAGTTATGTGTGCCATGACTGCCATCTCTATTATCCTATACAGGATGGGGCCTTAAGTCAGGTCAGGTCATAGTGCGCGCCGGCAGGGAAGACAGTGGAGCGCGGAACCTGATGGCAGCGCAGGACAGGTAAGTATGTTTTTTTTAAAGTGGCTGGGTGGGCTGATCTGAGGTCTGAGGGGGGGCACAAGACGCTGGTCTGAGGGGGGCACAAGACGCTGTACAGGAGCAGGCCAGGCCATTAAGGGGGCGCTCTGGCAGGGCGCCCCCTTAACTGGCCAGGAGTGAAGCGCCGTGTGCAACCGCACGGGTCGCACACCCCAAAGGCCGGCCCTGTCTGCCGGTGATAGCTAAGTTCGTAGAAGAGGATTCTTTACGGTAAGAGCAGTGAGACTATGGAACTCTCTGCCTCAGGAGGTGGTGATGGTAAGTTCACTAAAAGAGTTCAAGAGGGGCCTGGATGTATTTTTGGAGGGTAATAATATTACAGGTTATAGTTACTAGAGGTGGGTTGTTGATCCAGGGAGTAATTCTGATTGCCTGATTGGAGTCGGGAAGGAATTTTTTTCCCTAAAGTGGGGAAAACTGGCTTCTATCTCACAGGGTTTTTTTGCCTTCCTCTGGATCAACTTGTAGGAAAACAGGCCGAACTGGATGGACAGATGTCTTTTTTTCGGCCTTATAAACTATGTTACTATGTTACTATGTTACTTGGCTGTCTCTTGAAATCCATAGATCTTAAATGGAGTCAGTCATCACAATTCAAAAGGGGGGGGTACACAAGACCCCCATTCTTATATTCATTGGAGTTCCCAGCGGTCAGACCCACTGATTCAACAGATATCACCTATCCAGTATATAGAGGATAATTTGTTTTAACCAGAACACTGCTTTAAATTCAGTGGGGACTGAATGATTGTGTATATGGTTCCACATACCATAGTAGTTTCTGAAGGCAGACCAAATTAATATACATATATACCGTTATATATACTTCAGTTTACCCCTTTTTAGGATAAGTCCATTCTGAGTTTTGCATTGAGTAAGTCTATGTAAAGTTATATTCCCTGGATTTTTATTCCACAGTCTTCAAAAGATCAGGTGAAGAGTGGCCAAAGATGGAAGGAGGAAAGGAGGAGATGTCAGGAACCATATATTCGTATAAGCTTTAGGGACTCTGTAGAAAGATTAAAGCTAGAAATGACCATCTCGCAGATTTCAATGGGTATGTTGATGGCGGGCATTGTAAAAATATATAACTGAGTGTAGGTTTCTATACTCACATTTGTAAGGACCATGGTGAAATAATCTTGCCTTCACCATAATGCGTCTTGTTCCTTCTTGCGCCGTCCTATGACGTTCCTATGAGACATACTCTCTAGTGGTTCTCTTATCTCTGTCTTCTCCATATGTTTTTCTAAACAACACACAAAGCAGCCAAATTATTCAAACACTTCAGTGTTTCTAGTGTCAAATTTCAGCTTTGAGCTCATTAATTAGGCAGCAAAATCATTATGTCTTCTTGAGAGACCAGGGATTTTTGTTTGCCTTTGAGAAATCATTGAAAAATCTCACAAAATACAAAAAAAGGAAAATAATTCTGTCATGAAACAAAATGTTTTTGATTTCCCTTATTTATGAATTTCATTTCTACTACTTACTATAACGCCCGGTATACTGATGACAGAATGAATATGTTGGAGTGTTTGACTTTAATAACACACACTGAGGGTACATGCACATGGAAGAATAGATGATGCGGATTTTCTGCATGGATTTTCATATAGTATTTGCTGCATTTCCACACAGAAATCTGCATCTGTTATTTGCAGATTTTTTAATGGGTTTTATCACGGATTTGCCACAGATCTCACTCTTTGAATTGCAAAGGGTGAACGCTGCAGAGAAAATCCACACAAACAATTGACTTGCAGATGGCTCTTAGTGAATTAGGGTTTGTTCACATATCAGTTATTTGATCAGTTATTTCCATCAGTTATTGTGAGCCAAAACCAGGAGTGGACACTAAACAGAGATCAGGTATAATGAAAAGATCTGCACCTGTTCTGTGTTTTTGACCCGCACCTGGCTTTGGTTCACAATAACTGATGGAAATAACTGATCAAATAACTGATATGTGAACAACCCCTTAGTGGCATCTCTGACAGTCCATGCACCAGAAACTGACGTGTACGCCAGCCAGGAATAACAACACAATCAGGTGAGTACCTGTCTTTACATTACCTTACCCCATTTACCCGAAAGGTATCACCCAATGTGGCGCTTTGCCCCCATATCTGTTTTTACTAGCCATAATGATAACACTGTAGCAGTTATATACACTAGGTTGTACTAAAGAAAGCCAGGGGCCTTGTCTTGTAGATGTACTGTGTTTACTTTCTGCTATGTTAGTCTTGGCCGTGGTGAACCTCTTCAGCGTTTCCTGTGTGGGCTGGAATGCTCTGCAGCTTGTCACACCTGTCTGTGATCATGGAAGCAGTCAGCATTGCAGGAGCTGGCAGCCTCCCAGCTACGTGAAACCTGGCACTGCCCCTAGGGGACCATGCTTGACCCCAATACTGAGTAGACTGTGCTCGATATGCGCAAGATAAAACATAATTCAGCATTTCCCAACAAACAGAGCTGCATCCTGGTAACAGAGGGATACAAGTAATCTAACTTTTATATTTCATCTTCTTGCAGACGTGTCGATCCGTTGTGCTTCTGATAATAGAATGTCTGCAGGGTTCTGCATGTATTTAGTAATACGATGAATTGATTTGAGAAGTTAACAGCAGAATACTGTGACATATGTGAGGAAGCAGCAGCCGGTTCCAGTGTCTAATAACCCGACTTCCCTGAGCAGATCCTATTAGCAACACTTCTGTAGGCAATGTATGCTTAATAAACCATCAAGGAAGCACAGGGTAAGAAGATTGCAATCTGACAAAATGGGCTGGAAGGAGCCAGACGCATTAGGCCTCTTTCACACGAGCGTCGCGGATTTGTTCAGGATGCGTTGCGGATGCGTTGCGTTAAAAACGCGCGGATTGCATGCGGATGCAATGCGTTGCGTTGCGTTTTTAACGCACCCCCATTCATTTCTATGGAGCCTGGGCTGCGTGAAAAACGCAGAATATAGAACATGCTGCGTTTTTCACGCAACGCAGAAGTGATGCGTGAAAAAAAACGCTCATGTGAAGAGCCCCATTAAAATGAATGGGTCAGGATTCAGTGCGGGTGCAATGCGTTCGCATCACGCATTGCACCCGCGCGGAAATCTCGCCCGTGTGAAAGGGGCCTTAGATTAATATTGACAGACATCAAGAGATGATCCCCAACTATACATTAGATTGGCTGCAAATCCCCCACCATTAATATAATATGTATGGAAGGGGCTATTAACATAGTTTAAAAAAAAACTAAAAACCTATATACGCCATTCTGAATCTCCACCACTCTAGCACAGCTGCTTTGATCCTTCCCACCTGGCTCATATATTGCACGTAAACCACTGAGGCCGGTGACTGACTGCAGCAGTCACATATGGTACATGGGCACGTCATCACTGCAATCACAAACATGACATCATGGCTACAACTTCGGGTAGAATTGGTGAGTATAACATTTTAGTATTATTTTAATAGCTCCGCTGCTTTTACCAAAACATTTTTAGCTCTTATAGGGGTTATCTAATGTTCAGTGTAAAAATATGAGAATAAGATATAACAAAGCTAAGATCAGTCCTGTTATTTTCATGGATACATTGCTCCAATTGTTCTGCTAAATTTTCTTTAAGCTGGCAGATCGGGAGGGCTCCTTTATCAGAGTGTGTGTCCTTTCTGCTGCAGCTTTCTCTCATCACAACTAAGGGCTCATTCACATCACCGTTCAGCCTTTCCATTCTCCTGCACGGAAAGGACGGATTCGGGACATAATTGAGATGAACGGAGACTACGGACCCCATAGTCTATAATGGGGTCCGTTAGGTTTCCACTCAGAAGATGATTTTGGAGCGGAGACAAAAGTTGTGCACGCAGGAGCGGAAACCTAACGGATTCCATTATAGTCTATGGGGTCCCTTAGGCTCCGTTCGGCTCAGTTATGTGCCGAATCCGCCCTTTCCGTTCTCCTGCTCCTAAACGGAGCAGGAGAACGGAAAGGCTGAACGGTGATGTGAACGAGCCCTAAGGTGGCATGTCCTTTCTGCTACAGCTCTTTCCCTGTCCAAGCTTGCAGAGGCAAATCATTGATTGTCAATGCCTTAGGCCCCTTTCACACTGGCGAGATTTCCGCGTGGGTGCAATGCGTGATGCGAATGCATTGCACCCGCACTGAATCCTAACCCATTAATTTCAAGGGGGCTTTTCACATGAGCAATGTTTTTCACGCATCAGTTCGCCGTTGCGTGAAAATTGCAGCATGTTCTATATTCTGCGTTTTTCACGCAGGCAAGTGCGGATGCAATGCGTGATTCACTGATGGTTGCTAAGAGATGTTGTTTGTAAACATTCAGTTTTTTTATCACGCGCGTAAAAACGCATCAAAAACCTTTGCACCCGCGCGGAAAAAACTGAACAATTGCGTGCGGATTGGTGCGGATGCGTGCCGATTTTCCGGAACGCATCCAGACTGAATCCGTGACGCCCGTGTGAAAGAGGCCTAATAGACATTCTGTTTTACTGTGACTGACATAATACAATGTGATACAGATGAAATACAGTGTATTATATGGGCATTCCGGGAGTCACAGGTTCTGGTTTCTTACTGGGAAAAAAAATTGAAAAAAAATGTTTGAAAGTTTTTTTTTCATTTTTTTTTAAACACCTTTACCTTTGTAAAAATAAAAAAATAATTTAAAAAAGTTATGGCTTTTTAAATCTGGAAATGAAACCAATCAGATTCCACCTTTCATATTTCAGAGCTCCTTTGGAAAATGAAAGTTGTAATCTGATTTGCTGCTTTGGGCAACTAAGGGCTTGTTCACACGTCAGTTATTTGATCAGTTATTTCCATCAGTTATTGTGAGCTAAAACCAGGAGTGGAAGCTCCACAGACATAAGGTATAATGAAAAGATCTGCACCTGTTCTGTGTTTTTGACTCTGACCAGGTTTTCGCTCACAATAACTGATGATAATAACTGATCAAAAAACTGAAGTGTGAACAAGGTCTAAGCCAGTTTTCCTGTACACCAGTGCTGATAAATCTCCTCCACTGTGTTACCTTCACCTCTTTCTTAAAACCGATTTATTTAACAATCCTGGACAGAACATACTGGGCTCAAACTAAAAATGGCTCAGGCACAATATTCTGGCGCAAAATCTTAATATATCTGCCCTGTTGTGTTTTTTTTTCTTTTACTTTTGGATGCCTCTGCATGACATAGTCTGCTGCATTATTCCATATAGCAAAAAAAAGGGATACACTCTTTTGGCCTTCATTGGGTGAATGAGGGCTTACGAATACATTTAACAGTAAAACAGCAAACATACACTGCAGTCAGCGTGAATGTAGCCTTAGGCTCCTTCCAGGCTCCTGTTTGGCAAATGTCAGTCTTTATACACTGTACCTTCTTTTTTTATTTAGCGAGCATACAAAAAGGAATCTCTTGCTAAAAGGCGAAGTGAGAACCTGGCCTTAATGTGTTTTTTTTCTTAATTAAACCCATTTCCCCTTTGTGGTATTTGTAATAAGAAGCTGAAGCATTTCTGTGTACAGAATTAGAGTACACATACCCATACACAGATGTATGCACAGGAGACGTTCCCACTTAAGCTACACATCTACTGATATAATGTTACACTTGGCATTCAGCTAAAACTGAGCACAGCTTGTAGTAAAAATGTAGAGTTAAACTGTTTGTCACTGCTACTACTGAAACACACAGAGACGTACTGGCCATAGACCCTTCAGGGAAATTTCCTGGTGGGCTAAAGCCTAAGGCCCCATTCACACGACCGTATGATTGGGGCCGTATCTATCCGCAAAATTGCGGGAATAGATGCTGCCCCATTCACCTCTATGCACACGGACAAGTATAGGCATTTTCAATGGGGCCGCACGGCGTGTGTTCCGAGCGCTGCAGAACACACGCCGGGCGGCCCCCGTATATTTGCGGGTCCGCAGTAATGCGGGCCCGCAAATATACGGTCGTGTGAATGGGCCCTAAGGGGCCACCTGAGCCCTCCTCATGGCCAACAGCTGAATACATAATGATCTCATGCTCTCAGTAGTAATTAATGCTGGGAGCATCAAGTACTTATACACCTTGCCGGCATCCACAGGTGCCCACCTGAATTTAGCTGTACCACCTTTCTCAGGACTATTATACAGCTGAATACTGCAGTGGGGGGTGACAGTATTGTGTGTTGTACTGTGGTATTTGGTTCTGCTGGGGAAGTATTTTGTGCTGCACTGTGGTATTTGGTTCTGCTGGGGTGGTATTTTGTGCTGCACTGTGGTATTTGGCTCTGCTGGGGTAGTATTTTGTGCTGCAATGTGGTATTTGGCTCTGCTGGGATGGTATTTTGTGCTGCACTGTGGTATTTGGTTCTGCTGAGGCTGTGTTTTGTTCTGCACTATGGTGTTTGGTTCTGCTGGAGCAATATTCTGTGCTGCACTACGGTATTTGGTTCTGCTGTGGCGGTATTTTATGCTGTCCGATGGTATTTTATTCTGCTGGGGCAGTATATTGTGCTGCACTGTGGTACTTGGTTCTGCTGAGGCAGTATATTGTGCTGCACCATGGTATTTTGTTCTGCTGGGGCAGTTTATAGTGCTGCACTGTGGTATTTTGTACTGCACTGTGGTACTTGGTTTTGCTAAGGCAGTATATTGTGCTGCACTGTGGTATTTCATTCTGCACTGTGGTACTTGGTTCTGCTGCGGCGGTATTTTGTGCTGTATTGCGGTATTGTTGATCCCATCTATCCGTGTTGCACTCACCTACTTGTGTTGCCCCGCCTTCTGTCAATTTGGTTTATTCCAGACCCAATTTAAGTTCCCAGTCCACGCCTGCATTCTAAGGTTTTTTGGTGATGGTGGGAGCTCTGTTTTTCTGTCAGAAATAGATCCACTTCTACTGTTCTGTATGTTTGCATCTACCCTCAGGAGAGCTTAGAAGGTAACTGCATAATCAATGTATCTACAGGAAATGTGTCATCAGGAAATGGCCTATTGTTTAAATCGCGTTTTTATGTTAAACATATTTTGTGAAGTTTTGGTGATTTATTTTTAATTGTCCATGTCACTATATAATAAAAACCCTAAAATCCTGCAGTTTTCACTCTGCCCACTAGACCTAAAATATGTCAAGACTTTCTGTTCTTTGAGAGTAGCCACATGAATCGTAGACACAATAATGTAACAGCGGAGGCTGTGCGCCACTGTTCACTTGCTTACTTCCGTGGTCCTGGGCGCCATGTGTTCAGCGGTGATCTGCTGTCTGTGCTTCCCCATTCACCACTGCAGTCGTGGGCTCTGTCCTTGCAGGTACTGTTTGTTCTGGGATCCACTTCACAGTTTCCCTTCAGCCCTGGCCACAACATGCTCGCTGCTTCTTCCCTGCAGCTCTTCCTTAAGGGCTGGCGCGTGTCACTTCCTATTCTTTATGAGTTAGATCATGTGATCTTGCTGACCAATCCTAGCCCTCCTGCATGTATATAAGTGGCTCAGCCCCCTTCTCGATGCCACAGTGTCAAGGTCCTTGTGTCCTGCAAAGTTTGCTGTGATCTCTGCCTGCTTGCATAGACTCTACTGTTACTGACCTGGAGTGCCTGTGCCGCCTGCCCTGATCCATTGCCTGTCTGACTTTGCCTCTTCCTCATTCTTCGGTCCTGTATTGTTGCTCCTCTGTCCCTCTGGTACCTTGCTCAGGTACGTCCTGGTCCGCTTGGACCAGCTGCCTCGTGTGCCAATCCTCCTCAAGAGGTAGCAAACTGGTGTTCCCCCTGGGAAAATCTATCCCCACCATCTAGGGTACTGTGAAGAATGAGGGGTTCACTTAGAGGAGGTAGGACATGAGGCACAGTGGGTTCACACCCGCTGGTTCGTGACAAATAAACTGGAGGAGACTTGTACAGAGGTCAGGAGGGAATAGATAAGCTGCAATATCATCTATTGTGAATGGTGGGTCCTGGGTTATCTAGGTGACACTGCCATTGTAATCCTGCCCGTGATGATAATGAAATAACTGCTAAAAAGATACATGTAGAGAACAGGAAATCCTGACATATTTGAGGCCTAGTGGTCAGTGCAAAAACTGCATGATTTTTTTTATTTTTAAAAAATGTGTTTAACCTAAAAAGGTCATTTTCTTATGACAGTTAGGCCCATCTCTGCATGTGAATAGTCAAATCTGGCCATCAGCAAATGAATGTAAGGCTAGTTTCACACCTGCAGCATTGGACTCCGGAAGGCTGTTCACCCGCCGGATCCGTGCTACCGCAGGTGCACGTGTGGGGCCGGAACTACGCTCCGGCCCCATTGACTGTAATGGAGGCAGGCCACAGATCCGGCCGCAGCACAGCAAACCCTGCCCAGAGGTGGACGGAACAAAAGTACAGCGGCCGGATCCGTGGCCCGCCCCCATTACAGTAAATGAGGCCGGCCCCGATGCCGCAGATGTGAAAATACTCTAAGGTCTTTCATTATCAAATCTTATCAGTGGTATAATTGAATTGTGCATGTCCAATAAGCGCCCCAAGTGGTCCAAAAGATACAGTCCTCAGGATACAATATCTCCAACATACAATGGTACACATTCACCGTACAATGCCACAGACAGTGAGTGTACCATTAATTTTGCTGAATCTTCACAGAATTACTGATATATCACGTTTTGCTTACCTTTGGATTTCATAAATTTTCTGGGTGATTGAAGCAAAAGGGATCAAACAGCGCGTTCGTCCACCGTATTTTTTATTCATATAAAACAATGAGGAAATAAGATTTTTTTGTATTATAAGAGTTTTGTTATTCGTATCATATTGTACTGACATATATCTCAAAATATCCAGTGGGGTAAATCTGACATAGGGGAGTATGCTCAATTGAAGAAACCGCAAATTCAAGGGAAAGATGGGAATTAAAGAGGACCTTTCACCACTCCTGACATGCCTGTTTTAATAGCTTCATGAATTCCCCACGTACTAACAATTCTGGAGCATCTATTCTTATGTCTCTATGTTGTGCCATTCCTTTATTATCTCTACTAGAAGTTATGAATTAATTGCTATTTGCCTTCAGTAAAGGAACAGAGAGGAGGTGACCAGTTGGGGGTGTGTCCCTGCACAGACTGACTCTAGCCAATCAGTGCTGCCATGTTCCGACTGTGCAGGTACACACCCCCAACTGGTCATCTCCCCTCTGTTCCCTTACTGAAGACAAATAGCAATTCATTCATAACTTCTAGTGCAAATAATAAAGGAATGGCACAACATACAGACATAAGAATAGATGTTCCAGACTTGTTATTACATGGTGAATGCATGAAGCTATTAAAACAGGCATGTCAGGATTGGTGAAAGGTTCTCTTTAACAATTTTTATACACGCTATCTGGTCATAAAACTTTCAGAAGGACTCTTTCACACACACATTTTTTCAGCATTATAAAACACATTAAAAAAACCTCAGCCCCAAACCTTTTAAGCGTTCTTGGAATGCTTTTTACATGTACTGTACTTTTTAGTGCTGTTTTTTATGCTGTAAAATTTTGCACATGCGTTCTAAAGAAGCCTAAGGGAAAATGATAGAAAAAAACCACACACACTTAGAGCAAAACCTCTCAAACCAAAACATTGCATGTGTAGATTTTACAGTATTTTACTATAGACTTAGGCCTCATGCACGCCACCATTGTTTTGGTCCGCATCTGAGCTGCATTTTTTGCGGCTCGGATTTGGACCTATTCACTTCAATAGGGCCGTAAAAGATGCAGACAGCACTCCGTGTGTTTTCTGCATCTGTTGCTCTGTTCCGTGGCCCCGCAATAAAAAAAACATGTCCTATTCCAGTCCGTTTTGCAGACAAGAATAGGCATTTCTATAAAAGGCAACTTGTTCCGTGTTTTGCGGTCCGCGAATCACAGTGCAGTCGTCTGCATGTAGCCTAAGGCTAGTTTCACACTGCCGGAGTTCCGGCAGAGGACAGCCTGCCGGAGCTCTCTGGATCTGGCGTTGCCAGATGTTGCTGAAATGGCCACCAGCCCTATTGACTATAATGGGGCCAGGTGGAAATCTGGCCTACAAAAACAGCGGCATGCACAACCCCTGTGGTCAATGGGACCAGTAGCCATTCCAGTAATATCAAGCAAAGCTGGATCCAGAGAGCACCGGCAGGCTGTTCTCTGCCAGAACTACTAACAGGAGTGTGAAAGAAACCTAAAGCATTCTAACTTCATAGACAGACATCGGGATTCATATGAAATACTGGAGAATCATAGTGGAATTCTTCCCACACATGTTGTATTACAGCATTAGGGTGCATTCACACATCCGGAAAATGGGTCCGCATCTGTTCCGCAATATACGGAGACGCCATATAAAAGTAAGCTCAATCACATTATAGTACACCATCTAAGATACTGATATAGACATCTTTTATGTCTTTCTTGAACTGAGCCCAAAATGCAGTGGGTCAATTTTGATTAAGAAAAAAAGAGTCTCTGAATATTCAGGAATTTTTCATCCTGGCAAGATTAGATAAATGACAACAACAATATGAAGAAGACAAGTAAAGTGGATCAAGATGCAGTAAATTAACCTTTAGAAGCCTTCAACAATCAACCTGCTGAACAGTGTAGTGATTTATATTATGCTAATAAGACGTCTATATTTCTTGGAGTAGTCACTTGAAGCTACTTCCTGCAGCAGTTCATCGATTAAACACATAGGAATAAGATGTTTACAGCGGCAAAACATAGAGGAACAGCACACGGGCGCAGTATTTGCAATGAAATGGAAGGGGAGACTTTCCAGACTACCCGGTGATTGGATTTATGCTAATATCAAAGCTGTTCATCTGTGATTTGCTTACACTGGTCTAATTTGCTGCACTATTAGCGAGTCATTAAAGGGGCTGTCCCAACATTAAATGATATTTTAAAATAATTCTGCATCAGCAATGATGATTCCTGCAAACTAACATGAATGTGAAATTTTATATATATATATATATATATATATATATATATATATATATATAAAATTCAGCATGAAAAACTAGTTACTTTTCTAATTTACTTTACATTTCAAAAAATGTTGCAAGATATCCCCTTTACTTCATTATAAATGCTGCCTAGCTATGTTCACTCTGTATAGTAAGGTACACATCTTTCCGTGGTCGCACATGCTCAGTTCCATCCTTTAACTGTTACCAGTTAGATGAACTGTTAATGGCTGTGGCAGTTACAGGGAGAGAGTTGTAGCAGAAAGGGCACATCTCTTGCGAAAAGACACACCCCTGAGCTGTGATAGGAAGAGAGCTGCAGCAGGACACATCCCCTGAGAAAAGACACACACCCTGAGCTGCAATAGAGAGAGAAGTGCAGCAGAAAGAACAGAATCTGAGAGGTGATAGGGGGAAAGCTGCAGCAGAAAGGACACCCCCTGAGCTGTAATAGGGAGAGAGCTGCAGAAGAAAGGACACCCCCTGAGCTGTGATAGGGAGAGAGATGCAGCAGATAGGACACACACCTTGATAAAAGTACACTCCCTCTGAGCTGCCAGCCTGAACAAAATCTAACAGAGCAACTGTAGGCTTGTTCTAGCTTTGTTAGAAAGAAATTGTCATGTACTATATGATGTGTGATTTTAATGTTTTACCTTCAAGGGGATGTCCAGGATGGGGTATCAATATCTCATTGAAGAGGGTCTGACAGCCCACAGCCCCACCAATTAGCTGTTTTACATTAGCTCTGATACTGAAACTAGACAGCTCCATCCCTTGTGAAGTGGATGTAGCTTGTAACTGCAGCACTGCTCATATTCACCCCCACTGACCAGATATTGATGTCTGACCCAGAGGCTAGAACATCAATATTAACCCTTTAATCATGGGATAATCCCTTTAAAGACATTTGCTAAACAAACAGTGAAAAAAGACTACATCATTTTGACAAAACACCCATTTTTTCTCCCAAAATGTCTTTAGAATCTAACCAGTATATGTAATTTTATTCTGCTTAAAAAAGACACCATGTTTGTGTGGAGGGTACATGTCACACCACTACTACCACGTGTACTAGGATTTAGTCCTCATGCTTCCGCCATCTAGAGTTACCCTTGGACATGCAACGTCAGTAAGGTAACAGTACTGGCCGACATTTATTTATTATGCACTTATATAGCGCTGCTACATTCTGCAGTGCTTTACAGGCTTTTTATTTTTGCATCGGGCTGTCCCCAATGGGGCTCACAATCTCACGAACGTGTACTGTCAGTGCCCGTGCAGTGGACCGCAATTTGCAGTCCACAATGCACGGGCACTGTCTGTGGGGCCGCCGCATTCGGATCGCGGACCCATTCACTTGAATGGGGTCCGCGATCCACATCCGACGGTTCGCACAGCAAAAAAGTAGTGCATACACGTAGTGCTTCCGTGGTGTTCCGATCCGTGCCTCTGATCCGCATCTCCGTGATTGCAGACCCATTGAAGTGAATCATTCCGTGATGCGGGCTGCACACGGCCGGTGCCCGTGTATTGCGGACCCAGCGTATGCGGGCCGCAATACGGCCACGGGCCGGCACCAGCCCTTAGTTCTAGACATCTCCCCAATCCTAGTTGGGAACAGGGAGATGTCTGCAACTGTATTCCAGGCAAGAAGAAAAGTGAGGAACACCAAGCAAGACTGACTTTCCCTTTAATGTATTAAGCCACCAATTTGAAGCTAAAAAAAGGTGAGGTGAAAGGATCGGATGCCTGTGATATAAATGGCGGATATATTCCACTTAGTACCAGCTATTAAACTGGTTACTGTGAAAAGGATGAAAGATTATTGTGCATATAATGTCGGAAGTTTGAGTAAGACCAAAAACTCAGGAAGTGGAAAAGTAATTTCTGTTTGGCAGGCTTTGAAATCACTTTATGAATATTTTTAAATGGGAGAGAAAACTATCAGTGTACATAGAGATGTGGCTGGGGAGGACGACATTCTCTGTCCCATTAATGAAAGCAGGCTTAAATAAATCTTCATTTTTAAGGAGGATCTGTCATATAAATACTTGTATTCTTCATAAAATATCTATTCTAGAAGATATTTTCTTAAAACTCCACATTGTGCTTTTCCTCCTAAAATATTCATGGGTAAAATGACACCACAGTGTTGCCATTTTACTTGTCAAAGAGGCGTGACCCTCCACAATCTGGCACTGTCTGTAATGACTGGACAATGTTGCACTTTGTAAGAACACATCTCCAACTAATAACATCCAGTTGTAAATTTATTCATACATTTCTAGGTAGAATAACGGAGGAATGCCAGAATGTAGAGATGGTGCTCTAGAGTTATTTCACAGAGAATACAAGTACTTACTAAAGCAGGCATGTCACGAGAAGTGACCGTTTCTCTTTAAGGTGAAGTAAACATTTTTGTCTTTTTTTTTTTTCATTAGCCAGCTCCAACCATACCAACAGATATCCTTTTATTTGGATATAAAAGTCATTTTTGTGGCGCCTGCAGCCCTCGTTTTTTCAATGCCATTGAAAAAAGGTATTTAGATACACTAAAATGAGAAACTAATTCCCAATATACTGTAACTCATAGAATTCTCTGTTCATACTTTTTATTCAGATGGTTTTTGAAGGCCAGAATGGAGCAGCATGCTGTAATACTGTGTGCAGTATTCTAACCCATTATAAGTTACCACCATTCTAGACTATTATCTGCAGTCCACTATTTTTTACAGTCCACTGCTGCACTCCAGTACACAGTCCAGACTGCTGTGCCAAGCTAACGCTACTTTCACATCTACGTTTTTGCTGGATCCGGCAGGGGATCAGCACAAATGCATCTGCTTAATAGTACAACTGTGTCCAAAAAAAAACGCATCCGTCACCATTGACTTACAGTGTGTCTCATGTCGGATTACTCAGTATTTCATGCCGCACACAAAAATGTTGCTTGCAGCGTTTTTTTATGTGTCTTGGGAGCGCAACAAAATGGAACAGAGTACACTCTGGTACACTCCGTTTAAGTTCGTTCGTTGCTGTGGTTTTGAGATCCTGTGACGGATCACAATAATGGAAAGGAAAACGCAGTTGTGAAAGTAACCCTAGAAGAGGACTCACAGGCACAGCAGTCCTGACAATGTAGTTCAGCACAGCTTTAATGGGGTTGTCCAAGTTATATTTATTGATGACCTATCCTCAGGATAGGTCATCAATATCAGATCGGCGGGGGCCTGACCCCACTGATCAGCTGTTTGAAGAGGAGGCGCGCTGGCAGGTGTGTGCCTACTCTTTAAATAGCTGATCGGCGGGGGTGCCAGGTGTCGGACCCTCGCCGATCTGATATTAATGACCTATCCTGAGGATAGGTCATCAATAAATATAACTTGGACAACCCCTTTAAGTGCTGACAGCGAGGGAATGGAGGGCAGTGGGAAATTAAAAAATAGTGATCAAGACTAGTACTACTCATATAGTACTGAAGATCCGAAACAGATCACGACTCCTTCAAATAGATCATGATAGATTATAATCATCTCCATTGTAAATCCTGGCAAAACAGCAGCCAGTGTGAACAGCCTTATTGTAGGGGCACATCTTGCAGATCGAGGATCCATTAAAGTCAGTGGGTCTGCAAAACGGACATGGTTGTGTAACTAGACCCTTACAAGATAATAGCAGGTACCTGATTGGTTGGCCATGAAGCTCATTGCTCTAGAGTTCATGGAAGGGGGGATGTGTGCAAGGCTGCTCTTAAAAACACAGCATGTTATTTTCACACTTTTACATACAAAGTAGCTGCAGGACAGATCTTCTGGCATTCTTCCTTTCATTTCATGAGCAATAATAAGTCCTCACGTATTACCTTACCTTGCAATAATAAGTCCTCACGTATTACCTTACCTTGGTCAAACTAAAAATAAAGTTTAGAAAAAAAAAGCAGATGGCCCCACCTTTGGGGGTGCAGTTGACATTAATATTGTGATAGATTAATTTGTGTAGTGTTTCCTGCTGTTCCTTCCATCTGGTTTTAAGGTTATTTTCATAAATAAATGTTATGACTACAATGTACACAATTATGAATTTTCTTTTAAAAGTGTTCTTGAAAGAAATAAGCCAATGGCCTGTTTCTAGGTAACCATCTTATAAAATCTCTTTAAACTGTCACCTTGCAAGGTCCATTCCATGCACTGCTACATCCAAACTGTTTTGTTTTTGTTGACTGAATCTCTAAGGGCGGGTTCACATCACCGTTATGAATTCCGTTATTGCCTTCTGTTATAACATGGTCATAAGGCGGAATTCCATACGGAAACTTTTAGAGGCATTCCGTTTTGATCGGTCATAATAGAGGTCTATGGGCAAGCCTAACGGAACTGCCTGGTTTCCGTTATGCAGGACAGAAAAGAAAGTCCTGTTGACAGAACTTTCTTTTGCGTCCTGCATAACCGAAACCAGACGGTTCCGTTATGCTTGCCCATAGACCTCTATTATGACCGATCAAAACGGAATGCCTCTAAAGGTATCCGTTTTTAATTCGGTCTTATGAATTCCATTATTTTCCGTGTAATAACGGAATTCATAACAGTGATGTGAACCGCCCTTACAACTAGTGATGAGGGTTCTAATGAATTGATTTATCTCATCAGTAGGACTTCTTCATCTGTGAGGGACTGTCCCAGCAGGTGAAGAAGTGCCCACTTACCGCTAGATTGACAGGGTCAGACATGTAGCCTGGCCTGGAAAATTTCCAGGAAATAGTCAGGGCCATTATCTGTTAGGTGGAAATGGGAAAAAAGCAATGCCAATAAAATCCCAAAAGTGGGTATGTTAAAGGGGTTGTCTCACTTCATCATATAGCATTTATCATGTTAAAAAGTTAATACAAGGCACTTACTAATGTATTGTGATTGTCCATATTGCCTCCTTTGCTGGATTCATTTTTCCATCATATTGTATACTGCTTGTTTCCATGATTTCGGCCACCCTGCAATCCATCAGTGGTGGTCATGCTTGTACACTATAGAAAAAAGCACCAGACTAAGCATGTTCCTGTGGTCCTAGCCACCAGAGAGGCTGGCACTTTTTCATATAGTGTGCAAGCACAGCCACCACTGATGGATTGCAGGGTGGTTGTAATCATGGAAATGAGTAGTGTATGATGTGATGGAAAAATGAATCCAGCCAGCAAAGGAGGTAATATGGATAATCACAATACATTAGTAAGTGTCTTGTATTAACTTTCTCTACATGATAAATGCCATTAGCTGAAGTGACACAACCCCTTTAAGTTTATTCAGCGGGTCATTATGATTACGGCTTTTACCAAATTCATATACTTTTTGTTATGTTTTAGTACTGTACCTTTCACAAATTAAAAACATTTTTTAAAAATTGCTTTGTGTCGCAGTATTCTGATATTCATAACGTTTTCATTTTTCTACCAACAGAGCTTTGTGAGGGCTCTTTTTTGTTTTTTTGCAGGTGTGCTGTAGTTTTTATTGTTGTACATGTGACATTTTGATAATTTCTTATTCAGGTTTTTTTGGTGACCAAAAAAATAACAATTCTGTCACTGGGGATTTTTTCTTACACGTTTACAGCTGTTTTTTTAGTCTCCTACTATTATACTCACTTGCAGAGTATAATAGGAGTTGTAACATGGCAAGCCATAGAAACTGATCTGCACTTTGCAATTATGTTAGGTTTGCCAATCGGAGTGCAGCAGATTGACTAACTGCCCAGATGCTGTGGTCCTCTGAAAGGTTAAACAGCTGGGATTTACGTTGTCTCCAATCCTGGCCACTGCTGGTGGATGTCAGCTGTGCAACACAGCCAGCAGTGTCTCCCGAGCCCGCTCCTTACACTTCATAGCAGCCAATGACATATACATATGATCACTGGGAGATAAGAGGTTAAAATGTCAATTTCAGCATAAGGGCCCGTTCACACGACCGTTTTGCGGAATAGGGGCGGGCCTGTTCACCTCTATGGGCAGCACGCTATCTTGCTGAGCCGTGGCTCCGTGCCGTGGCTCAGCAAGAAAAGATAGAACATGTCCTATACTTGTCCGTACGCACGGACAAGTATAGGCATTTTCAATGGGGCCGCCCAGCGCGTGTTCCGAGCGCTGCGGAACACACGCCAGGCGGCCCCCGTATTTTTGCGGACCCGCAAAAATACGGCTGTCTGAACGGGGCCTAAGGGTGCATTTACACAACCTCATGTATCTTAGGGCCCGTAAAACGGGTGTATGCCAAAAATACAGATGAAGTCTGTGTGACGTCTGTGTCACATCTGTTTTCTTTTAACGAACCCACTGTAACAATGCCTATTCTTGTCCACAAAGCAGACAAGAATAGGACATGTCCTATCTTTTTTGCAGAATGGACATACGGACATATGGTTGTGGAGAGCCCACGGTGTGCTGTCCGCATTTTTTGTAGCCCCATTGAAATTAATGGGTTTGCATTCAATCCGCAAACAATGCAGATAGGATGTGGACCAAAAATACGGTCCTGTGAATAGGACCTTAAGAAAAAAATAAAGTGCCAGCTCCAGCAGTATGTGGCGCATGCGCAGTGTGCAGTCGAAGCTGAGGTCAACACACTTTGCATCACTGTGTAGTCACTAGATGTGGCTGGAGATGCATGAGAACTCCTGAGACTAGGACTGCTCACGTGACTATTCAATGGTAGCGCATTTTTTTATGCCTTAATGCGCCTAATATTTTACAATGATAAGACTGCAAAGATTTCTTTTTTAATAAACTGTGATCTGGTATTCTGAAAGGAAAATATGCACAAACAAGACTATTGTGGATACACTCGATGTTCCCATGCATGTACGAAGGAAACAAGAGGGTGAAGGATGGCCACTGTTCTGCTCATGATATTGAATGTCATAGAGGAGCCTCATTCATCACCGTCTTGTGAACCGTATGGCTCTGGTGTACAGTAATAATCCTGTTTACAGATAAATAACATGCATGCGGTAAACACTCTGCTAATAAGCCTGACAACATTTTCTTGGAAACATTTTCTGCAGAGATGTTTTCTTGTTCTTTTCTTAAACCGTTCCATTTTGGCAAATATTCCCTTGTTAAATATTTCAGTTATTGTCATACCTGTATATGTGCTGGCAGATCCGCTCCTGCAATGATTGTATTGACCTTTCTTTTACTAAAGACAGATGCATTCTGTGGAGCCTGTCGCATGCTGTTACAGTATTCTTTGAGTTGATCTGCTTAAAATATCATTTTCATCTTGTGCCCTTCAAAGATATAGTATGCCCGTGTATGTACATTTAAAGGGCAACAAAACCTCTAAAAATTACATTTTCTTTAAAATCTACAAAGACAAAATGTGCACTTTTTTTTTTTTTACTTTAGTTTGATTTTGCTTTGTGAAAATGTATTTTTACCAAATCACGTTATATTGGGCAAAATCTAAGGATCTGCTGGTCATTATTTTATAATTTTTTTTAGAAGGATAAAAAAAATATGTAAATGATATTTTTACAATCCATTTTTTTTTTTTACACAAAATAAGCAAGTTCCCCATGACAGATTCCATTCATTGTAACAATACAAATCATTTTCTAAGTGAGTCACTAAACAATACTATCAATTATGCTGGACATACACTAGCGAATTTTTTTTCTATTGTCGAGACACTTTATTGGCAACCAAAAACATATGTCTGAAAAACTCAGTGTCGTGTCAAATATCTCAATCATTGCCCGAAAAAATGTTTGTGCCAAACCACATGTATGTAAAGATCAATGCAGAAGTCCAAATGACATATAAGACAGATATCAGTCAGAGATTTGTGGCTTTGACTTGTGGCCGGATTCATACTGTCACAGCCCAACCGTGGGTTTAAAGCGCACTAAAACTTTCAGATAACGTTTCAGAATGAGCTACCATATATGTATACATGAGTGATAGCACTATATTTGACCATTATATGACTTGTATCTGCCATTTTTTTTATCAGTTTCTCCTTTGCATCGAGCATCTCTAAATCTCATTTGGTTGGGTAGAGAAAAGCTGCTGATCATGTCTGCCCATAGAATACACATAGAGACAGCAGATTCTGCTCTCTAATGCCCCTTTCACACGAGCCGGAGACTCGCATGTCTCCCGCAACACATCTACAGGGCTGGACTCCGGCACTGACTGGGATCGCATATAACGCTATGCGATCCCTGTCAGTGCCGAGTCCAGCCCAGTAGATGCGTTGCGGGAGGCATGTGAGTCTCCTGCTCGTGTGAAAGGGGCATAACTCTCCCTCACCCAGAATCACTCAGAAGCAGCAATATAGGACATTATAGAGAAGCACTGAGTAGTATAGATTAGGGTTGCACGATATATCGAAAACCCGGTACGGTTTCGGTACCTAGTGCGGTACCGAAGCTCGATACCGAGTTTTCTTGCAGTCCGATACTTAGAACATGGCGCGCGCATCACTTTAATGCGTTGCCCCATGTTCTAATATCTGCCTGCCGTGCTGCCGCGCTGCCAGGGCCCCCGCACCCCCCTCAGATCAGCCCACCCACTTAAAAAAAAAAATCATACTTACCTGTTCTGGCCGCCGCTGTCCTCACTGGTTCCGCGCTCCACCGTCTTCCCTGGCGCGCACTATGACCTGACGCAGCGTCAGGTCATAGTGAGCGCCGGCAGGCAAGAGAGTGGAGCGGGGAACCTGAGGACAGCGGCGGCGGCCGGAACAGGTAAGTATGATTTTTTTAAAGTGGCTGGGTGGGCTGATCTGAGGTCTGAGGGGGGCACAAGACACTGACCTGAGGTCTGAGGGGGGGCACAACTCGCTGGTCTGATGGGGGCACAAGAGGCTGACCTGAGGTCTGATGGGGGCACAAGAGGCTGACCTGAGGTCTGATGGGGGCACAAGAGGCTGACCTGAGGTCTGATGGGGGCACAAGAGGCTGACCTGAGGTCTGATGGGGGCACAAGAGGCTGACCTGAGGTCTGATGGGGGCACAAGAGGCTGACCTGAGGTCTGATGGGGGCACAATGTGTTGATCTGAGATTTATTATTCCTGTACGGTGACATCACTGTGTTTATTATCCCTGTACGGTGACATCGCTGTGTTTATTATCCCTGTACAGTGACATCGCTGTGTGTATTATCCCAGTGCAGGAAGAGGTAAGTGGTCTGTGTTTGTGTGTTTGTTTTCTATTTTTCAGGGTCGTGAATGCAGAGGACTACGTCGGATTCGGTGGACTACGTCGGACCAGCTTTTTTTTTTTTTTTTTTTTTAAATAAAATGGTCAAACAGGGGTCTGGGGGAGTGTTTATTTCAATAAAATGTTTTATACTTGTGTGTGTGTGTATTTTTTTTTACAATACTACAGTTTTAGTAATCACGGCTATCTACAGACGGCCCTGATTACTAATACTGGGCTTAGTGCTTGCCGGTATGGCAGGCCAGCACTAACCCCAACATCTATTACCTCGGCACCCACCGCCATCAGGGGTGCCGGGAAGAGCCGGGTACCCGCAGGACCGGACCTTCTAAATTGAGGGTCTGGCTCTGGGGCGGCTGCAGGCTGGTACCATTAGGCTGGGAAGGGCCAATAACCGTGTCCCTTCCCACCCTGGTAGTGCCAGGCTGCCGCTGCTGGTTGTATCTGGCTGGTGAAGGAAAAAAGGGGGGGACCCCACACCATTTTTTTTTTCAAAAATTTCATTATTTAAAAAAAAAAAGGCGTGGGGTCCCCCCTTTTTTCCTTCACCAGCCAGATACAACCAGCAGCGGCAGCCTGGCACTACCAGGGTGGGAAGGGACACGGTTATTGGCCCTTCCCAGCCTAATGGTACCAGCCTGCAGCCGCCCCAGAGCCAGACCCTCAATTTAGAAGGTCCGGTCCTGCGGGTACCCGGCTCTTCCCGGCACCCCTGGTGGCGGTGGGTGCCGAGGTAATAGATGTTGGGGTTAGTGCTGGCCTGCCATACCGGCAAGCACTAAGCCCAGTATTAGTAATCAGGGCCATCTGTAGATAGCCGTAATTACTAAAACTGTAGTATTGTAAAAAAAATACACACACAAGTATAAAACATTTTATTGAAATAAACACTCCCCCAGACCCCTGTTTGACCATTTTATTTAAAAAAAAAAAAAGAGCTGGTCCGACGTAGTCCACAGAATCCGACTTAGTCCTCTGCATTCACGACCCTGAAAAATAGAAAACAAACACACAAACACGGACCACTTACCTCTTCCTGCACTGGGATAATACACACAGCGATGTCACTGTACAGGGATAATAAACACAGTGATGTCACTGTACAGGGATAATAAACACAGTGATGTCACAGTACACCTGTGCAAACAAGGCCTGGGGGGACCAAGATAAGGCTAGGGGCTACACTGAAAAGGGCCAGTGGCGCACAGATAAGGGGTAAGGGGCAGGGTCACAAGCAAGGTCCTGGGGGGGAAGGGGGGGGGGTGAGGGGTGCACAGATAAGGGCCAGGGTGGCGCACACAGGGGGCAGCAGAGACGACAACCAGAGAGGCACAGACAAAGAGGGAGTGGGGCACAGATAAGGGCCCAGGGGCGCAGACCAGGAAGAGGCGTACAAAGACAAGGGCCAGATCCCAGGGGTGCAGACAGGGGCCAGGTAGGCACAGCCAAAGGGGCGCAGATAAGAGCCAGGGGTTGCATTGAAAGGGCGAGGGTGGTGCACAGAGCAGGGTCAAAAGCAAGGTCTGGGGGGGGGGTGAGGGGCGCACAGATAAGGGCCAGGGTGGCATTAATAGGTTCTTCTTTATTCTGGCGAGGTATCGTATCAGTATCGAGTATCGTGATACTTTTGTACGTATCGGTATCGAACTCAAAATTCTGGTATCGTGACAACCCTATAGATGTGAATAAACCACTTGGTATGAGATTAACACTTACTACAAGCTGTCAAATCATACTTGTCATGCTCTGCTTCTTTCTCTCTGCACTTTCTCTTTCCTCCTCCTCTCTCCATAGACTTCTATCTGATGATGTAACCTAATCCTTCAGTGAGCAGGCTGTCTTGGTCTCCCACAAATTTCAGAAAGTTAGTTTAGAAAAAGAGGAGGGGGAAGAAAACAGATGATATCTTTAGAACAAGGGATTTTTCTTTGATAAGATATATTACATATTTCAATATATTATTTGTCTGCACTATTGAACTATGCTAAATTGTGTGAAAATACAGTGATCATGTTAACTGACCTGAACTCACAGCATCATAACTTCATGATGATGCTGTGATTTTGAGTCCGTGAAAGGGGTTGGCCCATTTACCATAACTTTGAAAAATGTGCTGGAAACAGCACTGTGAGCTGTTTCCAATATACATTTGAAAGCCCTTCATAGCTATTTTCCCCCACTGAGTAGCGCTGTACTCTTGTAGTATTGCCAAACCCCTTTTTTCCATGCACTCCAGTCATAACAGAGGCACGTGACCAGATCCTTCCATTGGTGACTGCCATTGAATAGGTAACACTACTACGCGCAGTAATATAATACAAGTCACATGAAAGGATCAATTACTGTAGCACATGAATGCTAGCTTTGCAAATCTTAATGACTTGATCGATCTGATCGACGCTTGTTTGTCTGCCCCTGTAAAAGGCCTTAATACATTTGGGAAGGAGTTGGGGCACAATTCTGAATGGTAAGGCTCATAGTAGTAGGAGTTTGGTTGTTCTGTACTGTGCAGGCCACTTAGGCAATAACTTCCTGATGAGGTTATCAGTCAATCAGGACAGCAGTGTAAAGCATAATATGAACTTAAAGGGGTTGTCCCATAATGTCCTTACATGGTTGAGATAGGAATTACAACAGTTAAGGGGAGTCCGGAATTACGGAAACATCTGAGTTTCTGCCGCTCCAATTTTGCTTGGACATGTAAGTAACGCCATCTCTCCAGGCTAGAGCTTACTGTAGTTGTTCTCATCTTTGGCCATGAAAGGCTGAAATAGGACAACCCCTTTAAGTCATAGACATAAAAATCTTCACAGAAAACAAACTTGTTTTTTGTATCCATCCTTCTATTCAAGTTACTCGAGATGTCAGCTATCAATACTGTAGTGCTTTTCTTTTTCTACTCAGTAATTTACATATCATCTAGCGCTTACTTTTCATTGTGCAGAGAAGATTCTGTATAGCGTTTCATGAATATATATAGCTACATGACACAAAATATATTTCATCTATGAATATCCTTAAATATATCACTGATAGAATCATTCCCCTTTGCAAGTGATAAAACCATATTATGAAAGCTAACGATAATATCGGTTCATTTCCTTTCAAAATAAAGTCTACAATATCTGTCAGTATACTGAATCCTTGGCTTCTGGTGTGTCTAACGCTCCAAAGTTAAAGCTATGGAAAACTGATTCTGTTAATAGTGAAATATATTTATGGAAGGACAGCAATTAATAGCATTTATATCTTACACAAAGGAATGGATAGATAAAAGCAGTTACACAATGCTTGATCCCATTAGGGACTTCTTACCAGGGATGTCAGCTTTCAGGTCAACCTACATTAAAGCCACCAGTCCAGTTTAATTGCAGATGTTGATAGGACACAATTAACATGGTTTATTGATCTGAAATGATGTATAGTTGTAGATATTGTAGATATCACATATCACTGAAACGTACCAGTATAGTACTTAGGCTACTTTCACATTAGCGTTATGGAATTCCGGTATTGAGTTCCGTCATAGGGGCTCAATACCGGAATAAAACACTTCCGTTTTGTCCCCATTCATTGTCAATGGGGACAAAACTGAACTGAAGACAACGGAATGCTCCTGAAAGCATTCCGTTCAGTCTTCAGACCGGAGAACAAACCGCAACATGTTGCGGTTTGCTCTCCGTACTAGTTATCCGCACCTAAACGGATCCGGAATGACCCCCAATGCAAGTCAATGGGGACGGATCCGTTTGGTGTGGACACACTTGTAAACGGATCCGTCCTCCATTGACTTTCAATAGAGGTTATTCCGGATCCGTTTAAACGCTAATACAACCGGATCCGGAATTACAGATCCACAAGGTTGTATTACTCAGTACGGATCCGGCGGGTGAAGGGACCCGCCGGATCCGTACTAACGCTAGTGTGGAAGTAGCCTTAACCTCTATTTAAAATAGATTAAATCACATCAACATAATCATACAAACTACAAAAGGGACTAGTCCTCAAAAGTCATCAAAAAATGTCATAATATGAACAAGTTAGATAGTGCAGCAGGGACAAGGGCATAACTAGGAAAGGCTGGGCCCCGTAGTAAATTTTTGAATGCACCCGAGTGAGCAACTTCCCTCACACCCCACTCCCAGAATTAGTGAAGACCACCTACGCTCGCCATACCACCCCCACGCACTCAGTCATGTAAACAATATGTAACTAAAATGCTTACTAACGCTGGACAGGAGGAGGAGTCAAGAATTTTCATTACAGTATGCTGCCCAGGCCCTGAATGCCCCCTTAGTGCCCGCATAGTGGTAATTCCCCCTTAGTGCACCCATTACAGTTGTGATGCCCCTTTACTGCCCCCACACAGTAGAATGTCCCCTTTGTGCCCCCACACAACAGAATGCCCCCCCTTTATGTCCCCACACAGTAGAATGTCCCCTCGCAGTAGTTATGCTCCAGTAGTGGTCTCACACAGTAGTCATACCCACCTTAGTGCCTGTACTCAGTAGAATGCCCCCTTAGTGTCTAAACACAGTAGAATGCTGCCTTATTCCCCCCCTTGCAGTGCCCACTTAGGGCCCCCTTTACAGTAATGAAGCCCCTGTACTGTTTGTAAAATGAAGAAAAATTCAGTAATACTCACCTATCCCCATTCCCCCAATGAACAGAGCACATCATGCTCTCCCCAGCAGCTGGCATGACATCATTGTGCCTACTGAGTAGGAGAGCACACAGGCCAGAGGATGAGCCCCCTGCGTTGTGCTCTCCTACTTAGCCCAGCAGACGTGATGATGCCAATGCACTCAGCCTGCCGCTGCGTAGAATGCAGGCCATAATGGATGACCGACACAGCAGTTGGAGTAGGACCTGAATTTCGGGCCTGTGTTTGGCTGTCATGTCTGTCATCCATTATGGCTTGAGCCTCCATTATGGCTGCGACAGCAGTAGTTCCACCCCTGAGCAAGGAAAATAAGTCAAATTCTGGGTGTATAAATGCATTGCATTTTCCCACAGAATAATTTTTCTATTTTCAGCAAACCTTATGTCAGTACGGTTCGGTGGTATGTTTGTGATCTTACGTATAATGGCACATGTTGATGATAACGGGGTCAGTATTACCAGCTCAGTGATAGCATCGTTGTAGATGACAATTATAAATGCTACACAAGACGGTATTCACATTTGACATTGGCCATCATTGGTACTGACCTGCTAAAACACAACAATGAAAATAATTATTCACATCAATAAGCTGTACAATGGTGAAATCCACTGTGGAGATCTGCAACATAAAATGGCATGATTAGGATCGCAGGTCTATTATGCTGTGGATATTTCCAGTGTATGGATGAGAGTTCTTAATATCTGATGCACTTGGCTGGTACTGTAAAAAGCTGTGGATATCCTGCATTGAAATTCATGGTGGCAAATCTGCAAATAGCTATCTTGTGTGAACTTAACCTTAACCACCCTACTTTCCACTTGCCTATGATTTAGTGCATTTTACTAGCGCTGCATTAATGGCCCTAACTTTTTTGTTGGGCTACCAAAATAATTCTAGTGACACATATTGACTTTTCCGACATTTTTTAAGGAATGTTTTTTCTTTTTTTACTTGTAGTCCAGGAAAACAAAAAAATATATTTATTCTATAAATTTGCAAACGGACAATATATTAAGTTATTAAAATGGGTTTTCTATTTTGTGATGGTTGTTTTGATATACATAATATGTTTAGTCTTGCATACATAGGACAGCTATGTTGATGATTTCGGTTGAGTTGGGTGGTTTTTTTTCTCTCTCATTTGTATTTTTTCTTAGTTTTTATATATTTTTGGCACCTAAAATGACCCCTAAGAGGCTATAAAAAGACTTGTGGAAACATTTGAACCGTGTGAATGGGTCCACATCTATTCTGCAATTTTGCGGAATAGATGCGTCCCCATTAATTTCAACGGGCAGCATTAGATCGCGCACAGCTGAGCTTCCGCAAAAAAGATAGAACATGTCCTATTCTTGTTCGCAATTGCGGACAAGAATAGGAATTTTGTATGGGGTGCTGGCAAATTGCGGAATGCACACTGGCTAGCATCTATTTTGGCGTATCCGCATTTTTGCGGACACAGCCGTCTGAACGGCCCCTTACAATTTTTTCTATTGCATTTTAATACTGTAACTGGGGAACCCAATGAAATCCCAGTTACAGGGAAAAACAGCCCCTTGTGGGGGTATTTTATATTGGCAGAGGTCATCTGGGAACCATCAGTTGTACCATGCCCAAAAAAACAACCAGCGATCACGTGATTGCCTGGTCCAATAGTCAAATCTTCTTCTATTCACTACATAGCGCTGGATCTGACAGCCTGGGACCTGACCTGCTCCTGCTAGATTGCAGGAACAGGTGCTATAAACTCATGCCATACATGTGCGGAATTCCGGATTCAGGCCCAGCCAGCACCACATGCCACACCATGTGGTCATTATCAGGTTTGACTACGCACATGCAGGTTTTGATCAGGTTTTGTTTAGGTTTATTGAAGCCAACTCTGAAGCCAAGCCTTTGAAGGTACTACTTCCTTTTATGAATCCATGGTTGGTTTTAGCATAAAAACGTTATAAAAAAAAAACTAAACAAAACCAGATCAAAACAAAAAAACATGTGAAAGGTTGCCATGTACTAGATTTCTCCTGCATCAAATTCTAATGATGAAATTTGAAACCACATGTGGCTTTTTCTGGTGATAACAGATGATGTGCAGTCACTGGCTTTCGTAGGTGGGCAGGGCTGTGGAAATCAAGGGTTTATCTAAATGGGGAACCCCTTGGGCTGCTCCCAGCATACAATTTACTTTGTTATTCAGTCCCAAGAGCAGATCTCAAGCACTACACAAAATGGAGTATTGCGAGTTTCTATGTGTTGTTTTGTAAGCATGGTTTAATTTAGTAGGTGGTTTTGTGGCTAGTCTTGATGTGGGATTGTGCTTTTATCTCTTGATAGTGTAAGTCACAAACATCTGTAGATGAAAAGAGATTGGTACAATGCATAAAACTAAATGGTGTAAAATATAGCAGATAGGTTTTTGGGGTGAGAAGCTGAGGTAAACTTATTTCGTCATGCACTTATTGATGTCAAACATATGTTCAATTATTTTAATATTTCAATGTGATGTCTTCATCTCAGAGTATAGCCCAAAAGTTTTTCTTGCAATGAATGTTATTGTATCCAAGCAGATGTCCAGTTATGAATTTAGCATTTATATATAGATCAGTTGCAATCTATAGAGGTGTGAAAAATTATTTACCCCTTCCCAATTTCTTCTATTTTTGCATGTTTTTCATACTTGCAAATCTCAGATCTTAAAGTACTTTAATATTAGACAAAGATAATCAAAATAATTATAAAACTTTGTTTTTACATTATTTCATTTATTGAAATAAAAATGCTGTTCAACCCGACCTGTCCCTATGTGAAAAAGGCAATTGTCTCCTAAATCTCACTAAATCAACCAGTTAACCAAACTCAGTTGGGTTCAGGCACTAGTCACACCTAGGCATGAATACTGCAGGCTTGTTGAATGTGAAAACTTCAATGTGACTTAGGCTGGTTTCAGACGAGCAAGTGTCACGCATCGGACTTGCAGCGAAGCACCTTCCCTGAACTTCCAGCACTGCCGGGGTTGCCTAGCATTATATTGAATTATAATGATATGTAACCCTTACAGTTCTGGAATGTATTGTATATCTCTGACAGCATAATCTCAGTGTTATCCAGTACATTCCAGACCTCTAAGGGTTACCCAGCATCATAAATTAATATAATGCTATGCGACCTTGGCAGTGCTGGAAATTCAGGACGGGTACTGCTTTGAGTCTGGAGCATGAAACTCGCTCTTCTGAAATCAGCTTTAGTGTAGAAAGTCTCAAAAAGCAGGACATGATACCATGTCCTAAAAAGATACAAATACACACATGAGACAGAGTCATTGAAATCTAGCAGTTTGAGGAGGTTTACAAAACCTTTGCTTATAGTCTGGGAACCATAATGAAAGCCATGATCCACAGATGAAAAAAACAAGGAACAGTAGCAAATGGAGATGAGCGAACGTGCTCGTGACGAGCACTGTAGCGCTCGGCTCCCCTGCGCTCGCATGGGCGCAGGCATCCGGATCCGTCGGGTGAGGAGGACGGATCCGGATGCCTGCGCCCATGCGAGCGCAGGGGAGCCGAGCGCTACAGTGCTTGTTACGAGCCCGTTCGCTCATCTCTAGTAGCAAACCTACCCAAGAGTGGCAGGCCTACCAAAATTTCACCAAGAGCGCATCCAGGAGGTGACATAAGAATATTAAAAGAACACAAGAGTCATCTTGAATTTGCTAAGATATATCTAGTTTAGCCCCAACATTTGGGATACTAAGTCTGTGGACTGATGAGTGAAAGGTGGAACTTTTTGGAAGAACATCATACCAACAGTCACCCATTGTTTTGGCAGTGTGATAGTCTGGAACTGCTTTGCTCCTGCAGGACTTGGACAAATTGTCATAATTTTAGAGCCATGAAACTCTAAATGGGAGTGTTTGCCTATTAGTTTTTCACTTAAGGATCAAGAGCAGTTGGGTTATGGAGCAGGACAACGATTCAGAGTACACACGTAAGTCCATTTCTGATTGGATCAAAATAAATCTGGTTCTGGAGTAGTTGAGTCAAAGTCCTGACTTGATATACTGTGGCAAACTATAAACGGACAGTTCATGCCCAAAAAACATTTCTATAAAAAATAGCAGACCCAAATTCCACCAAGACGATGACTCACCTGAAGTTATCACAAAAGTTTGATTGCAGTTGTTATGCCAGCTATTAGGTTTAAAGGGGGGGTGCTTTCACATGGGTGGTAATAGTTTTTTAATAT
This sequence comes from Rhinella marina, assembly GCA_900303285.1. NCBI lineage: Eukaryota > Metazoa > Chordata > Amphibia > Anura > Bufonidae > Rhinella > Rhinella marina. Next base: position 121,690 of record ONZH01006899.1, on the reverse strand, counting down.
TTCTTTATCTTCATTAAATCGAATAATCATTTAAAAGGTACAGTTTGTGCTTACTCGGATTGTCTTACATTAATATTAGTTGTGTGATCTGAAACAATTAAATGCGAGATAGAAAATAGAAGAAATTACATGAAGGACACATAGTTTTTCAAAGCACTGTATAAATAACTCATAACAGAGCTTTTGTCTCAATTGACCCAATGTTAAAGTGGTATTACGGGTTCAGCAAATAAAGCTATTTATTATGCAATGCTTAGTACAATGGCTGATTTTCTGATTGGTGATGGTCCCTGTATTTAGACTTCCACTGATCAGATGCTTATTCTTTATCCTGTGGATAAAGAATACATTGTTTTCATGGTACAACCCATTTACGGCTTCATCCACTTTTTGTAAATGCCGTGGCATGATTGTACCTCCATAACATTTTTTCTTAGGTATCACCCATCAATCCCTATTACCGGCATTAAGTTATTGTTACATTTCATAATATATTTTATGGTCTATGTGTATGCCTTCCAAAACAATAAGATATTATGGTAACATAGTACATTTATTGGCAACCAGCTTTTGCCTAAATGGAAAAATGTAGACTCCTGAAAGTGAATGTGAATATAGACCGAGTATATTGGACTTGTCTTTTATTCTCTTGCATCTCTTGTGTAATGTCTAGTTAGGATGGTCTTTTACTGATCTCTATTTTCTTTAACCGAAATGCGCTTGCTAGTGAGACTATTGATGACAGGTTTTACTGAATAACAATTCTATAGAAATGATAGGCTTGTAGAAAGGCTAGACAGTATGGGGGACTGATGTTACCATGTCAACCATGCACAATTAAATTCATTGAAAATAGTTTTAAAAGCTGTACTGACTATAAAAACAACTGGCCTGAGCCCTTTTAAAGTATTTTTAGATTCACTTTTGTTGAAGATGTTTTTTCATTACTACTATCTGACAGATAAAGACCAGGCCAATTTTCATATTTTTCCTACCTGCCGTCAAAGAGCCAACTTCTTCTTTTTCTTTTCCACTCACATAGTTGTATATGGGCTTTTTTTTAAAAATATTAATGTATTTTTAATAGCACCACTTAATTTACAATATCGTGTATTAAAAAATGAGTATACAATTTTATGTGAAGTACAGCTTACAGCTTTAACAGGGCACTAAAAATGACATTGCAGTTTTATTCTCTGGATTAGTATGATTATGGCAATACCAAATTTATAGTATATAGTTACATTTTAGTACGTTTAAAAAAATAAAACCCTTTTTTACATTTCCACTTACTGACACCTTTAATTTTATATATTTCCATCTACAGAGCTGTGTGACAATTTATTTTCTGCATGGCAAGCTATAGTTTTTATTGTTACCATTTTGGTGCACATTTGACTTTTTGATCATCTTTTATAATCATTTTTTTCGGGTGAGGTGAACAATAAACATCAATTTGGCCATTTTGATTTTTTTCCCGTTATGGAGTGCAGGATACATAATTTTACACTTTAAGGCCTCTTTCACACGAGCGTCACGGATTAGGTCCGGATGCATTCAGGGTGCGTTCAGGAAAACTCGCACCATTTTGCAAGCAAGTTCAGTCAGTTTTGTCTGCGATTGCGTTCAGTTGTTCAGTTTTTTCCGCGCGGGTGCGATGCGTTTTGATGCGTTTTTCACGCGCGTGATAAAAAACTGAAGGTTTACAAACAACATCTCTTAGCAACCATCAGTGAAAAACGCATTGCACCCGCACTTGCTTCAGGATGCAATGCGTTTTTCACTGAAGCCCCATTCACTTCTATGGGGCCAGGGCTGCGTGAAAAACGCAGAATATAGAACATGCTGCGTTTTTCACGCAACGCAGAACTGATGCGTGAAAAAAAACGCTCATGTACACAGACCCATTGAAATGAATGAGTCAGGATTCAGTGCGGGTGCTATGCGTTCACGTCACGCATTGCACCCGCGCGGAAAACTCGCTCGTGTGAAAGGGGCCTAATAGTTTAGACCTGTTTGAACACTGTGACACCAATTATGTGTAATTTTTTAAATGCAAAATTTTGAAAAGGGGTGTTTTTTTTTACTTTTCTATTGTATGTTTTTATATTTTTTTTTACTTTTTTTTATTTATTTTTTTTTACTTTTTTAAGTCTTCCTAGGGGACTGGAAAATGCAATTGTTCAATTGCTTATCCCATTGACTGCAATAGTGTACCACTGCGGTTAATGAGAATGTCAGATATGTGCAGGTCCCACCTCTGGGACCCATTCTTAAATAGAGAACAGGACCCCCAAAGTGAAGAAACGCATCCCATGCATTCTCCATTCATTTACTTGGGGGTTCCAAAATAGCCAAGCGAGCATGCTCAGTTATTTTCAGAAGTCCTGTAGGGGTGAATAGAGAATGCACTGCCTCTTCATTCACTGTAATGTGGCTGCTAGAAATAGCTGAGCCAGTGCTCGGTTATTTTCGAAACGCCTATATCGGTGAACAGAGGGTGCACGGCTGCTCTCTGTTCACTTCGGGGTTCCTGTTCTGGAGATATGAGTGGTTCCCAGACATGGAACCTGCACCTATTTGACATTGATGACATGTCCTAGAGATATGCCATCAATGTCATTATATAGAACAATAATTTTAAAAAAGCTGCATATTTCCATGTATCTTTGCTGGCATAATCTAGAGAGTGACTGGTCATTTAAAGTACACTCCTCAATGTTAACCAGGGTCCAGCAAGTGTATTTCCCATGTACAGTGTTCCTATAAGATAAACAGTAAAGGAGATTAAAATCACATATTAAAACTGATCCATATACAGTCTCGGGACAATAATATACTAATTTTAAAAAAGACAAAAAAAGAAAATGGGGGAAGAAGGAAAGAAGGGGAAGGGAAGAAAAAGAGGAATAAAGAAAAAGCAAAGGGAGGAAAATAAAAAAAGAGGGAAGGGGAAACAAAAGTGGAGAAAAGTGGACAGAAACAAGAAACGGAATAAAAGAACAAAAGGAGGAAAGGAGAAAAAAGGTTTAAAGAAAAAGGATCACCATGTACAGGAAAATGTCCTCTGAACACAAAATTGTGTCATATACACAAGCCCATCAGTAACATAACAAAATGGTTTGAGGCTATAGTCAACATTGAGACCCTTAGGGCTCAGAGTACCGAACCCATGCATTCACCTCATTTCTTTTTGTTTTAATAATTTCTCCCTATCACCTCCTCTGAGAAGTGGAAGGATGTGTTCTATATTTCTAAACCTAAGTTTAAAGTTTTTAGATTAACATTATACCCAGAAGGCACAAAATGTCTAGGAATAGGTAAATCAACTTTTCTCATCCTAATAGAAGACTTGTGGTCATTGAGTCTGATATGACTTTAATTTGTTGTCGCACACATAAAATAAGCTACATGGACACTGAAGCAAGTAAATTGTGCATGTTGATATGTCTAATTTGATATTTTTACCAGTATGTGGATGAAAAAATGGTCATCCTTAATCTTACAGTGCATTGCAGGCAGAGAGTAGAGACAATTACCTACTTTTGAGAAACATGGATATTTTTGAGTCTCTCAATTCTTACCACCAATATCAAATTTCACTAAATGATCATTTAAATTTAACCCTCTCCTGTATACCATTACCGAAGATATGTCTAGAGAGGTGGTTCTGCTGAAAAGATCCTAATTGTTATAACCCTTGAAATTCTCCTACTCAACATAATGAAGGTGGATACAAAAGCTATTCGAACACTTTTCTTGTTTTGTTGATCTTTCTTCAAACTGGAGGTTCTATCCATACCACTAGCTTTATATCTGTGACCCTCCAATAAAGGGGTCGAAAACCATATTTAAGTTTATGTGAAACAATCAAATTTATGTCTGACACAATTCATGTCACCCATTTGACTCCAAACTAATGACTCAACCATTGGCTGCTAATGAAAGCTCAAAAACCGCCGTAGACTATTGCTGTCTGTGCTTTTAATATACAAACCCCCCCAGAATTATTCAGAAAATGCATCTATTCAATTCAATCAAAAACATGTTATGAGGTCCCCAGTCCACACAACAAACCTAAATATAACACATCCAAAATAAAACAAAAAGAATTGGGGTGAATGCGTGAGTTTGGTACTCTGGGCACTAAGGATTTGTATGTTGACTATAGCGTCCAATTATTATTATTATTTCCGATAAGGATGTTGGGCTTAAATAAATAACACATTTTGTATTCAGATAGAGAAAAAAGTCCTGTACCCATTGATCCTTTTTCTTTTTCCTTTTTTTTCTCCATTCTTTCTTTTTTTTCAGTTTCTTCTGTCTTTCCCCTTTTTTCACCCCATGCCCTTTTCCTTTGCTTTTTGTTATTCCCCTTTTTCTTTCCTTCTTCCTCCTTTATTCTTTGTGTTTTGTTGCTTTTTATTAGTATATCTTGGTTCTGAGACTGGAGGTGCAGTGGTATTTAATATGTGATTTTAATCTTTTTCATTGTTTGTTATCTTATAGGCACACTGTACACAGGAAATACACATGATGGATCCTGGTTAATATCGAGGATTCTACATTGAATGACCAGTCACTCTCTGGATCATGTCAGCAAATGGACTTTTTGAGATACATGGAAATATGTGCTCTTTTTTTTTTCTTTGCCTTGTTTTTATTCTACTATATAATGTTACAATGGAGCAGTTGAATATGGATGGAGCTATTGCATATAAGTTATGGAGCATATTTGAGGCCCTCATATAGAGCTCAAAATAATCCTCTCTCTTTCCTTGTTACATACGGCCACTTCATTAGTGCTTATGTTGATTGAGCATGCGCTAGTTAAGTAGTAAAGTAGGCAATTGGAGTGGGCGCATGATCAAACCCTGTGATTATGCATAAGTGGGTAATCCAATTTGTAAAATGGCTATTGGTTTAGTTGAGTGACTGTGGGCGCATACAACGTCAGCACAGCTTGATGATAGTGCATGTGCCAATCAATTTACAGAGTCCACTTATGAATTTGAGATGATCATTTACAGTGCTTATGTGATCGTCCAGTATATGTATCATCCTTAGACAACACTATGGACTTTCTATATTGAATGTAATGTTTATTCGCATTATACTATTATGTATTTTTTGTACACTGATGGATTATGGATTGCACATGCGTACTAGTGGATTGGCTTCTGTGGAGGGGTATATATCACTGCACTTCTCACTTATTTATATACTTGAAAAAGGCAGATTGTACTGCCAAAATGTCACGTTTTTTTTTATTGGATGTACCAGCTTGAATAAACACCATGGACTTTTCTACTTCACTCCTGCAATGCTGTTGTCTGAATGAGCCATAAATATCACCTAAACATTACACATACAGGAAAGCAGAAGAATTCTGAACTTAGCTTTCTATCTGAAAAAAAAACAAAACAAAAAAACGTAATGTACTTATAAAACAACATTTATCTAGATTATAACGGTGGAATGTTGAAATTATTCTCTGTGCAAAAAGTGGAGTATTTTTATAAGATAATTATGCATCAAGGACATCATATTTGCTTCTGGTACAGGCATTTAGATCTCAGGATGTAATGTTCTAGGTGGAAGTTATCACAAGCAGTTTTGTGTGAAACCCAGTCTGTTGCATGTCTTTTAAGTTGTCCAGGGAATGAGAACTTTAGACTGGAATGCAGAAGTGTCTGTGTTCCTTCTTGTTCTGTCTGAACATATAGTAAAGGATCACTCACGCCTAGCAATTCTTCTCCTTCCTCACCTGCCCTGAGTGCAGAACAAGGGCCAGGGAACAGTTGCTGCTTACTTTTAACTTCTTTCCCTTTCGGGCTCCAGTTGTTGACCTATTTCTTTTTCTTTCAGTGATGCTTCCAGAAACGCAATTCTTATAACACACTGAATCAATTAAACAGCACTTTAACTGTTAACTCTGTGTGTGTGTGTTGCATCCCTCTATTCAGGGGTGCACCACCAATGAGGCTAGGTGAGGCGATTGCCTCAGACAGCACCAGGTAGGGGTAAGAGGGGGGCAGTGGAAGGGCCATGGGCAATGAGCACTTTCTTTGTGGCACAGGGATTAGGTTAACAAATTGACATTGGGCGGTGGCGCCGTTTCAGTTTTCGCCTCAGGCAGCAGAAAGGCTAGGTACACCCCTGCCTCTATTTTATATTTGAACCACTCTGTCTGCTGCCACTCCATCTGACAATAGGAATTGTGCTTGGTGATGTAAGGCTTGCATGCAGGTGTTCAGCCATGGAAACCCATGCCATGAAGCTCCCAGCTAACTTGTGTGGGCCACCATATATACTGGTGGTGGATAACATTAAAGGGGTTTTCCAAGAGTATAAAATGTCCCCTGATATGCTGGGCCCCCCACATGGAATATACTTACCCCGCTCCCCATTCCCTGCGCCGCTCCTGGTCCTCGCACCGCTGCTGCTTCTTCCTTCACACAGATGAAAACATCTGGTGCCGGGGGGAGCAGCCAATGGCAGATGGGGACGAGCCTCACTAGTATCGTTGGGGACGCTAGAGAGGCTTGTCCCCACCTGCCATTGGCTGCTCCCCCCGGCACCAGATGTTTTCATCTGTGTGAAGGAAGAAGCAGCAGAGGCGGTGCAGGGACCAGGAGCGGCGCAGGGAGCGGGGTAAGTATATTCCATGTGGGGGGCCCGGCAAATGAGGGGGACATTTTATACTCTTGGAGAACCCCCTTAAAGGCCAGGATGGTAGGGATTAACCTCCTCTCCTAGGGAAATTGTGGGATAGCAAGGAAGGGTGGCTGGCTAGCTGTGGCAGTCTTTGTTTAGTGTCAGGGGTCACAGTGAGGCCATCAATCACTGCACTGCAATCTAATAAGGGGACTGAGTGTGCATGGAAATAGCAGAGGAGGCAATAAATGGCATTTGTCATGTAGAGAGTTAATACAAGGCGCTTACTAATTGTGATTGTCTATATTGCTTCCTTTGCTGGCTGTATTAATTTTTCCATCACATTATATACTGCTTGTTTCCATGGTTACGACCACCCTGCAATCCATCAGAGGTGGCCGTGCTTGAACACTATAGGAAAAAGCTCCGGCCTCTCTGGTGACTGGGACTGCAAGAGTGTGCATAGGCTGGCACTTTTTCCTATAGTGTACAAGCACAGCCACTGCTGATGGAATTGCTGGGTGTCCGTAACCATGGAAACAAGCAAGTTTGGCTGCTACAAGCCGCTTCTCACTGCGTGGCAGCCTATTAAGAAATGGGGACCATAGGCTCCCCAGAGATTTGGGTCCTGGATGGCCTACCTTATAATCTACTATTGTAGATGAATGATGGTGAACAGCAATAAAGATACCAACAGAAACTAACCCTGATCAGAAATATAATCTAGCAAGACAGCCAGAGGAAAAAAAACAACAAACAATAAACAGAATCCATAGGAGTAGAACAAAACAACAACCCTCAATGCTGACAGCAGTACAAGGCTCAAGGACTACAGATCTCAAGCTACACCAATACCAAACATATTAGAACTAGAACAGGATACTTAGATTATGAGGATTCTGGATACAAAAACATGGAGCTCAGCTATACCCAGCAACAAACGAGCAGAAAATATGAGCATTTAAAGGAAGGTTAACCAATCAAAACTCCTTCCTAAATTAACCATGCTGAGCAAGGTGATCGCCTGATCAGGCTCAGGTGCAAGGCAATTCTAGTAAACAGACAAGCAAGAGGCAACAGGGAAATCCCATTTACTCATAACATTATCAAGTATTAAACTGGTAGTTGGACTCCATTAAAGTAAATGGGGCTGCGATGCCATACTACACTCCACCTGTGCACAGGCGTGACACTGTTTTTGGAAAAACATAGGCATCTATTCGTAATCCTAGACAACCCCTTTAAGAAAACTATGTTCCAGTGTCACACAATAGCAACTCTAACCAATTTCTTCATGCAGATTTCAAACTGGGGTACAGTTACTCTTAAAGAAAGGAAATGAGGGTTTAATAGTACCCTATAATCATTGACACTCTAGAATTAGAATTCCCCCTGCAGTTTAAGAAGTTGGATGACAGACGTTTGCATGACTTGAAGCATATGGTTATAGCCAAAGATAGAAACAGTTCTCCTACTCTTTTTCTGTGAAAAGAACTGTGCTTAGCAGGGGATATTAATATGGGCCGAGCAGCAGCTTCCAGTGCATGATGCTTTGGCACCTGCACAGTGTGGATAGCCTGAAAACATCTGTAATCCAGTCAGTGGTGTCCTCTGCTCATCATCAGCTCTGAAGCTTTACACTTTGTGTTGATATCTTTTATGTTCACGAAAGCTCCCACATTTTATATTTGCACACTACATTTAAAGTCACAGGTAAAATTAGCTCGTGTTAGCTTTATCTATTATTTATAGTATTCCGTTTTTAATTCTTTTTCTTAATTATAAGTGCTGTATTTTTTTCAATATATTTTGTATAACTATGCCACTGAAAACGTATATCATGTTTTGTATAGAAGGAGTCACTGAACTGCTCCTATTGTTTCCCTTTAAAGGGGGCCTGTCGCCAGAGTTTAACCCTATAAACCATGGGCACCACCTTGTCAAACATGAAAAGATATTTCAGAGAACTTATGCATAAATAGCTATATTAAGCATTCTTACACTTAAAGAGATCCTCCAGATAGGTCACCAATATCAGATTAGTGGGGGCCTGACACACCCACTGATCAGCGGTTTTCAGGGCTGCTGGAAACTATACAGTGGATGAAGCCAGAAACAGAAGGCCCCATCCTATGTGTAGTGCTGTACCGCAGCTCAGCAAACATTCACTCGGAAGTTGCAATTACTTGTGCTAATTGAGCACTATACACTATAGCAACCTGGTGGTCTGAAAAAAAGACTGAAACATCACCATTTTATTAAATGAATTGCCACTAAAAAAGTATAATGATCCTAAGAGAAAGGTGCCAGCCTCTCTAGTTGCCAGTTTGGCAGGGGTGCACATAGGCCAGTGCTTTTTCCTGTAGTGTGCAAGCACGGCCACCACTGCTGGATTGCAGAGTGGTGGTAACCATGGAAACGAGCAGTGTATAATGTGATGAAAATATGAATCCAGCCAGCAAAGCAAGCAATATGGGCACTCAATACATTAGTAAGTGACTTGTATTAACTTCTTCTACATAATAAATGCCATTTGATAAAGTTAGACAACCCATTTAAACCAATAGAAAGCAATTTAACCTATAGGGAAAACACGGACATGTTGCTTTTCCAGATATGAGAATAGTCTCGTTCCATCTTATACAATAGACTAGAGGTTCAATCACAATTTTAATGGTAATCATTGGAATAAATCAGCAACAATGTCATAAGGTACCTCCCTAACAGCTTTGAAGGATTCTTATAATGCACTGGGATGGCTTGTTTTCCTACATCAAATTACTACTGTACAGTGCCTACAGGAAATGCTATTTTCATTGGAGCATGCTGAGACATCTACCGTAATCTAAAGCCAGAAGAATATTGAATGCAGCTCTTAAAAGGGGGTCTCTTGTGTTTTCATATTGATAACCTATCTTCAGATAGGTAATCAATATCAGATCAGCAGGAGTCTGACTCCCCGCTGATCAGCTGTATGAAGAGGCCGTGGCTCTCTTGCGAAAGCTTAGGCCTCTACCTAGGTCATGTGATGTCACCTTCATCACATGGACCAGGCACAGCTCAGTCCCTTTCAAGTAAATGGGATTGATCTGCAATACCAAGCACAGCCACTATCCAATGGATGGCGCAAACCAACTGATTGGTAGGGGTGCTGGGAGTCAGACCCCCTGCCGATCTCATATTGACAACCTGTCCTGATCAAGATCAGTATAGCATAGGAAATACAATATATTTCCAGTGTTATTCACCTTTTATATACATTATTTTATTTATATTTTATATTACATTATTTTTTTGTGTAAACTGTAAAATGATGTCTGAAGGTTGTTATACACAGATTACTTGTATAAGAATGATCATATATTCACATGATAGGTGATAAGTCCCTCCAAGGATCTGATAATTATCACAGAAAGTTCCCAATAGACAGCAATCTGTGAATCCCATAGTAGTGAATGAAGCGGTGTTCCGACATATCGACTATCACTTTATTCAAACAGGTGACTGGTAGACGCTCCATTCTTAGGATTGTTGGGGTCCCACAGGTCAGATCCCTTGTGATCTGATATTTTTCCTGTGCATAGGTGATAAATAAATGTTGTGGGATAACCACCTTAATTTCCCAGTGTTCCTTAGAAAACCAACAGATACAGTTTGAAGGCTACTGTAAGCAATTGTTCAACCTTTTGTATGTACTTATACCAGGCCAGCAGTATTGACTGGGCTTCTTCTGGCCCATATTCAGCTGGCAGCTATTGGAATATGATATGTCAAACAGTAATGCCATGTTTAGCTGTCATTTTTTTTTACCCCCACATCACTGTTGGATTTACACAGACATGCTGACATATTCCAGTATAAATCCATTTTCAAGGGAAAACACTCTATGAGACTTTTGAGAAGCAAACATCATGAAATTTTACCCAAGTGAGATCTCTAATCAAGTATTCCTCTGTGGTATTAGTTGGCAGAATACATATTATTAAATTATAACTGCCCCTACCTAGATACAACTAATGACAGGAAAATTAATGGTTGTGTTTTTTGAGTGATTTCCCTCTATAGTTTAACAATGTGGAGAGTTCTTAAACTCAAGGGGTTGCAGGTGATCATAGGCTATGTCTAGGTTAAAAATATGATTCTATAAAGATATGTTTGCTGTATTTTTGCCTAGGCTACATCGATGTAAAATCTTTCAAGTATTCTTTGTGTACTTTGAACTGTACGGCAGAATGAAGCAATGGTTTAGTGGTTCCAAACACATCCGTCAGTATAAATATACAAATGAAAGACACAATTTTAACAAATTGCTGTTGTATTTTATGATGTTGCACCCTGGAATCGCCCTCCATGGAACATCATCTTACTGATCCCTTCCCTCACTGTGTAATTTGGCATGGTTCCTCTTGATTCCTGGTTCTCCCATCATCTCTATGGCATACCTCCTAACTTTTGAAAATTACAAAGAGGGACAATATGTGGAGCAACGCCACCATACAGTAGTAATGCCCACATTGTGCTCCCTTTATAGTAGATATGTCAGATCTGTGCCTCCTTCACAGTAGTAATGCCCACATGTGCCCCTCATTGTAATTATGCACACATGTGCCCCCTTAATAGTAGCTTTGCCCAGATGTGACCCTTCACAGTAATTATGCCCAGATGAGCCCCCTTCACAGTACCTACGTCTAGATATGTGCCCCCATCACAGTAGTTATGCCCTGATATGTGCTCCTTCATGGTAGTTATGCCCAGATATGTACCCCTTCATTATAGCTATGTCCAGATGTGCCCCCTTCATAGTAGTTATGCCAAGATGTGGCCCATTTATAGTAGCTATTCCCAGTTGTGCCCCCTTCATAATTGTTATGCCCACATGTGCCCCCTTCACAGGAAGAAAAAACAAAAAAAGTAAATACTCACCTAGTTCCTCCAATGATCACAGCTCAGCTCCCGCTCCCCCCTAGCAGGCTGGATACGGTCACACATCATGGTTGCAGTTCTTTATAGAAAGAAGAATCCACAGGATGATTCCACCACTCCTACCCAGATCAGCAGCTCAATGTGTGACAGATATCGTGCTGCTAGTGGAGAGCCCCAGCAGCAGAGAGAAATAGTGATGGGAGGAGCTGATAGCTACCTGCTTCACCATTACAATCAGCTGGTAGTAGAACATACCTCAGCCATTCTGGGACAGCCACTAAAATCCAGGGCTGTCCCACTAGATCAGAATAAATTTAGTTAAAGTATAAAGTATTCTATGCCTATGTATATAATTAGGGTGTGTTCATATCTGCTTTGAAGGCTTCTGTCACAGATTCTGACCTGGCCTGGCCTGAACAGCCATTCCAAAAAATGGAATAACAAGTGATAAAAAAAAGTCATGGGAAAAATGAGCCCACATACATCTCCATTGACATAATTATAAAAAATGCTATGGGTTCAGGATATGCAGATGAAAATAATTTTTTTTCCAAAGTAATTTTTTTCATTATTAAAGTACCAGAAAAACTATGTAAATGTGGTATCACTGTAATTATACTGACCCAAGGAATGAATTGAAAAGGTCAGTTTTACTGCATAGGGAACTCCGTAAAAACAAAACCCATAAAACTGTTGCGGAATTGCATTTTATCTAAATTTGCAGTTTCACCCCATTTGTAATGTGGGGTGAAACAACTTATCCCGCAATGTGGGGTGAAACAACTTATCCCGCAAAAAACAAGCCCTCATATAGCTATGCAAATGGAAAAATAAAAAAGTTATAGCTCTGGGAAGGTAGGGAGTAAAAAATGAAACCGCAAAAACAGAAAATTGTAGGGGCCTGAAGGGGTTAAGAAACCAAGGTCATTAAATCTGGTTGTTCTCATCTCTCAAATGCAAGTTTTCAATGTGTTCTGGACACTATCGATCATCATGGAAAATTAAATGGCTGGATTTTACTGGGCTGCACAGGGGACATTGTCAAAACAATGACCTCTTCTCTGACATCACTCCATTGGCTGGAGCTACACTTCACAGGCTTCCTGCTCTGCCCATGAGGCCCCATTCACACGACTGTATTATTATATTATTATTATAAATTATTATTAGCTAGCTCCGTGCGGCGGCTTTCCGCTCCCATAGAGGTGAATGGGGCGGCATCTATTCCGCAATATGTTGCCTTGCTTTAGTTGCCTTCTCCTGCGTTTGCCCCAGAAAACGAGAATAGTTACTTGAACGGTAGCAGAGATTTCCCATGATTGCCAGTATTATGTATAATCTGAGTAACGGGGGTGGGCACGGCAGGAAATCGGAGAGGTGTAGCTTAAGCCAACACTCAGTGATGTCACAGAAGTCCAGTAACATAGCCATTTTGTTTCGACTGCAGCCTGGTAATTTACATTTAGAAGACCAGAGTGAAATAATTCTAAGCCTTACATGTTTTTTGGGTGCTTTTTTTTGCATTTTGGGGCATTTTTTTCAGATTTTGGGATATTTGGGGTTTTTTTGCTGGAATTTTTGCAGCATTTTTTAGGCATGGCTCTGGGAAATCTTAAACACAGGACAAACATTTTTGTAGTGACATTATTTCATCCTTAAAGGTACAATAATTTTGGGTGGGTCAGTGGAGTTTTATGAAATTGCAGCATGCTGTGGCATTTTTCCCTGATTCCCTGCTTCCCTGCTATTTTTCTCCCATAGACCTCAGTTATTGTTTTTTTTGTTTGTTTGTTTTAAACAATGCATGTTCAGTGAGTTTTTAATGGTGTTTTGTATGCTTGACTTAGTATACATTTTTCTGCTAGTGGATCATAGTATACATAGTATACAGTAGACAAGGCCAAAGAAAAAAACAAAACTTTTTTAGCATTGTGGCCTATGGATAACATATGTCACTGTATAGCTATACAATGGCATACGTCAGGGCATTCTATTGAAGGTATACAACAGGAAATATCTCCTATGTGCACCTCCTGAATCAAGGCTCAAAAGCTGTGTGCACAGAGCCTAAGTGAAAAAATTTGAAGACTTTTCCGTGGTCATTCATGGGAAATTCATCAATTATATAGTTTACAGCAATACAACTACACAGTTTATCCTGGTTGGCAACAGTTTTGAATTTGCAAGGATTCTCCTGAATTTTCATAGACAATCCTGGCAAATTCTGCTTGTTTTGGGCTGAGAATGGGTGGGGCTTCTGTAAACCCTGCCCAGAAGTGAGCAGTCCCAGACAGGTTTGGGTGTGTGGGGAAGGGGCACAAATCCCCCAAATTTGCCAACAAAAATGTTGCTTATGATAGTTTCACATTTGTGGCACAGCTGGAACAGCCTGCCGGATGTGGCCAGGATGCCAACCAACCCCATTAACTATAATGGGGTTTGGCGGAGATCCGGCTGCTATCTGGCAAATATGTTAGGATTTGGGCAGAAAAAAAAAACTGCACACAATGTTTTTTGTCTGGCCAATCCCCAGTGTTGTATGCCGGAACAGTCTGCCGGAAGGTTATACCGCAAATGTAAAAGAAGCCCAAGTATGGAATAGCTATGGATCTTACTTGAATCATGTTTTAAAAAATAAAAAATAAATTAAAAAATTTCAGAATTTTTGAGTAAATCGTCATACATATGAGAGGGTTTCATTTCATTACAAAAATGTATTTACTATAAAAGTACAAGACCTACACCTTGTCTGACCCTCAGCTCAAGGACAAGCTTGCCTTGAGTTTAAGACCTGAATAGCCAGACACAAATTGGTTTCCAGGGATACATAGAGGAAGAGGGAGGATCACGAGTGCACAGAGGGGCTTGGTCCTACCCCCGGTGCACTTAACTGCTCATTTGCTTATGGATCAAAGTATTATTTCTCCAGAATGAAGCACCGAATCACTAACATTCAGCTGAGCTAACCTTACAAGGCATTGTGTGTGGTTTAACAGTGAATTTTCTGGTGACTGACTCTCTTTAAAGGGGTTGTGCCACGATTAAATGTTATTTTAGTATAATTCAGCATGAAAAACTAGCTACTTTTGCAAATTACTTTCTGTTACAAAAATAATCCAGTTATGAGATGTTTTCTTTTCTTTATTATAATGGCACTCCCTGGTGTTTAATCTGTATAGTAATGTGCATGTACACCTACTGAGGTGGTCGCACATGGTCAGTTCCATCCTTCAACTGCCACCAGCTATATTTACTTGAAGTGGGGGAAAGAACTCCATCCGAAAGGATGACAGGGAGAGAGGTGCAGCAGAAAGGACGTGCCTCCTGAATAAAATCTAGCAGAGCAATTGGAGCAATGAACGAGATCTCTGGATTCATGTGAGGTACAGGGCTGGTTCTAGCTTTATTCAAAAAAGATTGTCATGTACTATATGATGTCTGATTTTAATTTTTTTCTATCAATCATGGAATAACTCCTTTTAGTAACATATGCCTAGCAACCACTGTGTCTTTCATGCCTAAGCTGTTCAGATGGACTTGCACTGTTCTGACAGTGTCAATCAATTTCTTCTTAATATTTGAAGGTGGAGATTTTTTTTACAGTAACAAACTTTTGGTAGACAGCTGTAAACAAGGTGGTTTTGTTCAAACACAAGTCAGTGACATTCACAAATGTCACCCAACATAATGTTACCGGTCTCAGAAGAATGTCCAGCAAATCACAGTCTGCTAGAAAGGTCATAGAAATACTTTGGCTAGTAGGATGCTGGATGCAGGTTCAACAGCTGATGGATTAAAATGCAGGTGATTTATTCCTGGGATAATCTAATGTTCATCCTTAGCATGTTACATGTCAAAAATATATACTGGAATATATAATGGAAATTGTATCATATTATTTTAATACGAAACATCATTGGCTCGTCATCCAAAAATATGAATTATTGGATACATCTAGAATAAGACATGTCCTATCTTTTGCAGTGCAAAAGCACTGAGCTGAAAGCCCAGAGAAGCGCTGTGTAGTGTTTCCGTGGGCTTCCGATCCGCAAAAGATAGGACATCTCCTATCTTTCAATGTATTTTGCGGATTGCGGACCCATTCAAGTCAATGGGTCCACAGCTGCAGCACGGAGTGCACATGGCCCTTACGGTTGTGTGAAAGGGCCCTAAACATGATGTTTGAGCTGCAGGCAGCATGTTATAGAACAGGAGAAGCTGAGCAGATTGATATATAGCTTTGTGGAAACAAATTCTGTATAATCTGTAACTTATATATTTCCTGTGCATTCTGGTCTTGGAAGTCAAGTAGACGGTCCTATCAGTGACTGATAGCCTTCCCTCTATGACTGTGTATACAGAGATAGCTGTCAGTCACTGATAGGACCTCCTCACTGACCTGAAAGCCCAGAATGAGCAGGAATATAAATGTATACATTACAGATTATACTGAATATTTCCCATAAAACTATATATCAGTCTGCTCAGCTCCTCCTGCTCTATAACATGCTACCTGCAGCTTACACTGTATTTTCATAGTGACAGGTTCCCTTTAAGCAAATTTCCCTTTAAACAATTTGCATGGTCCGTGTTCTTGTACTGTAGGTTCACTAGACTTGCATGTGTGAATGATAAAGATTGCCACTTCCCTTTTTATAACTGAAGTTAGCACGTAGACATAGCTGGTTGCTCTGTAACATTTGTGGTGGTGTAATGCTGTTATGGGAGATCAAAACTGAATAGAAATGTGCAAATAGTATAATTTTAATATGTAACATTTGTGTGTACAGACAGGACAAATAAAGACATTTTTTAAAATAAATGTATGGAATAATTTATTTAAATGCCATTGCGATGAATATACTGTGAAAAGTACATTGCAATGGGAACTGATAATATCTTTGGTCTTAACCAGTCAAAGTTTCTAAACATGAAGTACAAATGAACTGCATAGTATAAAACACAGTAGGCGGCTTGATTTTTGCTGTAGGTTTAACAGTGTCTTCATTGCCACCTTTTAGGAGTCATTTGCTACAATGCGTGATATATCTCTTTTATTATTTTTCTTGTGCAGGTCATTTGGGCCCCTCGTTTCAGTGTCAGCCAGTACATCATGACCACATATGCAACGATGACAGCGAAAAGGTACATGTGCCCTTAAAAGCTCATAAATAACGTGACAACCTTTCACACTTTAAAAAGAAATTCAATAATTGCTCATTACTTAAGCAATAACACATGGCGAGAAGTGCATTAAACATTTCAGCGCACAGCCTGGGAGTCTCAGATGCCTTAAGGAGGAAGCTTAACCTTTATTAAAGAATGTTTCTCATGAAATTCAAATGTGTGTCTGCATATAACCTAATATATTTATTTATGTGTATTTCTGTGTCTGCGGATAAAGGCATTAATAGATAGGAATTGCAAAAGAGACACAAAATAAGAAATGCAGCAAACAAAGGTGAAGGGGACTTGAGTGGATCATGTATAAAAAATGTGAGACGTACTATACAAAGCCTACCTCAAAAACATGTTGGATTTGTGGGTGCTTTTTAAATTTTGTGTGCTGCCTGTATATATGTGGAATTGGCGACTTTCTACGGTGCATTAGTACATAGCAGCTGTGAAGCTGGACGGTGTGGTCTTTGTGATGAAGCTGTATCTACGACCACCTCGTAGCAGATAATGACATCACTTGACACCAATCATAATGAGATCACTTTTGATTCATTTGTGTAGTGAACAGCAAGATAACATTAATGTGTCAATTTGCCCCTACATTGTTTTCTTCAATCACCGCTGTACTCTTGTGCAGGCAGCAAGTTGGCCCCTCAAGCATAGTGACAGCAGAGGCTTTATTGTGACGAATAGCTACTTATGGAGGTATAAGTACAACGTGTGCTGTTGTATGTGCCTTCTGCACGGCACTAAATTACAGAGGTATTCTAACCCCTACAAGTACTGCTTCTAGAGGAGAATAACTCCATAAAACAGATTCAGATGAAGTCCATGTGAATCAGACAGAAAACCCTCCATATAAAATCAGAGGCATATGGCGCTAAAGCATCAGAGCTTGTATGGATCTGGTTGCATAAGTCTTTGGACTTCACCAATGCTTCATACAGGTATCAGTGCTGTTTAGTAAGATGTCTATAGACAAACATTGCTTCCTTAGTGAATATATGCAACGTTTTGTGTTGACTGATTTATTCACGTGCATTTATCATGGCCCTCCCTATTGTATACACCTACATTCTCAGTGCAAATACAGTATGTGTCAAAGCAGGGTAGAATTTAGTAATAGAGAAAACTAGGTACATGCAGGGGTTAGGGACTACATAGGTGATGGAACACTTTTTGTTTTCTTGATCTTATAGGAGTTGTCGACCTTTGAGAAGACAACCCCTATCGTCCGGACCTGCACCCATTAACACAAAAAAGCAGACATTTTCCCACTGGTGCTCCATTCCCAGTTGCTTCTGGTCTCCAAGGGACCAGGAAGTGACTGGGTCCTGTGACCACCATGGCCAATTTTAAGAATACTTGGTCCAAGTTTACCTGTCTAATAGTAGATCAGGACCATTGTCCTTTATAATTGATAAATTAAGCATAACACCAAAGATCTATATTTTTATCAACTATGTGGATAAAGCCTGTTGTTGGTCATATACAGTATACAGTACAGACCAAAAGTTTGGACACACCTTCTCATTCAAAGAGTTTTCTGTATTTTCATGACTATGAAAATTGTAGATTCACACTGAAGGCATCAAAACTATGAATTAACACATGTGGAATTATATACTTAACAAAAAAGTGTGAAACAACTGAAAATATGTCTTATATTCTAGGTTCTTCAAAGTAGCCACCTTTTGCTTTGATTACTGCTTTGCACACTCTTGGCATTCTCTTGATGAGCTTCAAGAGGTAGTCACCTGAAATGGTTTTCACTTCACAGGTGTGCCCTGTCAGGTTTAATAAGTGGCATTTCTTGCCTTATAAATGGGGTTGGGACCATGAGTTGTGTTGGGCAGAAGTCAGATGGATACACAGCTGATAGTCCTACTGAATAGACTGTTAGAATTTGTATTATGGCAACAAAAAAAGCAGCCAAGTAAAGAAAAACGAGTGGCCATCATTACTTTAAGAAATGAAGGTCAGTTAGTACGAAAAATTGGGAAAACTTTGAAAGTGTCCCCAAGTGCAGTCGCAAAAGCCATCAAGCACTACAAAGAAACTTGATCATATGAGGACTGCCCCAGGAAAGGAAGACCAAGAGTCACCTCTGCTGCGGAGGATAAGTTCATCCGAGTCACCAGCCTCTGAAATCGCAGGTTAACAGCAGCTCAGATTAGAGATCAGGTCAAAGCCACACAGAGTTCTAGCAGCAGACACATCTCTACAACAACTGTTAAGAGGAGACTGTGTGCAGCAGGCCTTCATGGTAAAATAGCTGCTAGGAAACCACTGCTAAGGACAGGGAACAAGCAGAAGAGACTTTTTTGGGCTAAAGAACACAAGGAATGGACATTAGACCAGTGGAAATCTGTGCTTTGGTCTGATGAGTCCAAATTTGAGATCTTTGGTTCCAACCACCGTGTCTTTGCGCAACGCAGAAGAGGTGAACGGATGGACTCTACATGCCTGGTTCCCACTGTGAAGCATGGAGGAGGAGGTGTGATCGTGTGGGGGTGCTTTGCTGGTGACACTGTTCGGGATTTATTCAAAATTGAAGGCATACTGAACCAACATGGCTACCACAGCATCTTGCAGCGGCATGCTATTCCATCCGGTTTGCATTTAGTTGGACCATCATTTATTTATCAACAGGACAATGACCCCAAACACACCTCCAGGCTGTGTAGGGGCTATTTGACCAAGAAGGAGAGTGATGGGGTGCTACACCAGATCACCTGGCCTCCACAGTCACCAGACCTGAACCCAATCTAGATGGTTTGGGGTGAGCTGGACCGCAGAGTCAAGGCAAAAGGGTCAACAAGTGCTAAGCATCTCTGGGAACTCCTTCAAGACTGTTGGAATACCATTTCAAGTGACTACCTCTTGAAGCTCATCAAGAGAATGCCAAGAGTGTGCAAAGCAGTAATCAAAGCAAAAGGTGGCTACTTTGAAGAATTTAGAATATAAGACATATTTTCAGTTGTTTCACACTTTTACAAGTATATAATTCCACATGTGTTAATTCATAGTTTTCATGCCTTCAGTATGAATTTACAATTTTATAGTCATGAAAATACAGAAAACTCTTTGAATGAGAAGGTGTGTCCAAACTTTTGGTCTGTACTGTACATATACACACAAAATTGTTGGTACCCTTGCGTTATAGAATGAAAAACCCACAATGGCCACTGAAATAACTTGAAACTGACAAAAGTAATAATAAATATACAATTACTGACAATCAGCTAATGAAAATCAGACATTACTTTTGAATTGTGGTTCTACAGAATAATTTTAAAAACCAAACTAATACCAATGGACAAAAATGATGGTACCCCTAAAAAAGATTGAAAATAATTTGACGGGACATGTTAAACTAAGGTGTGTCCTTTTATTAGCATCACAGGGGTCTTCAAACCTATAATCAGTCAGTCTGCCTATTTAAAGGGTAAAACGTAGTCACTGTGCTGTTTGGTATCATGGTGGGTACCACACTGAACATGGACCAAACAAAGTTAAGGAGAGAGTTGTCTCAGGAGATTAGAAAGAAAATTATAGACCAACATGTTAAAGGTAAAGGCTATAAGACCATCTCCAAACAGCTTGATGTTCCTGTTACTACAGTTGCAGCCTTGTCCAGGGAGGTTGACTACGGTCCCATAGACAATTAATTTGTAAATATTATGTGCAAGAGAAAAATTGATGACAAATTGAAGAGATAAACATAGTTTGTAAGGCCGAAAAAAGACATCTGTCCATCCAGTTCAGCCTGTTTTCCTACAAGTTGATCCAGAGGAAGGCAAAAAAAACCCTGTGAGGTAGAAGCCAATTTTCCTCACTTTAGGGGGAAAAATTCCTTCCCGACTCCAATCAGGCAATCAGAATAACTCCCTGGATCCACGACCCCTCTCTAGTAACTATAACCTGTAATACCCTCCAGAAATACATCCAGGCCCTTCTTGAACTCTTTTAGTGAACTTACCATCACCACCTCCTCAGGCAGAGAGTTCCATAGTCTCACTGCTCTTACCGTAAAGAATCCTCTTCTATGTTTATGTACAAACCTTCTTTCCTCCAGACGCAGAGGATGTCCCCTCGTCACAGTCCTCGGGATAAATAGATGATGGGAGAGATCTCTGTACTGACCCCTAATATATTTATACATAGTTATTAGATTTCCCCTCAGTCGTCTTTTTTCTAAAGTGAATAACCCTAATTTTTATAATCTTTCTGGGTACTGTAGTCCACCCATTCCAGTTATTACTTTAGTTGCCCTCCTCTGAACCCTCTCCAGCTCTGCTATGTCTGCCTTGTTCACAGGAGCACAGAACTGTACACAGTACTCCATGTGTGGTCTGGCTAGTGATTTGTAAAGTGGCAGGACTATGTTCTCATCACGGGCATCTATGCCCCTTTTGATGCAACCCATTATCTTATTGGCCTTGGCAGCAGCTGTCTGGCACTGGCTTCTACAGCTTAGTTTGCTGTTCACTAAAATTCCTAGGTCCTTTTCCATGTCAGAGTTACCCAGTGCTTTACCATTTAGTATGTACTGGTGACTTGCATTATTCCTTCCCATATGCATAACCTTACATTTGTCAGTGTTAAACCTCATCTGCCACTTTTCTGACCAAGCCTCCAGTCTATCCAGATCCATCTGTAGCAGTGCACTGTCCTCCTCTGTGTTAATTACTTTACACAGTTTAGTGTCATCTGCAAAAATTGATATTTTACTATGCAAACCTTCTACAATATCATTAATAAATATATTGAAGAAAATAGGACCTAATACAGACCCCTGTGGTACCCCACTAGTGACAGTGACCCAATCTGAGTATCTACCGTTAATAACCACCCTCTGTTTTCTATCACTGAGCCAGTTACTTACCCACATACAGACATTTTCTCCCAGGCCAAGCATTCTCATTTTATATACTAACCTTTTATGTGGTACCGTGTCAAATGCTTTGGAGAAGTCTAGATATACAACATTCATTGATTCGCCGCGGTCAAGTCTAGAACTTACCTCCTCATATAAACTGATTAAATTGGTTTGACATGACCGATCCCTCATGAAGCCATGCTGATACGGAGTTATTTGCTTATTTTCATTGAGGTACTCCAAGATAGCATCTCTCAGAAAACCTTCAAACAGTTTACCCACAACAGAAGTTAAACTTACCGGCCTATAGTTTCCGGGCTCTGTTTTTGGACACTTTTTGAATATTGGCACCACATTTGCTATGCGCCAATCCTGTGGAACACTCTCCGTCAGTATAGAGTCCTTAAATATCAGAAATAAGGGTCTGTCGATGACATTACTTAATTCTCTTAGGATACGGGGGTGTATGCCATCCGGTCCTGGTGATTTGTCTATTTTAATATTTTTAAGACGTTGCTGTACCTCTTCCTGGGTCAGAGAGGACACTTTTAAAGGGGAATTTACTTTTATACTCTGCATTTCATCTGACAGTTTATTTTCCTCAGTGAATACAGTGGAGAAAAAGTTATTTAATAGTTTCACTTTCTCCTCATCGCTCTCTGCAACTCCCCCCTCATTACTCTGTAAGGGGCCGACACCTTCAGGTTTATACTTTTTAGTATTTATATAATTGAAGAACATTTTAGGGTTAGTTTTACTAATACTAGATAATATAAATGGTAACCAAAGATACCAGAACAAGTTTTAAAGAGATTAGAGTTGAACTCCAAGCTCAAGGTACATCAGTGTCCGATCGGACCACCTGTCACTGTCTTAGTCTAAGTGGACTTAATGGAAAACGACCAAGGAGAAAAACACTGTTAAAAGCAAATCATAAAAAAACGAGACTGGAATTTGCCAAAATGCATATTGACAAGCCACTAAGCTTCTGGGAGAGTGTCCTTTGGACAGTTGAGACAAAACTGGAGCTTTTTGGCAAGTCACATCAGTTCTATGTTGACTGACGCAAAAATGAAGCATACAAAGACAAGAACATTGTACCTATGAAACAAGGAGGTGGCTTGGTTATGTTTTGAGGCCACTTTGCTACATCTGGCATAGGGAGTCTTGAATCTGTGGGTACAATGAAATATCAAGACTATCAAGGCATTCTGGAGCAAAATGTGCTGCCCAGTGTCAGAAAGCTTGGTCTCAGTCACAGGTCATGGGTCCTCCAACAGGATAATGACCCAAAACACACAGCTAAAAACATCCAAGAATCGCTAAGAGCAAAGCTTTGGACTATTCTGGCCTTCTATGAGCCTTTCTCTAAATCCTACTGAACATCTGTAGAAGGAGCTGAAACATGCAGTTTGGAGAAGGTACCCTTCAAACCAGACAGCTGGTGCAGTTGGCTCATGGGCCAAAATACCTGTGGACAAGTGCAGAAGTCTCATTGAGAGTTAGGGTGATAGCACACAGTACAGTTCTGACATGCATTCAGGATGCAGTTTTCAATTTAGCCAGTTTCAGTCTCATTAAACCTCGTGTTCTGCCTTGTGGTAATGATTTAATTAATTTCAGCATGCTACAATAAAAACTGCATCCTGAATGCACGTCACAACTGTATTCTGCCATCACCCTTAGGCCCCATTCACACGACCGTATATTTGCGGGCCTGCATTACTGCGGACCCGCAAATATACAGGGGCCGCCCGGCGTGTGTTCCGCAGCGCTCGGAACACACGCCGTGCGGCCCCATTGAAAATGCCTATACTTGTCTGTGCGCACGGACAAGTATAGGACATGCTTCAAAAGAGCCGCGGCTAGCTAGCTCCGTGCCGCGGCTCCCGGCCCCATAGAGGTGAATGGGGCCGCATCTATTCCCGCATTTGATACTCGTTCGAGTATTAGGGTACTCGTAAGTGCTCGCTACTCGGACGAGTATCTCGCCATGCTCGAGGAAATGAGTGAGCACAATTGCCATGAGGGTAACCACCAGGCTGTTGCAGGAAAATTTGGGGTAATGGTGGGATTAGGCAGCCTCAGAGGCATCCATGCATGCTGCCCCTGCTGTTTCCTGTCCATTTCCGTGGTGTTTCCATCATTTTCTGATGTTTCCAGGTTTTCACCCAGCCTTCCCTAGGCAGAGCCTTGGTCCCCTGCAAAAAATGCTTGAGTCTCCCATTGACTTCAATGGGGTTCATTACTCAAAACGAGTACCCGAGCATCCGGAAAACTTCGTCTCGAATAACGAGCACCCGAGCATTTTAGTGCTCACTCATCTCTAGTTAAGGGTCATTATAATTTATTCTGCTGAACCACAATTCCAAAGCAATGTCTGATTTTCATTGGCTGATTTTTAGTAAATTTTAATTATTACTTTTGCAAGTTTTGAGTTATTTCTGTGAATGTTATGAATTTTTCTTTCTTTACCCCCTTAAGGACCCTGCCATTTTTTACCTTAAGGACCAGGCCATTTTTAACAAATCTGACATGTGTCACTTTATGTGGTGATAACTTTAAAATGCTATTACTTATCTAGGCCATTCTGAGATTGTTTTCTCGTCACATATTCTGCTTCATGACAGTGGTAAATTATAAATATTTCGTTTTTATTTATAAAAAAATACCATTTACCAAAAATTTTGAAAAATTAGCAAATTTCAATTTCTCTGCTTTTAACCCCTTCCAGACCAGCGCAGGAAGTAACTTCCCGAACAGCGCTGTAGTGTTACGGCGCGCTGATCAGGCGTGTGCAAGAGCTGCGCCCGCCCGATCAGCTGCGGGGGGGCCGGCTGTTCCCAGTAGCCGGACCTCTGCTGTTTTCTCTGCTGTTTTCACCGATGCGGGCGTATTAACCCTTCATGTGCCGCAGTCAGCGCTGACCGCGGCACATGCGATGCGGGCGGTCGGAAGGGGTGTACATCTGGTCCCCGCGCTGCTGTGACGGGGACCTGATGGCTTAGATAGTAGCCGTATGCCTTCCTTAGGCATCCGGCTGCTATCTATGGAAGCCTGTGAGATCCAGCCCCCTGGATCTCACAGGCAGTAAGCTGGAAGTGTATTACTGTGTGTAATACACTTCCAGCCAATGCATTACAATACAGAAGTATTGTAATGCATTGTAAAGGGGATCAGACCCCAAAAGTTAAAAAAGTATAAAAAAAAAGAAAGTGAAAAAAAGTGAAAAAATGAAGTTTTACAAAAAAAAAGTTTCAAGTTCCAAAAAAAAGCGTCCTTTTCACAAAATAATATTTACAAAAAATTGTAAAAAATAGTGAAAAAAAAATGGACATATTAGGTATCGCCGCGTCCGTATCAACCGGCTCTATAACAATATCACATGATCCACCCCACCAGGTGAACGCAGTAAAAAAAAAAAAAAAAAAAAAAACTGTGCCAAAGCTGCCTTTTTTTGGTCACCTTCCCTTACAAAAAGTGTAATAGCAGGCGATCAAAAAGCTGTATTTACCCCAAAATGGTACCAATCAAACCGTCAAAACTTTCCAAAAATAAAAATGTTAGACATATTGGGTATCGCCACGTCCGTAACAACCTGCTCTATAAAAATATTACATGAGATGGCCCCCCAGGTGAATGCTGTAAAAAAATATTTTTAAAAACTATGCCATAACAGCCATTTTTTTTCACCTTGCCTCACAAAAAGTGTAATAGCAGGCGATCAAAAAGGCGTATTTACCCCAAAATGGTACCAATCAAACCGTCATCTCGTCCCGCAGAAATGTAGACACTACCTGATACAATCGCCAAAAATAAAAAAAATATGGCTTTCAGAAAATAGCAACACTAAAAAAAGATTTTATTCTGTTCAAAAATGCATCTAATGTGTAAAACTTTCCAAAAATAAAAATGTTAGACATATTGGGTATCGCCGCGTCTGTAACAACCTGCTCTATAAAAATATCACATGATTTGCCCCCTCAGGTGAATGCTGTAAAAAAAATTTAGAAAAATACTATGCTAATACAGCTATTTTTTTCACCTTGACTCACAAAAAGTGTAATACCAAGAGATCAAAAAGTCTTATGTACCCCAAAATGGTACCAATGAAAACGTCACCTCATCCCACAAAAAATGAGCCCCCACATAAGACAATAACTCAAAAATATAAAAATCAATGGCTCCCGCAAACCAATCCATCAAAATCTGTGCTTCAAAATCCATATGGCGCTCCTTCTGTACTGAGCCCTGCCATGTGCCCAGCAGTTTACCACCACATATGAGGTGTTGCCGTATTCAGGAGAAAATGGGGAAAAAAATATGGGGTGCTTTTCTCCTGTTACCCCTTGTGAAAATGAAAAATGTGGGGCTAAAGCAACATTTTATTGGAAGAAATGAAACTTTTCATTTTCACAGCCAAGTGTTTCCAAATTCCGTAAAACGCTTAGGGGGTCAAAGTGGCCAGTACCCCCCTTAATATATTCTTTGAAGGGTGTAGTTTCCAAAATGGGGTCACTTTTTGAGGGTTTCCACTGTAGGGGTATGTCAGGGTCTCTCAATTACAAAATGGTGCCTAAAAACCAATTACAAAATGGTGCCTCCAAAATCCGTATGGCGCTCCTTTCCTTCTGACCACTGCCACAAACCCATAGAGACGTTTACCACCACATATGGGGTATTTCTGTAAACTGCAGAATCAGAGCAATGTATATTGAGGTTTAGTTTGCTGTTAACCCTTGCTGTTTGGCAAGAAAAAAATTATTAACATCAATAATCTACCAAAAAAGTGAAATTTTGAAATTTCACCTCCATTTTCCATTAATTCTTGTGGAACACCTCAAGGATTAACAAATTTCGTAACAGCAGTTTTTTTATAATTTGAGGGGTGTAGTTTCTAAAATGGGGTCATTTCTGGGTGGTTTCCATTACGTAAGCCACTCAAAATCACTTTATATCTGAATTGGTGCTTAAAAAAATGGTTTTGGAAATTTTGTTGAAAATTTGAAAAATGGCTTCTAAACTTCTAAGCCTTCTAACGTCCCAACAAAGTAAAATGACATTTATAAAATGATGCTAACATAAAGAAGACATATGGGGAATGTAAAATAATAACTATTTTTGGAAGTATTACTATATATTTTGAAAGTAGAGAAATTGAAATTTGGAAATTTGCAAATTTTTCCAAATTTTTGGTAAATTTGGTATTTTTTAAAAAAGAAAAATGAAATATTTTGCCACAAATTTACTACTGGCGTGAAGCACAATATGTGACGAGAAAACATTCTCAGAATGGCTTGGATAAGTAAAAGCGTTCCAAAGTTATTACCACATAAAGTGACACATGTCAGATTTGCAAAAAATGGCCTGGTCAGGATGGTGAAAACAGGCCCGGGGTTGAAGGGGTTAAAATACATAGTAAAAATAAGTTATAAAAATAGTTATTACTTTACATTCCCCATATGTCTACTTTAGGATTGGATCATTTTTTGAAAATGACATTTTTTTTTTTTTTTGGGACGTTAGAAGGCTTAGAAGTTTAGAACCAAATCTTGAAATTGTTCACAAAATTTCCAAAACCCACTTTTTAAGGACCAGTTCAGGTCTGAAGTCTCTTTGTTAGGCTTACATAATAGAAACCACCCAAAAATGACCCCACTTTAGAAACTACACCCCTCAAGGTATTCAAAACTGATTTTACAAACTTTGTTAACCCTTTAGGTGTTCCACAAGAATTAAAGGAAAATTAAGAGGAAATTTCAGAATTTCACTTTTTTGGCAGATTTTCCATTTAAATCCATTTTTTCCATTAACAAAGCAAGGGTTAACTGCCAAACAAACCTCAATATTTATTACCTTGATTCTGTAGTTTACAGAAACGCCCCATTTGTGATTGTAAACTGCTGTACGGGCACAGAAGGAAAGGAACACCATATGGTTTTTGGAGGGCAGATTTCACTGGGAAAATTGTCATGTCACATTTGAAGACCCCCTGATGCACCCCTAGAGTAGATACTCCAAAAAAGTGACCCCATTTTGGAAACTACGGGATAAGGTGGCAGTTTTTTAGGGTACATATGATTTTTGGTTTCTCTATATTACACTTTTTTGAGGCAAGGTAACAAAAAAATAGCTGTTTTGGCACAGTTTTTATTTTTTGTTATTTACAACGTTCATCTGACAGGTTCGATCATGTGATATTTTTATAGATCAGGTCGTTGCGGACATGGCAATATCTAATATGTATACTTTTTTATTTATTTAAGTTTTACACAATTTTTTGCACGATGAGGTGACGGTTAGATTGGTACTATTTTTGGGGGCATATGCCTTTGTGATCGCTTGGTGTTGCACTTTTAGTGATGTAAGATGGCTTTTTTGACACTGTTTTTATTTAATTTTTTTTACTGTTTTTACCTGAGGGGTAGGTCATGTGAGATTTTTATAGAGCAGGTTGTTACGGACGTGGCGATTCCTAACATGTATATATTTTTTTATTTATTTAAGTTTTACACAATAATATCTTTTTTTAAACTAAAAAATCATGTTTTAGTGACTCCATAGTCTGAGAGTTTTTTGGGTGATTGTCGTGATTGTAGGGGCTAATTTTTTGTGGGATGAGATGAAGGTTTGATTGGTACTATTTTGGGGGCATAGGCCTTTTTAATCGTTTGGTGTTGCACTTTTAGTTAATTTTTGTAGAGCAGGTTGTTACGGACGCAGCGATACCTAACATGGCTTTTTTTAGCTCCAGTTTTTATTTTTAGTTTTTTTACAGTGTTGACCGGACGGGGTGGACCATGAGATTTTTTAATAGAGCTGGTTGCTACGGACGCGGCGATACCTAATATGTACATAATATGTCTCTTTTTATCGGGAAGGGGCTTTTTTTATTGAAACTTTAATTTTTTTTAATTGTTAAAAACCTTTTTTTTCACTTTTTTTTTAAACTTTTAACTTATGTCCCACTATGGGACATTTCAAGGTCTGATCCCTGTTTCAATACAGCACAATACAGCCCTGTGGCTGGATCTCCTGGGCTTCCGTAGCTGGCAGTCCCGATGCCTGTGGAAGGCATCGGGGCTGCCATAGCAACCATCGGGGTCCCCCCCCACCGCAGCACGGGAACCCAATGAGAATTTACAAGCTGCCGCAAACCCCCTGTATGCCGCGGTCAGCATGACCGCAGCATACAGGGGGTTAATCCGCCGGCATCTGTGTTCTCACCGATGCTGGCGGATATAGCAGGTGCCCGGCTGTCAGTATCAGCCGGGCCCCTGCTGCTGATCGCGGCAGCGCATGCCGGCAGCCAGTTAACCCTAGGACGAGAATGCTCGTCCTAAGGCGTTAAGTACCGGCCAGTTAGGACAAGCATTGTCGTCCTAGGTCGGGAAGGAGTTAAAGTGTAAATGACAACTATAAGAGGTTCTCAAGCAATTTTTTCAATACTGTAGTGAAAGTACACTTAAGTTATAAAACCTTTTTGCCTTTATGAAAAATTGGTCAAAATAAAAAATGTTGTATGGGTCTGGTATACTTTGGAAAACAGTGAAATATTTCAGCTATGGATCTAAATAAGAAAATCTTTAAATGACACTGGGGTCGCTTGTGGATAACAGAAGCCATCATAACATAGTAACATAGTTTATAAGGCCAAAAAAAGACATCTGTCCATCCAGTTTGGCCTATTATCCTGCAAGTTGATCCAGAGGAAGGCAAATCATACATTTTGCTACTCAATATTTTTGATCAATGTAGGTTAATCTCAAAATAACCAAAAGTCCAACAAAGAAGGTGATTCATGGAAACAATGCCACCATCTATTGTCACTCACAGGTTCCTATTAAAAATTGTCTGTGTTGTGGCCTCAAAACACCGATGATTTTAGTATGGCAGTGAATTCCATAATGTATGTCCATATAGAAAATTAAAAACATCCTTAAAGGGATTGTGAAAGAATGGGAGGATTTGGCAAGGAAAAATTACGATGCCGACTCCCCACTCCTTCTTCTCCAGACCTGCGATGCTCCACTGGGCTCCCTTGATGTCAACATCTGGTTTGACATTGCTGCAGCCAATCATTGTTCCCCTTACATCATGACAAATGGTCACATGATGCAAGGGGATCCAGTCTCCGCTGTGGCAAGTGATTGGCTGCAGTGACGTCAAACCGGATGTCGACATTGAGGGAGCCCAGAGGAGCATCACAGGCATGGAGGAGGAGGAGCCAGGAGAGGGCACCAGAAAGCAAGTAAGTAATCTTTCCTTTGCAGGTCCGGTCAAGTGGGGGAGTTTGCCAACAAGTAATGTGCATATGTCCATGTAGGATACAGACCTGGAGACAACTCCAAGATGGGACATGCTGAAAGATAGTGTTGTGAATAGCACCCCTTACTTCTATGGGTCTGTGTGTTGTACATGTGCAGTCGGCTGCACACACAGATAGCATGGCCGTGTGAACAGGCTCTAAGTCATATAGCCTGTATAGTTAATTTGTAATGTAGAAATTACCAATGGCCAGCCTGACAATTACAATACCAAGTAAAAGAAAAATGTATTTTTCTCCTTGCATGATTTTTTGCAGCTTCTACTTAGAAATGTTGAAGCTTGGTGACTGAAAGAGGGGAAGGGGTGGGAAAGGAACAAGCAGTTTTCTTTTCTTCTCCCCACCCACTCACCTCTGCAGACCGTAATTAGAGATTCTGTAATTAGAGTGTAGATATAGGTATTAAAATATATAATGGAAAAAAGGCAGAAATAAGTTTGTGGTTATTATAAGTAAGCTACCAACAATTCAAGATTTTAAGGCTGTATTGATCTGGATTTTGACTCGCACAAGACTGTATACATTTGCGGTCCTCAAATCATAAATCTTCAAAATACAGATGCAGTCTGTATGCTGTCTGCATTTTTTTACAGACCCATTGACTTCAACGGTTCTGTGGTCCACATTTTTGGTGACATATTTTACAGAACGGCCATACGGATGCGGAAAGCACACAGATGATCTATTTGCTTTATCATCCATATGTAAAATATCCTGTACTTGGCTGCAAATT
The DNA here is from genome assembly GCA_900303285.1 of Rhinella marina. Lineage (NCBI taxonomy): Eukaryota > Metazoa > Chordata > Amphibia > Anura > Bufonidae > Rhinella > Rhinella marina. The sequence continues at coordinate 90,991 of ONZH01006899.1, read as the reverse complement.
GAGGACCATGGACCCATTGAAGTCAATGGGTCCACAAAACATGTGGATGCAACGTGTACGGTATTTTGCAGATCCGCAGTTTTTGGTTATATTCAGAATCAGCTGAATGCAGGGTTTATTATATTAGGAGACAATTAAGTGTTTTCAGTGAATGCATTTGTACCTTAGTTCTTGCATAAGATACTTGTTCCTAGACTTTTATTGCATAAAAAAATTTAAGAAAATAGTCCAGTTAGTAAACAAGCAGAACTCTCGACTTGATCAAATAGTATGATGTTTTTTGGGGGTTTATTTACATGCCATATTGTTTCCTTTTAAGCAAATATTTTGGTTCTCTATTTCTAGAAAAATTGCTGCAGTAACCACAGTATGACCACAAAATGTTTATGAACCTATAAATATACCTCCAGCTGGCATCTCCCAACTGACCAGTCATTTGACATAAAAAGATGTCACTGAATACTGGGCATAACTACTGCTGTGGTAACTGTACAAAACTCAGAACTTATCATTTACAGGTCCTATTAATTAGAACAGGACCTGTGCATCATATTCTCTGGACATGCTATTGTTACATGAAAGCTGTACCAACCAACATGCAGTAGTGTCTCTCCATGCCTGTGGGGGATGGTACACTTTAAGGGTATAGACACGTGGTTGGTCTGCTTTGGATTTTCTACAGCAGAAAACTTACTTCGGATCTGGCCAGATCCACCAGCTCAAAAAATGTGAAAATGGCCTGATTTATATGGGGTCTTCTGCTGCTTTCAAACTTTGCATTGCAAAGATCGCAAGCTGTAGGTGCAACATTTTGCAGTTTAAAAAAAAACAGTAGTGCAGGTCGGTTTACACTGTAGAGAGTCCGCGGCATTGACGCCATGTGTGGCCATACCCTTAGGCTGGAATCACACATGTAAATTTTACAGTTTCAGATCAGTTCTTGATACAGTTTTTGAACCAAAGCCAGGACTGTAACAAATAGGAAGAATAAGTCCTGTATACTTTTGAGTCCTTTTGAATACACTGTTGTCTTCGGCTCAAAAATTGCTTAGCAAACTGTATGATTTCATCCTGAATCTACTTATATCTATCTCATATCATTTCTCTATAAATATCTACATGTAGATATCTACTCATACTTGTGCTCTAAATAGAACATACGGTGTAGTGAATAATATGCATTTTACATAAACAACTACAATATGCTTTAATAAGTGATTCAGAGGCACAAACAGGAGGTTTCTGCCATGTGGAACATGCATTCTAATTGAATCAGTTTTGTTAAACCCTGTTTTGCCCAAAGTAGCTACTTTTTCTGCATGTCCTCACTATAGTAGCCTGTAGGCGCAATAACACCTGGAGAGTAAGTTGTAGAGAAATAGAGGCACAACCCCTTGTTAGTTTCAGGTATAAATTACAGTTATTATAAACTTCTCAGAAATGTATTTCCATTTTCTTAGTTTAGAGGCTTCCAAAGGTGAATCTCATATCTAAACATTTGGAGTGTGTATTGGTTTGCTCAAGCCATATGTCATCTGTAAACAGCTATATCCATCATTTTGGAAAAGTGACCTTCTGTTCTGCTGCTGATAAAAGAGCTCTGTTTGCCTTGCTGTCCTACAGCTACACAACTGCTATAAAGTTTTAGGTGTGAAGAAAGGAAAAATAAGGAAAGGGGAAAAATAGGAGACACTCTCTAAGTTAGTAAATTCTTAACTCTACTACTGGATCTGATAAAAAGGCATCTATATGGCACTGCTCCCAGATGCTGGATATTTCCAAGTAAAAGGATATAAATGATGAAGTAAACTACTTATCTTTTAAATCTCACATACAACGTGTTTCAACTCCATCCAGAAGTCTTTAGCAGGTACCTGATGTTGACTCCTCTGTGGAGTTAAAACACATTGTACATGAATCCAAAGGTAAGTACTTTACTTCATCATTTATATTCTTTGATGAGAAATGTTCAGTGCTCTTGAGCAGAGCCATGCATAGATGTTCTTTTCATATCTCAGATCAAGAAAGCTTTCAAGCATATGCTGATCAATGAATAAGGCGTAAAGGGGCCATACACATTAGTCTAAAACGGATCAACGAATGATTTCAGCCAAAACAAATGTTCATCAGGAGAAATTTAACAACGGATGATCGTTTTAGTTGACAGATGACAGACCAACATTATCTGGAGCTGGCCGTGTTTGAAATTTTCATTTGTTAGTTGAACTAAAGATCTTTCATTCAAAGAAAGATCGTTGATGAATGCTCCCAGAAAGATCTTTCATTCATCGCCCAATGTAATTGAACACGTATGCCCAGTTTGAAAAATTTTGGACTAAAATGGACTACAATGTGTTTGGCCATGTCTGGGAAACAAGTGTTCTCTAGATGATTGTTTGTTCAACTGCTGTTCAACCATTACCAACTCCTATCCAATGTGTATGGCCAGCTTAACCATGTTCAAATGGAGTTAGTCACGGATGTTTTACTAATTACACTACCAGAAATGTTCATCAGTATGTGGTAAAAACATTCTAATTCCTGTATGACGTTTTGGTGGTCATTGAATGTCCAGGAAAATAACTTTTATTCCTATGCAAAATGGCTCCTATGTGCCCAGCTGGGCGGGCTTTTCTTTTCACAGTGCCCAAGCCCTCCACCTTTCTCCGATAATTTCTTCTCCCCTAACTTCCCAAGTCTTCCTCCCCTTGCCCTCTGCCATCACAGTCATGTGGCTGCAAATCTGCTACACTTCCCTTTTGTGGTCTATTGACTAAGATATCCCTGAGGCAAAAGCAAAGCAGAGGGCACCTGCGTGAGATTTGGAGTCGCATCACCATGACATCAGGGTAGAGAGGAAGAATCCTTGGGAGGTAAGGGAAGGAGCAGATATCAGAGAAAGGCGGCGAGCTTAGGCACTTCGAAAAGAAAAGCTCGTCCAGCTGGGCACTTAGGAGGCGATTTGCATAGAAATAAAAGTTATGTTACTGGACATTCAATGACCACCAAAATGTCATATAGGTATGTTTAGAATGCTTTTACCATGTATTGATGGACATTGCTGGTAGTTTAGTGAAAAGTCATGACAGACTCACTTTAACAGAGGCTTTTAGCTATGGGTAGGGTTCGAAGAGAACCTGTCACCACGAGATGCAGTGCAATCTGCCAGCAGCATGTTAAATGAAGCTGAGATGATTGTATAGTTTTGTGGATAAAGATTCTGCAAAACTTGTAATTTATACATTTAAATCTCTTCTATGCTTAAGACCACCCCCATATACAACTAGCAGTGACTGACAGCTACAAAGAGTACACACCTTACATTTTGTACGTATTTTATTAGATCTTTTCATGGGACAACACTGAAGATATAACACTTTGATACAATGTAAAGTAGTCAGTGTATAGCTTTTATAACAGAGTAAATTTGAGGTGCCCTCAAAATAACTCAACACACAGCCATTAATGTCTAAACCGCTGGGAACAAAAGTGAGTATACCCCTAAGTGAAAATGGCCAAATTGTGTGCAATTAGCCTTTTTACCTCCCTGGTATCATGTGACTCGTTAGTGTTACAAGGTCGTAGGTGTGAATGGGGAGCAGGTGTGTTAAATTTGATGTTATCACTCTCACACTCTCTCATACTGGTCAATGGAAGTTCAACATGGCACCTCATGGCAAAGAACTCTCTGAGGATCTGAAAAAAAAATATGTTGCTCTACATAAAGATGGCCCAGGCTATAACAAGATTGCCAACACCCTGAAACAGGATGCAGCATGGTGGCCAAGACCATACAGTGGTTTAACAAGACAGATTCCACTCAGAACATGCCTCGCTATGTTCAACCAAAGCTGTTGAGTGCACGAGCTCAGCATCATATCCAGAGGTTGTCTTTTCAAAATGGATATATAAGTGCTGCCAGCATTGCTGCAGAGGTTAAAGGGTGGGGGGTCAGCCTGTCAGTGCTCAGACCATGCGCCACACACTGCATCAAATTGGTCTGCATGGGTGGTGTCCCAGAAGGAAGCCTTTTCTAAAGATGATGCACAAGAACAACTATCAGTGACTGACAGCTATCTATATATACACACTTACACAGAGAATACTACCATTGATATCATCTCCCCTATATACATCTATCAGTGACTGACAGCTATCTATGTATACACACTTACACAGAGAATGTTATCAGTCACTGATGACACCTTTCCTGTGTACAACTATCAGTGACTGACAGCTATCTATATATAAACACTTACACAGAGAATGCTATCGATCACTGATAACACCTCCCTCGTGTACAGCTAGCATTGACTGACAGCTATCTATGTATACACACTTACACAGAGAATGCTATCAATCACTGATAACACCTCCCCTGTGTACAACTATCAGTGACTGACAGCTATCTATATATACACAGTTACACAGAGAATACTATCAATCACTGATAACACCTCCCTCGTGTACAGCTATCATTGACTGACAGCTATCTATGTATACACACTTACACAGAGAATACTATCAATCACTGATAACACCTCTCTCGTGTACAGCTATCATTGACTGACAGCTATCTATGTATACACACTTACACAGAGAATACTATCAATCACTGATAACACCTCTCTCGTGTACAGCTATCATTGACTGACAGCTATCTATGTATACACACTTACACAGAGAATGCTATCAATCACTGGTAACACCTCCCTGTGTACAACTATCAGTGACTGACAGCTATCTATTTATACACTTACACAGAGAATGCTATCAATCACTGACAACTCTGTCGATTTCAAGGGGGCTGACCAGTAGGATTAGATGATGATCTAGTATGTATGGGCTTGACCTTCACCCCCAATAGTGAATGAATAAAGTGGAAAAAATGTAGCATGTAGAGAAATGAAAGATAAACAGGCAGCTCACCAATGGGCTCAAGAATAGATGAGGCACAGTATGCACTTATACAAGGGTGCTGTCCGCATCTGTGCGGCCGTTCCACAAATGATAGAACATGCCCTATTCTTGAATAGGCATTTCTAAAATAAAGCTCATGCCAGTATCCGTAATTTGCAGATCCAGAGTTTGCAGACCGCAAAACGGCAGCGGCCATGTGCATGAGCCCTTACTGTGTGCAGAACTAGAGAAATATAATAATTATTAAAAAAAAGGTTGTATAGGGAGAGAGCACATGGTATTTGCATTTAGCTTGATTTAAAAGTGTAATGAATTAATGGTGTTTGTGATCAGTAAGAAATAAGAGATAGTCAAGGACTATTCTTATGTGGCCTGACTGCAATAAAATATGACTGACTGTCTAGAATGTTAACCTTACCATTTTTTCCATGTCAATACCTATATTTAAACAAATACCATAAAGTCCTGCAGTTTTTGCACTGGCCACTAAGACTAATAATAGGCGCTACTTCTTGGTCTGTACAGATCACTTTACTGTAGTTACCTGCTTATCTATACACAGAGATGATATAATTACAGGCAGAATTATAATGACAGATAAGACAGGATCCCCCATTCACAATAGGTGATTGTCAGATCTTATCTATTCTTTCCTTGTACAATGATCTCTGTACAGGTCACAGAGCATGCCTAGAAAACTCTCCCATACAAGTCAATGAGGTCTCCTGCAGACCATTGTGTCTTTGATCCATGGGGCTGCCATAAAGCACTTTTCTAAATGCATTCTAAATGCTGTTAAGAACAGCTCAGGCAAGATGGCCGCCCCCATAATGTTCAGGAAATAGAATATAAAAAACTACAGCCAGGAAATAAAAAAAGATTAGAAAAGATGTGAAGATGTGTGCTACTATCTGGTTTTAAATGGCAGAAAAACAATTTGGTGACACATTTCCTTTAAATAGAAGCTGTCTGACAACATGAAGTAGGCAAAAAGATCTCAAAAAGCAGAACATAATGCCCCAATCTGAGTAAATTCAAGAACAGATGAGAAAGAAAGTAACTGACATATATCAGTCTTGAAAAGGTTACAAAGCCATTTCCAAGGCTTTGGGTCTCCAGAGAACCACAGTGAGAGCTATTATCCACAAATGGAGAAGACACGGAATAGTGGTGAACCTTCCCAGGAGTGGCCAGCCTACCAGAATTACTGCAAGAGCGCAAAGACGACTCATCCAGGAGGTCACAAAAGAACCTAGAACAACATCTGAAGCACTGCAGGCTTCACTTGACTCAGTTAAGATCAGTGTTCATCATTTAGCAATAAGAAAGAACCTGGGCAAAATGGTTTCCATGGGAGAGTCCCAAGACGAACACTACTGCTGACCAAAAAGAACACAAGGGCCCATCTCACATTTGCCAAAAACATCTTGATAATCTCTAAACTTTTTGGGAAATGTTCTGTGGACTGACAAGACCAAAGTGGAACTTTTTGGAAGGTGTGCATCCTGTTACATCTGGCATAAACCTAACACAGCATTTCAGCAATAGGACATCATACTGACAAACATGAAAATCCTGAAGGAGAATGACCGGCCATCAGTTTGTGACCTTGACCTCAAGTGTACTTGGGTTCTGCAGCAGGACAATGATCTGAAGCACACCAGCAAGTCCACCTCTGAATGGCTGAAAAAAAAAACAAAATTAAGGTTTTGGAGTAGCCTAGTGAAAGTTCAGACTTAAATCCGATTGAGTTGCTGTGGCATGACCTTAAACAGGCCGTTCATACTTTAAAAACCCACCAATGTGGCTGAATTAAAACAATTCTCCAATGAAGAGTGGGCCAACATTCCTCCACAGAGGTGTGAAAGACTCATTGCCAGTTATTGCAAATGCTTCATTACAGTTGTTGCCACCAAGGGTGGCACAATCGGTTATTAGATTTAGGGGGCAATTACTTTTTCACATAGGGCCAGGTTGGTTTGGATAGCTTTTTTCCCTTAATAAATGAATTCATCATTTAAAAACTGCATCTTTGTATTTATTCAAGTTATCTCTATCTGATATTCAAATTCAAGTCCACTTTTTATAGTTTTACATAAATCATGGGATAACCCCTTTAAAAGCAAATGTCTATAAAGAGAATTTTTGCTGCTTGACGCCTCACATTGGGGGGAAAAGATTTTCCTGGTCCGAGTCTTTGATTCTCACAAAATGAGCAAAACCAGAAGTGTCTAAACGTTTCTCAAGGCCTCCATAGAAATCTGCATGTTCAGCCAAGCCAAATGTGGATGTGAATGGGGACTTCAGGCATTTTAATTGTGAGCTGAAAGAACTTCCAGCCAACAATTACTTTATGTCTGTGCCCAGCTTTAGTTTTGTACATAATGGAAATAAATTTTGTGTCAGCACTGCCTGATCCTTACATCATTTAATGTAAGACAAAAATCCAACTCTTAGCTAATGTACCTAAAGTCTCAAACCATGGCCAGCCTACTAACAAGCTACTGAGCAGACTTAAATATTCAGTGTAAATTCATATACCGTATTTTTCGCTTTATAAGATGCACCCGATGATAAGACGCACCCCAGATTTCAGAGTAGGAAAATAAGAAAAAAATATTTTTCATCAGCTCCTCATATCAGACCCCCCATAAATTTCAGGACATCATATCAGACCCCCATATCAGCCCTCCATGTCAGACACCCATCAGACCTCAGATCAGCCCTTTTGGACCCCCATCAGACCTCAGATCATCCCACTCAGCCCCCATCAGACCTCAGATCAGCCCACTCAGCCCCCATCAGACCTAAAATCAGCGCCTATCAGACCTCAGATCAGACTATTCAGCCCCCATCAGACCTCAAATCAGTCCCCATCAGACCTCAGATCAGCCACCATCAGACCTCAGATCAGCCCACTCAGCCCCCATCAGACCTCAAATCAACCCCCATCAGACCTCAGATCAGCCCACTCAGCCCCCATATCAGGAGATTCAGCCCCCATCAGACCTCAGAGCAGTCCACTCAGCCCCATAAGAATAAAATACAAAACCTCTCTTACCTCTCCTGCGCCGCGGCTCCACTCGGCTCCTCTGTCTTCTCCTGCCGGAGCTGTACTGTCACCTGACTGCGTGCAGCATCAGGTCATAGTGCGCGCACTATGTCCTGATGCTGTACAAGGTCAGGACACTGCAGCGCCAGGAGGAGAGGACAGAGGAGTGCCAGACCCGGAGCGGAGGCCAAGCTAATGGTCAACCAGATCTCAAGTAGAACGAGACAGCAAGAGACAATTCAGGGGAAGATGTCAGTTGAGCACAGGGAAGAAAGTGCTGCTGACACCCTACTTTGTGTGGCCCTGCCCAGAAAGCACTGATCCACATGCCTCACCATATCTTATTAGTGTGACTGTGGCCAGTGTGCTGAGTGCCCTTAGGGAGAGATTTACAACCAGAGGGATGTGTACCCTCAGTGAAATACTGAAACCATTAGGCAATTTACCCCTGTAAGACTGATCAGTTGCCTTTAGTAACCGCCAAGCTTATAATACATCTGTTACTACTAAGTTTGTACCTATGTCATTGTGACTGGAATGACCAAGCACTTCGCCTCCTTTCAGAGTATAGTTAAGTTGTAAATTCAGCTAAAATGTCCACCTCATTCCTGTGCCATCTTCAAGTGCGGCTCCTGAAAAGGGTCAAGAGCCACACATAGCACTAACCCTTTTTGCAGCCATCTCTCTTAGTGAGTTCTTTCTAAGAACCTAAGTAAGACCTAGGCTAACAACAAAAATTTAGATTTCTACTTGTTGCTTGTGTAATATGTGTGTCCAGACATTTACAAGGCTGGCAAAATACCTATATTAATAAACATAAAAAATTTAATCTCGACAGTCCAAAGGTTTTTTTCGTGAACACCAGCAGGAAAATAATGTTATTAGTTTGTAATTATTGAAGTTGAATGGACTCATAAACACAATGATTGAATTTCTTAAGCAACAAAAAAAAAAAAAAAGAAAACACATAAATAGTTTACATTTTTTTCTTTAAAAAAAACAGCCTAGGTTGTGTTGAGGCAAGTAAAGCAGCGGCATATCAGTATTACAGTTCTTCATATGTAGTAATATTTCTTGTGTTTCACGTCTAAAGTAGCCAGACTGACAAATCATTTGGTTCCTGCTTGAAAAGTGTCTCAGCAGGAGAACGCAGGAAAATCTTTGCCCAGAATATAGGTTTTCCTTCTTCAGTCCCCTGGGATCCAAACGAAAGAAAATATAGAGTTGAAATATGGTCATATATAAGACCTATGAGTTGTCATGTCAGCTAAAAGGATCAAAGCATTCCACTGCAAATACATAACAGCAGATATGTATAAACATAGGGAGTCATTTATTAAGACCAGTGTTTTAGATGCCGGTTTTAACAACCCTGTGCTGGCGATTGATACGCCTAAGTTATGTAGAGTCGCCGGCTTCTACATAACTTAGGCGCTGGCCGTACGACTTGCTTAAATCTACGCCAGCTTCCTTGCTGGTGTAGATTTGTCATTTTGTACGCCAAAAACAGGCGTAGAAAATGATAAATGAGACAGGCAGGGTGGCCTGCCCCCTTGCATGCCCCTTTTTTCCGCCACCTTGGAAAAGTGGTGTGAGCGGGGAAAAGGTCACAGATTCGGCTGCAAGTCCCTTTCTCATCATAAATCACCCCCAATATGTCTGTAGTATATAATTGGTAGGAGAAAATAATAAACATTTGCTTTGCTGCTAATCTGTGAAATCTCTGTATACCCAGATATGTGCCCCCTCACAATAATATACCCAAGTTGTGCCCCCTCGCAGTAGTTATGCCCAGATATGTGTGCCTTGACAGTAATATGCCCAGCTGTGCCCCCTGACAGTGATATGCCCAGCTTTGCCCCTGATAGTAATATGCCCAGCTGTGCCCCGACAGTAATATGTACAGCTGTGCCCACTGACAATAATATGCCCAGCTGTGCCCCCTCAAAGTAATATGCCCAGTTATGTTCCCCCTCACAGTAATATGCCCAGCTGTGCCCCTGACAGTAATATGCCCAGCTGTGCCCCTGATAGTAATAGGCCCAGCTGTGCCCCCGATAGTAATATGCCCAGTTGTGCCCCCTGATAGTAATATGCATAGCTATGCTCCTGACAGTAATATGCCCAGCTGTGCCCCTGATAGTAATAGGCTCATCTGTGCCCCTGATAGTAATATGCCCAGCTGTGCCCCCTGACAGTAATATGCCCAGCTGTGCCCCCTGATAGTAATATGCCCAGCTATGCTCCTTATAGTAATATGCCCAGCTGTGCCCCCTGATAGTAATATGCCCAGCTATGCTCCTGATAGTAATATGCCCAGCTGTACCCCCTTCACAGGCAGTAAAAAATAAATAAACTCCACATACTTACCTATTTCCCCAGCAGCAGCAGTCCACACAGGGAGCTCCTGGCTGGCCTCATCCCCTGCCCAGACCTGCAGTGTGGAGCGCAGACAGGGGAGGAATTATGGAGCAGAGAACTGACTGCTCTCTGCTTTATCGTTACAGGCAGCTGTCTCTGCTTCCTATAGAAGCAGGGACAGCTGCCAGAAAGCGGGATATACCTCCCCCATACCAGGACCGCAGGACAGCCATTGAAATCCGGGACTGTCCTGCCGGATCAGGGACGGTTGAGAAGTATGGTTAATGATCCTAGAAAGTTCAGAAATGAAACAAGGATGGACTAAGAATTGTCTGGGCTATGAGGCAATGGGTGTCATGGGCTCCCATACCATCACTTTAACCCCTTAAGGAAGCAGAATTTTTTTTTTTTCATCTTTTACTCCCCGCCTTCCCAGAGCCATTTAAGTTTTTACATTTTTCCATTCACATAATATAATAATAACCTCCTCCTCCTCCTGGTCACAAATCCAGCGCTGCATGCGCACTAAAAGCCCCTGCGCCTCTGCCCACAGTGGGCAGAGCAGTGCGCAGGCGCCAGGCGCTGGACCAGGAGGAGGAGGTTATTATAATGAAGGAGGGCGAGCTGGAGCAGGGATATAGGAGGGGTTTGGAGTTCAAATAGCCTGGGCGCTTGGGCTCCATCTTCAATAACGCTGCTTCTGGGCACTTGCGGAGGCTAATTTGCATAACTTATAAAAGTATTTTTTCAGAGATATCAGCAAGGGACATGGATAATAAAGGTACCATTGAGATATATGGAAAGTAGGCTACAGCCTAATCTGAGCAGTCTATAACGCTCAGATTAGGTGAAAGACTCCATTTCAGCTTATAGTTTAGCTCTATGGAACTATAGTATAAGCTAAAAACAAATCTGAGTACTGCATATTGTAGCCTTCTACAGGGGCTAAAAAGTAAAGTTAACAAAATGTTAAAAATATTAAAAAATTTAATAACCCACCTTTCCTTAGATAAAATAATAAAATAAATACATAAAAAATAAAAAAAATATAAACATCATGCGCCAGAATATGATGTAAAAAAAAAAACTCAAAGTTTTAATTTTACACTATTTAGACATAAAAACCTATACACATGTGGTATCGTTGTAATCGTAATGACACAGAAAATGACACAGGTCAGTTTTGCCACAAACGGAACGCTGTGGGAATAAAACCCATAAAACGGTGGAGGAATTGTGTTTTTTTTCCAATTCTACCCTATTTGGAATTTTTTTTCCCATTTCCCACTACAGTGTATGCCATATTAAATGGTGGCATTAGAAAAATAAAAAAGTTATGGCTCAAGGAAGATAGGGAAGAAATGAAAATTCAAAAACGACAAAACGTCTGGTGTCCTGACTTGCAGCCTACATATACAGCGTGAGTTGTGAGGGGGTTAATCTATTTTTTAGGATAAATGTGTCCTTCAATTAGATAGTTGCTAAGGAGAGTCTAACTTCATCATTCTGCTGCTTGCTAACTGTATGATACAGAGGCAGGCTTTTAAGCCTGCCTCTGGTCTCCCTGTCCCAACCTCTGCCTATTATATTAAGATTTCTGTGATTCTGGCTCCATTCAATATATTAGTTCTGGCATCGGAGGCCCACTGATCAGGGAACAGCTGATGAGTGGGCCTGCTGGGTGTTGGACCCCTACCGATCAGATACTGATGACCTATCCTGAGGAGGTCATCAATATCAGGAGCCAGGGGCGTAGCAATAGGGGAAGCAGGGGAAGCAGCTGCTTTGGGGCCCAGACCCACAAGGGGCCCCTCAGGAGGGAGACTAATTGATTTTTTTGTCAGGGCCCCCTCAACAGTATTATACAATGACATTATATACAGTGACACTATAGGAAACGGATGGAGCGGCTGTCAGGCCTTGTCTGGGAGAGCTCAATCTTGACTAGTCACAAGAGTGACGGTTGCATGTGAGCTGTGGGTTGTGAAGACGTTTCTGGGGGGGGCCCCGTTCAAAAATTTGCTATGGGGCCCAGTTAGTTGTAGTTACGCCACTGTCAGGAGCCCAGAAAACTCCTTTAAGATTCTGGACTTTCTTCTTAGGTTGTCTTTTACATACAGTATGTCCGTGTGCCACTTATGTGAACTTGCCTCATATCTGGTGTGCCATTTTCACCAATGGAAAGGAGTGTGCTTAGCAACATTTGTTTTATAAATGTGCCCCGGTCTGTCTCTAGAGAAACTGTTCTGAAGTCAGATAATTCATTGCAGTGGAAAATGATAGATACTGTAAACACATAAACTCCCTGTGCTCCCCCTCCTCCACACAGGCAGAATTATTCATATTATGTCAGCAGAAATTAACTCAGCTCCTTTGCTAAATGTAATTAAGGGTTTCTGCAAAATAACCTGACATTTATTGGAAAGTAGACATTTTACTTTTAAGTAACACAGATCGGTAAGGCTTTCCATATTAAAAAAAAAAAGTGTGAAGGTGCTTGCTGTGTAAGTATCAAGAAAGCAAAGGCAACAGCAAAAACTAGATCTTGAACTAGCACTATCGTTTTAACAAACTGCATATATATATATATATATATATATATATATATATATATATACAGTGCCTTGCGAAAGTATTCGGCCCCCTGGAACTTTTCAACCTTTTGCCACATTTCAGGCTTCAAACAAAAAGATATAACATTTTACATTTTTGGTGAAGAATCAACAACAAGTGGGTCACAATTGTGAAGTGGAACGAAATTTATTGGATCATTTAAACTTTTTTTGTAATAATAAAACTGAAAAGTGGGGCGTGCAAAATTATTCGGCCCACTTGCATTAATACTTTGTTGCGCCACCTTTTGCTGCGATTAAAGCTGCAAGTCGCTTGGGGTATGTCTCTATCAGTTTTTTAGCTGAGTTTTTTTCACAGACCTCTCCTCTAGAGCATACTCACCTGCTCCCCGACACCCGCGTCCTTCCGGATCCCTGACGCTGTATCTCCCCGTCATACAGATCAAAACATCCGGCGAGGGGTGGAGCAACAAATAGCAGGCAGAGACGGTGACCCGCGATGCTATGGAGGCTGGTCACTGTCACAGCTTGCAATTGGCTGCTCCATGCATTCTGGGGGTCATTATAGGGATTGGATAGCCCCTTTAAATGTGACGTACCTTTATATTTGCCAAAGTTATTTACAATTTTTCCTCGGAATAGAAAACAACAATGTTCCATTACAGGATATGCTTGATGTGCTCCCCATTGTTTTGAATCGTCAAGGCAATCCTCTTTTCCCATTAACAAGGCACTGAGAGGGCACTGAGCAAGCGCAGGGGTCACTCCTCCAGCCCACAATGACCCATCCACTTCCCTGGAAACCGCTGATCAAAAATTTGCGGACATCACATCCAAAATATGTGTGTGTGTGGGACCATTGTGCTGGAGAAACACTGGGAATATACCGTCTTTGTTGCACAGTGACAGAAACACCTTGTCACATAACAATTGCAGATACTTGGTAGCAATAAGTTTACAGTCGATAAAGACTATCTTCGTCCCCCACACATCACACCAGGACTTTCTGTGTGCTTACTAAGTTGAAGGGATCTGTTCAGTGCGGATTTGTGATGGTACAGTATCAAAGGTTTTGATAGTTCACCTCCCCGTTCACAAAGAACTTTGCTTCAGCACTGAACAGTAATGTCTTTGTAAAATGTGGGTTCCGATGCAATTCCTGTGACACCCATTCTGCAGATTCAACACAACGATCAGGATAGTTCTCATTGAGCATAGCCAGTATGGCCTGATGGTGGTACGACTCCCCCTGCTCTCCTGTGACAAACACCAGGTGCTAAGATGTGTCTTGCTGGACACCAGGAAGGCCATTGTTGCTGTTTCATCTGTGGCAGTTTTGTTAGTCCACTTTTTGGCAGATCCAACAAAGAACCTGTTTACCGAAATGTGGCAAACTTCAGATACACCCTGGAAATGTCTATGACATTTTTCTACCAATTGTTGGCAGCTAAACAATGCCAAACCACATAAAGTCTGTGCTGTTTATAAAGGAAATTTAGGAAAAGTTTATGGAGGCAGGACTTGGGGGTCTGCTTCTACATCATACAGTAGTTATTTTGCATCTTCAGCATTCTATTCATTTGGACGGTTTCTAAGGTGACATTTCACATATATGGTAGTTTTCTAATAAAAAAAGAACCTATTTCTCTAATAAAGTGTATTACAAAAACACTTTTGTCCCTACACACAAAAAAGCTATATTTTGACTCTCAAAATGCCTGTCTTATAATGACATCATTTGGGCAAAACATGACCTAGATAATGTAGCATATCCTGTGTGTGGCTCCCGTCACTCCTTGGTCTCTGAGATATGGGGAAGTACATCCTGGACATGTCTTTGACATTTTTCTATCAATTGTTGGCCATTACACAGTGGTAAACCACATATACTCTGTGCTGTCTGCAAAGGAAATATAGGAAAAGTTTTTAAAAATAAAAAAATAGCTACAACATAGAAAAGATATTTCTCTTCTACATACAGACTTACATGTAATTAAGGAAACTGAAATGAAATAAATAAGACATTCTTTCAAAATGGAAGAGGCTGTAGAACAATGTAAGCCTCCCAAAGCCCTTCAGAGTATTGGAACTGTCCAATAACACAAGACTAGTTTCAGAGATTCTATGTCACATAAAGACGTCAAATGCCATGACCCCTTCGATTTAGGAAATGGTGGTACTAGAACTGATGAACCTCCATTAAGTTGAGCTTCTCTTTTAATTACTTCAGAGAAAAGAAGAAATGGCGAAAACCTTGGATATCTACATAGAAATGTGAAGTACTAACAAAGGTTCGGGGAAACAATGAGATGTTCTCTGTCATTTTTAACCCTCACTTTGTGATTGATGTCTCAATGTGATGTCATCATTTATCTTTTATAATCTCTTCCCTGTACATTGTTCTCTCAAAACGTCCTTTTTGGTTTGTGAATACATGATAGATATTCTTCATATTATGACTGGACCAATTACATAATGCCCCAGTCAATTAGACTTGCTGGGGGTCCTTTTATTGCAATTATTTTTGGGGGAGAAAATAATACTATGAAAATACTTGAAAAATTGTTCCTAGTCATTTTATGTTCTGCCACAGTTCCCGTTACCGTTATACAGTTAAACCTATCTGAGACATCAATGACTGTGGGCCTGAGATCGGGCCAATTACTAGGAACGTTTGTTCACAATAATTGTCCCATGTAAAGGTGCCACTGATCACCTGACAAACAGTCAAAAGTGATTGCAACTTTCATGTGGCACCTTATAGGGAGTCTGTCACCAGGAAATTCACTGTTATACCAGGCACAATATCTTGTAGGTCTAGTTCAGCTGATTGTAATAACGCCTTTCACTTAGTGATCTATTGCTTCATTCTGGTGAAAAAATGCAAATGAGTAGATAAGTGCAGAGGGCAGACGCTTGCTCCTCCTGCTACCTCTGCCAGCCCATCCTTCTCTATCTTGTTTGATAAGGCCAGGTTCCGGCATAGTCATCTTGCCCGGTCCAATCAATCCTGAAAGGAAGAGAGGGGCCAGCAGGAAGAGCAGCTAAGTGAAAGTTATTGCTTATCTATATTCAGCTGAGCTAGCCAAAGTTGGGCTGAGGTTCTTTGGGTCCACCAGAGGAAATTACTCCTGGGGCCCAAGCCCTATAGCATCGATAAAGTCTAATTGATTCAAAACCTAAGACATACACCCTAGTGGACACTGCTTAGCTCAAAATGCAGTTCCAAATGCAATTTTTCTCATGGACCTTTTGGGCCCATTACGGCTTCATAGACTGTGCCCATCAGAACTAGCTCTACAGGACATTGTGCCGGGTCTAACCGTAAATCTCCTGGTGACAGGCTCCCTTTAAATCATCATATGTTGGCAGCACATCACCCTGTCTAAGCAGAAGATTTGCTGCTGACGATATTAAAAGTATATAGGAAATAAATTAACATAATAAACATCATCTGTCCCCTTTCACTTTACTTTGGGTCATCTGAAGGGCACTTGTATATCATTGATCAGTGATCATTATTGTCCCTGGCAGAATAAATGTATCGTTTTCTATAGACTGATAGACTGGTTTTATCGATGTAAATATACATTTCTGCAGTGCTGTCAATGCTGAGCTGCAGTGTCTGATGAATGAAGAACCAGTGTAAAATTAGCAGGGAAAGCAAATTCAACTTTTACATCTTTCATACATGCACTCAGTAGGTGCCGACAAATCTGGAGCCTCCCAGTTCCTGGCATGCTGACATCATCAGCTGAGCAAATCCTTGTATGAATCAGAATGACTGCTTGCATTTCATTCAAAAACATCATTACACTGTGAACTTAAATGAATAAGGAGTAAAAACCTCCCATCAAATATTACATTTGTCTTTTTCCATCACAAATCTGTACTTTTTTTAAAAGATGCACTTCCACAAAAATGTTATTTTCTGGCACTTTACAAAGGTACATGATGTATATTGTAGTGAAGGTAATGTTTTTGATGGTAGTTGTAGTTTTGAGCCATCTACTTTGTTCTGGTCCCCAGCTGTGTCATGTGATCAACCATCTGACTCTCCAACTGATACAGCATCTTATGTGGACAGGAAGTCAGTCTCATAGCAATGTTTATAGAAACTGACTTCCTGTCCACGCATAAGACGCTGTGTCAATAGAAGAATCAGAGTGTCGGTCAAATGACACAGTTGAGGACCAGAACAAAGTAGATGGCTCCCAACTGCAGCTAGCGGTAAGAAGATTAACCACTATAATTTACATCATGTACCTTTCCAGAGAATAGAAAATGTTTGTAGGAGTAGTACTTTAAGAAACATGATTCAGTGGCTGATACCATTTAGTATTTATTTCTGGAAAGAAGGATATTTGAGGTGTTTTTTATTTTCCATTTTAGCTAAACTAAATATCACAGGATCCTTACAAATCAATTCATTCAAGTCCATATAAATTAATATAATATAAAGACCCACTTACAAGTCCATTCCTGTGCGAGATTTATTATTTGGGTTGTCCCGGGCCACTGATTGGCTGCAACAGTCACGCGTGTCAATGAGACATCGCCGCTGCAGCGGTATTGCGCACCAGAGCAGGAAATTGAAGCCACATTCTCACTGGTATAATATCCATTGTTCTACTCCATTACAGGAGTAGAACAACTAACATTACAGAAGTTCCATATCCATAACACAAGCAGCACTTGACGGACACCACTGACTATGGTGGAGTCCATTGGGTTTCCCTGATGCGACAAAGCATTTTATAGCACAGTGTTTTTTAAAATGCTTTTTGGTTTATCCCCTATTTTTTATGACATCCGCAACACAACCTAACAGGTAATAATGGTTCTTTTATTATTTTATACAATTTCCCCCTTTGGGCCATTAATTTGTTGATCCCAAAAAAAGGGAGCGGGGCCAAAAAAAACCTGCGTATGTCCCGTATGCAAGATTTATTATATGTTTCAGATACTTTTTCTACCTTACTACATAGTCTAACAATTGTCTAGAGATAGCATTTTGCTAAGTGTCTTAAATGTGCCAGATGTAATAATGCAGAACACCATAATTTTTGCACAAATTATTGGTTTAAAATGTAAGCCAATCAGGAGGTGGTGTAAGGAAGTGTTTAATATGTCTAGCAGGATGCTCCAAATATATCATACAGTGTAAGGCTACTTTCATACCAACGTTAGAGACTTCTGGCAGGATATTCCGATAGAGAATAGCCTGCTGGACTTCTCTGGATCTGGCATAGCTGGAAAGTGCCTCCTGCCCGTCAGATCCCATTGACTATAATGGGATCTGGTGGAGTTCCGGTCACTCCCCAACAAAAAACCTGGCGTTCAGCATCTTTTATCTGTCCGAATCCCGGCATATATGCCGAGGAGCGGCCGGATATACATTGGTTCCCATTATAGTCAACGCCGGATCCAGAGAATTCCAGTAGGCTGCTCTCTGGAACAGCCTGCTGGATGTCTCTAATGGTGGTGTGAAACTAACCTAAGGCACCCTTCACTTTGTTGTATCTCCTGGCTGCCTGGTAATACAATTTCACAGTTAGTTCCATATGATGATTACAGCACTCTCAGCCAAGCCCTGCATTTCTTCGATTAGTGGAACATGGACAATCTCTGGGGCTTCAGTTTCTTTTTTCTGACCTTGCAGAAATGTAAATACAGGTACCCATCTGTTTCCACATATGCTGGTATAAAACATGGCTTGATTTGCCATGAATTTATGATTGGGGTGGATAGACCGAGCTGCGCTGTGATGCCACATTGGTTTTTACTGTGTACAAATAAAGTTAGATGGGAGAGACATGGGTTTATTTTCCGGTTAGCAGAATCATTTGTACGGCAAGTGGGATTGATGGCTGTTCTTAGTGTTTACGTACCAGAACATTTGCAAGTACAGTTGGCTTAAATTGATTTCTTATATGCCAGTGGCAGGGGAGGCTTACATTATATCACTAATGGGCCTCTGAGCCAAATGTTTTCTGAGCAGATGTAGTCCCATGGCATTGATTGCATTATAAATATCCTCCTGTTATAAGATGAGTTTTCATTCCTAGATCATGATGACTTTTCATGTCTTTGTGTGCAAATGTGTTAGCTGCCACATCACTCACAAAAATGTGTAAGAGAGCTTCGCCAGGTTTTATGTTGCTTTTTTAGGACCTTTACACACCTGCATTTTTGGTCGTTGTTTCATTTATATTATTTGCCAAATCCTCAACAGATCCTGTTAGTGGAGAACTGAAAATCCGTCCCATCAGAAATATGGCAATATGTAGAAGTCTTTAGAGCATATGAACATCAAGAAGGGGAGTCTGCTTGGAAGCTGCAGCAGAAACAATTTCTACTTGGCACAGCCACAACCATGAATTATATGGTCACCCATTTATTTCTATAGGCAGTATGTAATATTTCCTTTTTTGTGGAGGCCGACAATTTATCTTGATATTATCAGCTAATCACTTAACAGCAGTTAGAAGAAGAGTAGAGCTGTCAACACTTATGCAATGCAGGGACACACCTCATTGACAAAGGTAATCAGGAAATCCACTTGTCAATTAATTAATATATTGGCAGAAGTAATAATGGGGAGACAGAACACACAGTTCTAATGGTGGATTTATACAGGCAGATGGGAAGCAGATTGTCAGGAAGAAAGCGTTCCTTCCCGACAATCGGCTGCTCGAATGGTGGAGGCGACAGTGATCACCTCCACAGTATGAGAACAAGAGATCGCTACTGCGATCAATCATCCCCATATACTTGTATCTGCATTGTTTCTGGACATTCACTTCTATGGCGCTGAGCTGCACCTAGGCCACATGACTGATGAACGTGTCGTCACTCACCTAGGAAAAACTGAGAGAAGGCTGCACCAGTGCCTTCTCAAGCAGGTGATTGTCGGAGGTCCCGGGTATCGGACCCCCACCAATCAGATACCGATGACCTTGTTCATCGGATGAAATGATCGTTAGTGTAGGCACATAAATTATCATATCTGGGCAGCAGATCTTGAAGAGAAAAAGTGCACTCTGCAAACACTATATGGTTAAAAAATATCAGCTTTATTGTACATCATAAGTAAAAATCACACATATTTGGTAAAGACAAAAAACACTGCATAACAATACACCTACTAGGGTCAAAAATAACACAGTTGGACCAATGCAGATAAACCATAAAATGCAGGTAGCATAAGTAACAAGGCCACAATAGAGGTATACAGACCCAATATGTGCCACAAACACCAGCCCCAACACGTGTTTTTCGTTGCTTCCTCAGGGGGACAGTAGGGGTGTTAACCAGTTTGGGGGGTGTCCCTCCACAGTCTCACTCTATCCAATCAATGCTGCCATTGTCAGACTGTGCAGGTACACCCCCCAACTGGTTTACACTCATTTGTACTCTTACTGCAGACTTCTAGCAATTCATTCAGAACTTCTAGTAGAAATAATAAAGGAATGGTACAACATACAGACATAAGAATAGATGTTCCAGAATTACATGGGTAATGTATGTAGCTATTAAAATAGATATGTCAGGAGTGGTGAAAGGTCCTCTTGGGCAATATGGGCATTATTACTGGAGCCACTATACAGTTAGGTATTTTGTGTAGCTGGTGCAGTATATTGAGCTGCACTGTGGTATTTGGTTCTGTTAGGTCATTATATTGTTCTTCAGTGTGGTATTTCGTTCTGCTGGGGCAGTATAATGTACTGCACCGTGGTATTTAATTCTTCTGGGGTAGTGTATCATGCTGAACTATGGTGTTTGTTTTTGCTGGAGTGGTACAACGTGCTGCACTGCGGCATTTGGTTCTGGTGGGGCAGTATATTGTGCTGTACCTTGGTATTTGGCTCTACTGCAGAACCAAATAACAAAGTGTAGCACAATCTACTGCTCCTCTACATGTGGTGGCTCCACTCATTTGAGTAGACTCTGCCTACTCATGTTAGCCTCACTTTCTGTCATTTTAAGTACGCCTACAACATGGGGCCACTTTTAGATTTTTTTCCAGGACCATTTTAAATTCCTAGTACACCCCTGATGACAAATATACAGTGGCATGCAAGGGTTTGGACACCCCAGATCAAAATTACTGTTACTGTGAACAGTTAAAGGGGAATTGCGGTTGGTACAAGTTACAAGGTACCCTGTATCCCCACAGCTCCCCTAAAATGACTGGAGCGGCTGGTCTCACATGTGCGCCGCCGCTTTATTCATTTCTATGGGAGTTCTGGAGATAACCGAGCAATATACTCAGCTATCTCCGGAACTCCCATAGAAATTAATGAATGATGAAATGATCTCTAAAAGGCATAAAGTTAAAGATGACATATTCCTTTTGTATTTAAAGCAAAAACATTTTTTTTATTTTCATCTTTTACATTTTCAAAATAATAAAAACGGAATAGGGCCCAAAGCAAAACTTTGGGCACCCTGCACGGTTAGCACCTAGTAGCACCCCTTTCGCAAGTATCACAGCTTGTAAATGCTTTTTGTAGCCAGTTAAGAGTCTTTCAATTATTGTTTGAGGGATTTTCATCCATTCTTCCTTGCCAAAGTCTTCTAGTTCTGTGAGATTCTTGGGCCGCTGCACTGCTCTTTTGAGGTCTATTCACAGATTTTCAATGATGTTAAGATAGGGGACTGAGAGAGCCATGGGAAAATATTCAACATGCACCTTCTAAGGTAGTCTATTGTGGATTTTGAAGTGTGTTTAGGATCATTTTCCATTTGTAGAAGCCATCCTCTTTTCAACGTAAGCTTTTTTACAGTTGGTGTTATGTTTGCGTCCAGAATTCGCTGGGATTTCATTTAATCCATTCTATCCCTCTACCCATGAAATGTTTCTTGTGCCATTACCTGCAATGCAACCTCAAAGCATGATTGATCCACTCCCATGCTTAAAGGGGTTGTCCGGGTTCAGAGCTGAACCCGGATATACCTTTAAATTCACCCAGGCAGTCCGCCTGAACAGGGCATCTGAGCATCTCATGCTCCGATGCCCTCCTTTGCCCTGCGCTAATTAGCGCAGGGCAAAGGCATTTAGCCCGGTTCCGGTGACGTACCGGGCTCTGCCAGGCGGAGGCTTCCGCCCGGCAGTGAGCCCGGTGACGTCACCGGCGCTGATGGGCGGGCTTTAGCGCTGCCCTAGCCAGTAAAACGGCTAGGGCAGCGCTAAAGCTGGCCCATTACAGCCGGTGATGTCACCGAACTCAGGCGGTGATGTCACCGAACTGAGATGCTCCGATGCCCTGTTCAGGCGGGCTGCCTGGGTGAATATAAGGGTATGTCCGGGTTCAGCTCTGAACCCGGACAACCCCTTTAATGGTTGGAGAGGAGTTCATTTCATGAAATTATGTGTCCTTTTTTCTCCAAACATACCCTTGCTAACTGTTGCCAAAGAGTTCTATTTTAACCTAATTGGTCCACAGGACTTATTTCCAAAATGCATCAGGCTTGTTTAGATGTTCCTGATGCTGAATTTTGAGGTGAGAACACAGGAGAGGTTTTCTTCTGATGACTCTTCCATGAAGGCCATATTTGTGCAGGTGTTACTGAACAGTAGAACAATGTACCACAACTCCAGAGTCTGCTAAATCTTCCTGAAGGTCTTTTGCAGACAAGCGGGGGTACTGATTTGAGTTTCTAGCCATCCTACAAGCAGCTGTCTCTGAAATTTTTCTTGGTCTTCCAGACTTTATCTTGACCTTTGCTGTTCCTGTTAACTGCTATTTCTTAATTACATTTCAGAATGAGGAAATGGAAACCTGAAAACACTTTGTTATCTTGTTATAGCCTTCTCCTGCTTTCCTTTTCTCACTCTAAAATTGTAAAAAAACAAACAAAATAATACTGATATTGCTTAAAATGTGGAAAAGTTTGTTTTATCTTTAACTTTATTCCTTTTGGAGATAATTTCATCTTCAACTTGCTTAACTGTTCACAGTAACATTAATTTTGACCAGGGGTGCCCAAACATTTTGCATGCCACTGTAGGGAGTTACTGAAACAGACATGTCAGGAGTTCAGACGTCAGCTCCTCTTTAAGAAGACTTGTAATGTGTAGCTATGTGGTCAGCCTCATACCTTGTCAGAACTGAAGGTGGTTAATCTTGAATTTCCATATTCTGTGTTGTTCAGTGCAGCTGTCTGTTAGCTCCATTTCAGGCTGCACAGAAGCTAACTGCATTGGCATTTTGTGAGATTACTGACAAGAGTTTATATTCTCTCTCTTAACGGAGGACCACCAATTGTATTATACTGTATAACAGATACTTTATGGAATGTTTCAAATCTTATTCCTGCAGTGTATTGATTTTACATTACAGGCAATATACTTGCAGTGCTTCTGCCTCTGTGCGCTAACATTTCAGTGCCATAATGTGTGTACGATAAAAAATAAATGCAACGCTCCAGAAAGCTTGCAATATTAAAATTGAAGTGGAACGCTATTAATTAAGGTGTCCACACTCATACTCTGTAGCTCAAGAATAGAAGCAGACATCCTATCCATCTAATCTTGTTTAGCGAGTCCATATGTCACTTACACTTGCATCCAAGTCATGATACACATAGGTGTTCACTTTCCTAACTGCTAATTAAAAAATAAGTAAATCACCAATAAAACTGTTGCTGATCCCTGATATAGATCTTTACATCACTAAAAAACACAATCCAATACTAATGTAACAAGCTTGGTGACCAGCAAACTGCATGAAGACACAGAGGGATATATTACTTTACACTTGCATGGAGTCGTACTACTGTGTGCTACAGAAATCCAGTGATATCTAGTAGCCATTTCAACCATAATGGAAATGTAGATGGGATGTCTATTTAATCTAGAGATTCTGCTCCCATCCAGTGCACTGTAGATATGGGGCCGGTAACTATAGCCAGTCTTTAATCTACAGTAAAGGGGCTTTAAAATATAAAGTTTCTGGTAGTTAAATATCAGTTCTTGTAAGCTCCTGAAACATTGCCATAGATCTGTGAATTGTACTTACTAATCAACTTGGACTGTAACATCATCACCAGTGATGGTCAAGATTCACTCGGCTGTTTCTATGGCTTCCATATAGCATGCCATATTCCCCTAACCACTTTAAGCAGCTTTTCTTGATTTAGTTTTTTTTTTTTTGTGGGTGGTTAAGTGAGTATTTCTCAACCTAAATATTAAAACCCAGTTTAAACACCATTTAAAGGAAATGTGTCATCAGAAAATAACATATTGTTTAAATATTGTTTTTATGTTCAACATCTTTTTAAAGAAGTTTTGTTGATGTTACTTTTAATTTTCCATGTCAGTATCTATATTTGAACAAAAACCATAAAATCCTGCAGTTTGGTCACTAAACCTAATAATAGGCACCACTTCTTAGTCTGTACAGATCACTTTATTGCAGTTATTTGCTTATCTGTCATTCTAATCCTGCCTGTAATGATAATACCTCTGTGTATAGATAAGACAGGATCCATCATTCACAATAGGCAACCGTCAGAGCTTATCTATTCTTTCCTTGTACAATGTCCTCTGCACAGGTCACACAGCATGGCTAGAAGACTCTCCCATAGAAGTCAATGAGGTCCCCTTCTGTCCATTGTGTATATGTACCATGGTGCTGCCGTGAACAATTTTCTTAATGCTTTCTAAATGCTGTTAAGAACAGCTCAGGCAAGATGGCAGCCCCCATAATCATGTTCAGGAAATAGAAGAAATAAATCTGCAATCAGAAAATAAAAACAGATTAGAAAAAAGGTAGATGTGTTGGTGTCTGGCAGAAAAAAAAATTGTTGACAGATTTCCTTTAACCCCTTCACGCATTTAGACGTAACTGTACGTCCAAATTGCAAGTAATTTACTGCATTTGGACGTACAGCCACGTCCAAACTGCTTAGACACCGAGCAGAGACACTGGGGAAGCCGGCAAGGGACCAATCATAGTGGTCCCTTGCCGGCAAGCAGTCCGATTGGTTAGTCTCTACAGACAAACCAATCGGCGCGCTTCAGTGCTAAAATGCCGGTTTCAGGCTGCGTTCTCCACTCTGGAGATCGCAGCCCGAAACCAGGTAAGATCTCCACTGTGCCTATCAAATTTTTATAGCTCCCAGTAATTTAGTGGCCCCCATAATGCAGCCCCCATGTCATTTATACTGCCCCCAGTTTCAGTGGCCCCCATGATGCAGCCTCCATGCCCCCATTGCCTCCTGATGTCCTGTTTGCAATGATGGCAGCGGCTCAGGAACGCCGCTGCCATCCAAATGGGTCTTGATAAATTAAAAAAAGTGTAAAAAGAAAGTTAAAAAAGTGTAAAAAAAAAGTAAAAAAAAAATAGTTTTTTTTTAAATAAAAGTTTCAAGTAAAAAAAAAAGGGAAAAAAAGAAAAGTAGACATATTAGGTATCGCCGAGTCCGTATCAACCGGCTCTATACAAGTATTACATGATCCACCCTGCCAGGTAAACGCAGAAAAAAAAAACTGTGCCAAAACAACCATTTTTTTGTCACCTTCCCTTACAAAAAGTGTAATAGCAGGCGATCAAAAAGGCGTATTTAACCCAAAATGGTACCAATCAAACCGTCATCTTGTACCACAAAAAATGAGACCCTACCGAAGACGATCACCAGACAAATAAAAAAAAATGGCTCTCAAAAAATGGCAACACAAAAACAAGATTTAATTCTGTTCAAAAATGCATCTTATGTGTAAAACTTAACAAAAATAAAAATGATACACATATTGGGTATCGCCACGTCCGCCGCGACCTGCTCTATAAAAATATCACATTATATTCCCCCTCAGGTGAACGCTGTAAAAACATTTTTTTTTTTAAAACTATGCCAAAACCACCTTGCCTCACAAAAAGTGTAACACCAAGCGATCAAGAAGTCTTATGTACCCCAAAATGGTACCAATGAAAACGCCACCTCATCCCGCAAAAAATGAGCCCCCACATAAGACAATAACTCAAAAAAATAAAAATCAATGGCTCCCGCAAACCAATCCATCAAAATCTGTGCTGCAAAATCCATATGGCGCTCCTTCTGTTCTGAATCCTGCCATGTGCCCCCACAGCAGTTTACCACCACATATGGGGTGTTGCCATATTCAGGAGAAAATAGGTAATAAATAATTGGGTGCGTTTCTCCTGTTACCCCTTGTGAAAATGAAAAATTTGGGGCTAAAGCAACATTTTATTGGAAGAAATGAAACTTTTCATTTTCACAGCCAAGTGTCTCCAAATTCCGTAAACTGCTTAGGGGGTCAAAGTGGTCTGTACCCCCCTTAATATATTCTTTTGAGGGGTGTAGTTTCCAAAATGGGGTCACTTTTTGAGGGTTTCCACTCTAAGGGTACGTCAGGGTCTCTCAATTACAAAATGGTGCCTAAAAACCATTCTAGTAAAATCTGCTTCCAAAATCTGTCTGGCGCTCCTTTCCTTCTGACCACTGCCACATGCCCATAGAGCAGTTTACCACCACATATGGGGTATTTCCGTAAACTGCAGAATCAGAGTAATGTATATTGAGGTTTAGTTTGCTGTTAACCCTTGCTGTGTTGCAAGAAAAAAATTGGTTAACATGAAAAATCTGCTTTAAAAATGAAATTTACCTTTAATTCTTGTGGAACACCTAAAGGGTTAATAAAGTTTGTAACGTCAGTTTTGAATAAGTTGAGGGGTGTAGTTTCTAAAATCATCATTTATGGGTGGTTTCCATTACGTAAGCCCCTCAAAATCACTTTATATCTGAATTGGTGCTTAAAAAAATGGTTTTGGAAATTTTGTTGAAAATTAAAAAAATGGCTTCTAAACTTGTAAGCCTTCTAACGTCCTAAAAAAGTAAAATGACATTTACAAAATGATGCCAATATAAAGTAGACATATGGGGAATGATGACTGATAACTATTTTATGAGGGATTACTATCTGTCTTAAAAGTAGAGAAATTCAAATTTAGAAAATTGTGAATTTTTCCAAATTTTTGGAAAATTTGGGATTTTTAAAAAAATAAAGGATTAAAGAGAAATATATTGACTCAAATTTACCACTATCATGAAGTACAATGTGTCACGAGAAAAAAATCTCAGAATGGCCTGGATAAGTAAAAGCGTTCCAAAGTTATTACCACATAAAGTGACACATGTCAGATTTGAAAAATAGGGCTCCGGCATTTGGTCCAAACTCGCTTGAACGGGTTAAACCATGCTTTATGAACACTATGGACCCATAGTTATGTGTCCATAATACCTTATTTAACAGAACATGTCACATACAAGTTACAATATGGGTTCTGTGTTAAATGGAGTTTACAGGCTCCTGACGACCTACCTTCAGGACAGGTCATTACTATCCTATCGGTAAAAGTCTGACACGCTGCATCCCCACTAATCCGCTTTTCCTATCAGCCTCCAGCTTCTGGAACTAGCATTTTGAATAGAACAGGAAGCACAGCTTCGTTCAAAGTGTAGTGGCCGTGCTAAGGAACAGCTGACTGGTGGAGGTGCAGTGTGTTGGACCCTTACCGATCGTATAGTAATGACCTATTCTGAAGTTAGGTCATCAATATCAGAAGCCTGGAAAACCCCTTTAATAATCAGCTACATAGCCCACACTACTACTTGGTATTTTAACACCATGTACTGATACAAAATTCTGAACACCAATCAACAGCAATGTACACCAAAATTAAATACGTATAGGCAATGAGACAGAGTCCATCATGCATGAAGTGGTGTAACACTTTTGAGGCGTTAAAAAGTAGCAAATATGGCGCACTCCATATTTGCGATATAATTTGCAACTTTCTGAGCTTCTTATTACTTTTAGGGATGAGTGAATCGACTTTGGATGGAACATCCAAACTCGATTTGCATAAAACTTAGTTCTAATACTGTATGGAGCGGGAGCTGGAAAAAAAAAACCTTTTGAAACATTTTTTTTTCTTTTCAGTGCTGTATTTTGACACCCATAACTATTTTTTAGTTATCTCTACAGAGATATGTGATGAAAAAACACGAAATCGGCCATTTTTATTTTTTTCTGTTACGCCATTTACTGTATGGGATAAGCTTTTTTATATTTTAATAATACAGGAATTTTCACACACAATGATGCCCATGATGTTATTTTTTTAAAATTGTTTATTTATTTTGGGGAAAAAGGGGGTGATTTGAATTTTTACATTTTTTTTATATTTTTCAAAACTTTTTTCATTTTTTTTTTTACTTTTTATTAGGTTCCCAAGTGGACCCCAACTTGCAATCATTAGATTGCAATTTGTATAGAATATTGGAATTTGCTCCATTATCCTATACAGAAATAGAGGTCTGGAGGTATTAGATAACAGTGACAGCATTATGTCACTGTTATCCAATACATTCCAGAACTTTAAGGGTTACATAGCATCATAAATCAATATAATGCTATGCGACCCCGGCAGTGCTAGAAGTTCAGGACGGGTGCTGTGTTACACTCACGCTCCAAGTCCGGAGGTTACAACACGCTCGTGTGAAAGCGGCCTAATACAGTTACGTGCATGGAACTCTTTCCCCGCTCTTCGCCAAGCATGGGCTTCCAGGTTTTAGACCTCTCAGACAAAGAAGAGAGAACACTTATTAATATAAGTGCCCTGATCTCCAGATATCAGTGCTGATCCCATAGGAGGACGTTTTCACGTGAGTCAGACAGCTTCTCTGTCACAGCCAACGCATCAGCAAAGAAGGGAGCTGGCTTAGCTATTGAAATTAGTCCGTCTGCCAGCCCTCTTCACACATAGCACTATTCATGTGGCAATTACACATGCCGATTACAATCTAGAAGTGCAGCTGCCAGGATTAGACACTGATATCTGATGATCAGTACATTCAAGTATATTAGTAAATTGTATCTCTTCTATTTTAACCACTTCCCGTCCGCCCGTTGACTATAAACGTCCAGGAAGTGGTTATCTATCTCTGAATGGACGTTTCTGAACGTCCATTCAGAGATAGCAGCTGCACGCTAATCGTGCAGCTGCACAGTGGGGTACCTGCTGTCAGTGACAGCAGGGTACCCCAAAGAGAAGGCAGGGACTGTTCCCAGGGGTCCCTGCCTTCTAGATTGCTGTATACACAGCGCTCGATGAGCGCTGTGTATACAGATCAGGAAGCGCTATCGCGCTTCCTGTTCCGGCCCGGCGGTCACGTGGTTGCCGGGGCCGGGAGAGTGCAGGAGCTGCCGGGTCTCTCATAGACCCGATCAGCCCTGCACTGAGGCTGTACAGCATAGTATTATGCTGTACAGCCTCTCTGGGGATGTATTTCCCCTGTAACTGGGGCTACTATGTCAGCCCCAGTTACAGGAGAAAACAAGTGTAAAAAAAAAATAATAATAAATAAGTGAAGTTAAATGTCCCCTTGAGGTCTTGTATGACCTTATGGGGGACACAAAGTGTAAAAAAAAAAAATAAAAAAAATAGAGTATTATAAAAAAAATAAAAATAAATCACATATATATAAAAAAAAATAATTTCCCCCCAAATATTTCATTAAAAAAAGTTACAAATAAAAATAAATAAATAAGATAGACATATTTGGTATCATCGCGTCCGAAACGACCGGCTCTATAAAAATATCACATGATCTACCCCATCAAGTGAACTGCGTAAAAAAAATCTAATAAAAATTATGCCAAAACAGCTTTTTTTGTCGCATCACCTACCAAAAAACATAATATCAAACAATCAAAAAGTCGTATGCATCCCAAAATGGTAGCAACAAAAACCTCATCCCGCAAAAAATGAGGCCCCACACAAGATTATAGCCCGAAAAATGAAAAAAAATGGCTCTTAAAAAATTGCAACACAAAAACTTTCTTTCTTCTAAAAATGCTCTTATTGTGTAAAACGTAAAAAAAAAAAAAAATAGACATATTTGGTATCGTTGCGTCCGTAACAACTGGCTCTACAAAAATATCACATGATCTACACCATCAAGTGAACAGTGTAAAAAAAAAATATAGAAAAATGCCCCTAAACTGCTTTTTTTTTTTAGTTAACCTCCCAAAAATTAGATTAAAAAGTGATCAGAAAGCCGGATGTACCCCAAAATGGTGCCAATAAAAAGCACAGCTTGTCCCGCAAAAAATAAGACCTCACGCAGCTCAGTCCACAAAAAAATTAAAAAGTTATCACTCTTACAAACCATGACAAAAAATTCCATGTTAGAAAATGCAGATGCTGCTCCTCCCCTTCTGAGCCCTGGCGTATCCCCAAATAACAGTTTACGACCACATGTGGGGTGTTTCTGCAAACTGCAGAATCGGGGGTAATAAATATTGAGTTTTGTTTTGTTGTTAACAAATGATTAAAATGGAAAATCTGCAAAAAAAGTGAAATTTTGAAATTTCACATCTATTTTGCTTTAATTCCTGTGGAATACTTAAAGGGTTAACAACATTTCTAAAACCAGTTTTGAATAGTTTGAGGGGTGTAGTTTCTAAAATGGGGTCATTTATGGGTGGTTTCTATTATGCAAGCCCACAAACTGACTTCAGAACTGAACTGGTCCTTAAAAAAGTTGATTTTGCAAATTTGCAAAAATTGCGTCTAAAATTCTAAACCTTCTACTGTCCTAAAAAATAAAATGACACTACCAAAATGATGCCAACATAAAGTAGACATATGGGGAATGCAAATTAAAAAGGATTTTATGGGGCATCACTATCTGTCTTAAAAGCAGAGAGATAGAAATTTAGAAAATAGCGAATTTTTTCAAATTTTCGTTAACTTTTGGATTTTTTTATAAATAAAATTAAAACTTATCGACTCAAATTTACCATTAACTTGAAGTACAATGTGTCACGAGAAAACAATCTCAGAATCGCTTGGATAAGTAAAAGCATTCGGCCTGGTCAGGAAGGGGGAAATGGCCCAGAGCTGAAGTGGTTAAACACGTAACATAGTAACATACAAGTGCATCTCAATAAATTAGAATATCATCAAAAAGTGTTTTTTTTTTTTTTCAGTAATTCAATTCAAAAAGTGAAGCACATATATTATATAGAGTCATTACAAACACAGTGAACTTTTTCAAGTGTTTCTTTATGTTAATGTTGATGATTATGGCTTACAGCCAATGAAAACCCAAAAGTCATTATCTCAGAAAATTAGAATAATTAACCCAAAACACCTGCAACGTCTTCCTGAGCCTTTAAAAAGGTCCCTTAGTCTGGTTCTCTAGGTGACACAATCATGGGGAAGACTGCTGACTTGACAGATGTCCAGAAGGCTGTCATTGACACACTCCACAAGGAGGGTAAGCCACAAAAGGTCATTGCTAAAGAAGCTAGCTGTTCACAGAGTGCTGTATCAAAGCTTATTAATGGAAAGTTGAGTGGAAGGAAAAAGGGTGGTAGAAAAAGGTGCACAAGCAACAGGGAGAACAGGGAGAACCGCAGCCTTGATAGGATTGTTAAGAAAAGGCCTATGCTAAATTTTGGGGAGATTCACAAGGAGTGGACTGCTGCTGGAGTCAGTGCATCAAGAGCCACCACACACAGACGTATCCAGGACATGGGCTACAAGTGTCGCATTCCATGTGTCAAGCCACTCATGACCAATAGACAACGCCAGAAGCGTCTTACCTGGGCCGAGGAGAAAAAGAACTGGACTGTTTCTCAGTGGTCAAAGGTGTTGTTCTCAGATGAAAGTAAATTTTGCATTTCATTTGGAAATCAAGGTCCCGGAGTCTGGAGGAAGAGTGGAGAGGCACTCAATCCAAGCTGCTTGAGGTCTAGTGTGAAGTTTCCACCATCAGTGATGGTGTGGGGAGCCATATCATCTGCTGGTGTAGGTCCACTGTTTTTTTTATCAAGACCAAAGTCAGTGTAGCCGTCTACCAGGAAATTTTAGAGCACTTCATGCTTCCCTCTGCCGACAAGCTTTTCGGAGATGGAATTTTTTTATTTTCCAGCAGGACTTGGCACCTGTCCACACTGCCAAAAGTATCAATACCTGGTTTAATAACCATAGTATCACTGTGTTTGATTGGCCAGCAAACTCGCCTGACCTTAACCCCATAGAGAATATATGGGTTATTGTCAAGAGGAAGATGAGAGACACCAGAGCCAACAATGCAGACGAGCTGAAGGCTGCTATCACAGCAACCTGGGCTTCCATAACACCTCTGCAGTGCCACAGGCCACGCCGCATTGATACAGTCATTCATGCAAAAGGAGCCCCAACCAAGTATTGAGTGCATTTACTGGACATACTTTTCATTTGGCCAAAATTTCTGTGTTTAAAAAAAAAAAACATTACAGTTGGTCTAATATAATATTCTAATTTTCTGAGATAATGACTTTTGGGTTTTCCTTGGCTATAAGCCATAATCATCAACATTAACATAAATAAACACTTGAAAAAGTTCACTCTGTTTGTAATGACTCTATATAATATATGTTTCACTTTTTGAATTTAATTACTGAAAAAAAACTACTTTTTGATGATATTCTAATTGATTGAGATGCACTTGTAGTTTATAAGGCCGAAAAAAGACATCTGTCCATCCAGTTCGGCCTGTTATCCTGCAAGTTGATCCAGAGGAAGGCAAAAAACCCCTGTGAGGTAGAAGCCAATTTTCCCCACTTTAGGGGAAAAAATTCCTTCCCGACTCCAATCAGGCAATCAGAATTACTCCCTGGATCAACAACCCCTCTCTAGTAACTATAACCTGTAATACCCTCCAGAAATACATCCAGGCCCCTCTTGAACTCTTTTACTGAACTTACCATCACCACCTCCTCAGGTAGAGAGTTCTCACTGCTCTTACCGTAAAGAATCCTCTTCTATGTTTGTGTACAAACCTTCTTTCCTCCAGACGCAGAGGATGTCCCCTTGTCACAGTCCTGTGGATAAATAGATCATGGGAGAGATCTCTGTACTGACCCCTGATATATTTATACATAATTATTAGATCTCCCCTCAGTCGTCTTTTTTCTAAAGTAAATAACCCTAATTTTGATAATCTTTCTGGGTACTGTAGTCCACCCATTCCAGTTATTACTTTAGTTGCCCTCCTCTGAACCCTCTCCAGCTCTGCTATGTCTGCCTTGTTCACAGGAGCCCAGAACTGTACACAGTACTCCATGTGTGGTCTGACTAGTGATTTGTAAAGTTGCAGGACTATGTTCTCATCACGGGCATCTATGCCCCTTTTGATGCAACCCATTATCTTATTGGCCTTGGCAGCAGCTGTCTGACACTGGTTTCTACAGCTTAGGGCTTGTTCACACATCAGTTATTTGATCAGTTATTTCCATCAGTTATTGTGAGCCAAAAACAGGAGTGGACACTACACAGAGATCAGGTATAATGAAAAGATCTGCACCTGTTCTGTGTTTTTGACCCACACCTGGTTTTGGCTCTCAATAACTGATGGAAATAACTGATCAAATAACTGTCGTGTGAACAAGCCCTTAGTTTGCTGTTTACTAAAATTCCCAGGTCCTTTTCCATGTCAGTGTTACCCAGTGTTTTACCATTCAGTATGTACTGGTGACTTGCATTATTCCTTCCCATGTGCATAACCTTAAAAATAATAATAATAATTTTTAGGGACTGGACAACCCCTTTAAGGATTTGAATAATGGAGTTTAAAGGGATTGTGCCATAAATGTCTTTTTACTCGAAAGTTTATTTTCATCAGTTACTCTGGCTCCCATTTCGCCTTGTTTTTTTTTTTTTTTTTTTCAAGTTTACCTCATTTGCAGTTTTCTCTTATCCCCGATGCTTGAATCCTACTTCCTGGTTTGTCGTGTGTGTCTGCTGTCACTTCATGCCTTAGGGCAGTGACATGTGTCCTGACATCAGCAGATCGCAATTTCTGGTGTGAATTTGATGCGGTTTTGGCAAAGATCTCACCTTCCATTGAAAAATAATTGACGTGCTACTAAATATGAAAAACGCAATGCAGGCCAACTTCCGCACAGAAAAAATCGGCAAAGTCTACTTGAGATTAGTGTAATCTCATACACTTTGCTGGTACTGTAATATGCTGCAGTTTGTCCGCATGGGAATCCATACTGAAAAACCCTGCGAATTCCACAACGTGTGCAGGTGGCCTGTTTTTTTTTTTTTCTGTGCCTTAGGCTACTTTCACACTTGCGTTTTATAATTCCGGTATTGAGTTCTGTCATAGGGGCTCAATACCGGAATAAAACGCTTCAGTTTTGTCCCCATTCATTGTCAATGGGGACAAAACTGAACTGAAGACAGCGGAATGCTCCTAGAAGCATTCCGTTCCGTCTCCAGACCGGAGAGCAAACCGCAACATGCTGCGGTTTGCTCTCCGGTCTGGGCATCCGCACCAAGACGGATCCATCATGACCCCCAATGCAAGTCAATGGGGACAGATCCGTTTGGTGTGACACAATGGAAAACGGATCCGTCCTCCATTGACTTTCAATGAAGTTCTTGACGGATCCGTCTCCCTGCAATTTCCCCTCCCTCCAGCAGGTGGTGCTGTGGGTAAACTTACCCTTGTGCGCGCCGTCCTCCTCGTAGCTGGTCAGGTCCGGAGGTAAGTGTCTGTGTATGTTTATGTGTCTGTGCAGGGCTGCCATCACGAATTTCGGAGCCCCCTACAGGCAAATTTCGCGGGCCCCCCTCGTGCCCCCATCAGACCTCAGGTCGGCGTCTCGTGCCCCCATCAGACCTCAGGTCGGCGTCTCGTGCCCCCATCAGACCTCAGGTCGGCGTCTCGTGCTCCATCAGACCTCAGGTCGGCGTCTTGTGCCCCCATCAGACCTCAGGTCGGCGTCACGTGCCCCATCAGACCTCAGGTCGGTGTCTTGTGTCCCCATCAGACCTCAGGTCGGCGTCTTGTGCCCCATCAGACCTCAAGTCGGTGTCTTGTGCCCCATCAGACCTCAGGTCGGTGTCTTGTGCCCCCATCAGACCTCAGGTCGGTGTCTTGTGCCCCCATCAGACCTCAGGTCAACGTCTTGTGCCCCATCAGACCTCAGATCAGGGTCTCCCCCCCCCATTAGACCTCAGGTTGGCGTCTTGTGCCCCCATCAGACCTACATCCCCCAGGTTGCAATGCAGAAGTACAGAAGATGACCTTATTCAATAATGACCCAGAGCTGGAGATGAAAATACAAGCAAATGACCCTTCAGACTGGGCTGGCTGGGGCAAGTTACTTACTGCACCGCGTTGCTGGGCTGCTGTCGCTGCACCTGCCACTAAGATGGCGCCGCCTGAGTCTTCATCTCTCCCTTGCGCTTCAGCTGTCTCCTCCTCTGCTGGTGGCGGTGGGAAGGAGGAGACAACTGAAGCGCGGCAAGGAGGTAGGCGGCACCCGCTGAGCCGCCGAGAAGACTGTGGCTGGGCACTGTTAAAGGGCAGTGGGGTGAGTGAGGACTCGGAGCCGGCATTAAAGCGGCTCAGTGGGACGGGACTCGGGAGGGAGCAGCAAAAATAAAAAATGAATTAAAAAAAAAAGCCAGCGGCTGAGTGGGCCCCCCGAGGAGCAGGGGCGTAGCTAAAGGCTCATGGGCCCTGGTGCAAGAGTTCAGCTTGGGCCCCCCCCCCCCCCGGCTACATTCACACGACAGTTGTTTTTGCAGCCTCCGATCTGCATATTTTGCGGCTCAGATGCGGACCCATTCACTTCAGTGAATACTGTGTGCTGTCCGCATCTGTATGTCCATTCCTATTTTTGTCCGTTTTGCGGACAAGGATAGGCATTGTTACAGTGGATCTGCAAAAAAAAAAAAAAAAAAACGGATGCCATACGGAACATCATCCTTTTTTTGCAGATCCGCAATTTGCAGACTGCAAAACACAATGTTTGTGTGAATGTAGCCTAATCCAGCGCCCCATACCTCTTACATCCAGTATAATACAGCGCCTCATACCTCTTACATCCAGTATAATACAGCGCCCCATACCTCTTACATCCAGTGACGTCTCCTCTAATATAGATCTTCTCTTTCCTCATCTTCTCCTTTCAGACCAGACGCCATTTTTCAGCCATTTCTCATCTCTGCAGTTTGACAGAAAAAAATCTTAGTTTACTACTAAGTTTACTACCCCCCAATAATGTGCCAGAAGTGCCCCCAAAATTTCACCCCAATAATGTGCCAGTAGTCCCCACCCATAGATGCCCCCCAAATTATGTGCCAGTAAGAAACGCCCCAATAATGCACCATAAGTTCCCCCCATTGATTCCCCCCCAAAATCATGTGCCAGTAAAGTGTCCCACCCCCATAGATGCCCCCCAAATTATTTTCCAGTAAGAAATGTCCCCCAAATTATGTGCCAGTAAGAAATGCCCCCAGTGCCAGTAAGAATGCCCCCCAGTGCCCCCATGTGCCATTAAGAAATGCCCCCAGTGCTCCCGTGCCATTAAGAAATGCCCTCAAATGCCCCCATGTGCCAGTAAAAATGCCCAGTGCCCCCATGTGCCAGTAAGAAATGCCCCCAGTGCCAGTAAAAATGCCCCCAGTGCCCCCATGTGCCAGTAAAAATGCCCCCAGTGCCCCCATGTGCCAGTAAAAATGCCCCCAGTGCCCCCATGTGCCAGTAAAAATGCGCCCAGTGCCCCCATGTGCCAGTAAAAATACCCCCAGTGCCCCCATGTCCCAGTAAAAATGCCCCCAGTGCCCCCATGTGCCAGTAAAAATGCCCCCATGTGCCAGTAAAAATGCGCCCAGTGCCCCATGTGCCAGTAAAAATGCCCCCAGTGCCCCCATGTGCCAGTAAAAATGCCCCCAGTGCCCCCATGTGCCAGTAAAAATGCCCCCATGTGCCAGTGAAAATGACCTCAGTGCCCCCATGTGCCAGTAAAAATGCCCCCAGTGCCCCCAATAAAGCTCCGGTCCGCAATTTCAGCAATAATAAAAAAAACAAAACCCTTATACTTACCTCCATCAGGCTGGCAGCGATGCGATGCAGGCCTCTTCCGGCCTGTGTCCTGCGCTCATCGCGCCGCCTGAGCCGGCCTCTGATAGGCTGCAGGCACTAGGCCTGCAGCCTATCAGAGGAACGTGCAGGGGAGACGCCTCTCCGTCCCCTCGGGGCCCCCCTAGCTTAGGGGCCCGGTCGCAACTGCGACTGCTGCAACCCCTATAGCTACGCCACTGCCGAGGAGCTCAGGGCCCCGGCACATGCCCGGGTTTGCCGGGTGCTGACGCCGGCCCTGTGCCCGGGCCCCCCACAGCAGGTTCTGCTGTACCCCCCTGATGGTGGCTCTGTGTCTGTGTATGTTTATATGTCTGTATGTGTGTATATTTGTATGCGCTGCTCCGGCTCCACATGTGTTCATGCGGCAGCACGGATCCGGCGGCACCCTTCACCCGCTGGATTGGTGCTGGTGTGAAAGAGGCCTTATATGCCAGTTCGGCTCCATTCACAGGACCGTATCTGTTTTACTGTCCGCATAGTGTGGATCCAAAAAATACAGATGTGGTGCATGTACATCCTCTCTTTTCGCAGGCCCCATTTTAAAAATTGCCTATTCTTGTCAGCAAAACGGACAATAATATAATTTGCTGCACAGATGCGAACAGCACATGGATGACATAGAAATGAATGAAAATACGTCTGTGTGAATGTAGCCTTATGCCAATTTCCCACGAGTGAGTAGTGAAAACATAGCATCCGGACGGAAACCTGACCAGTTCATTTCAATGGGTCTGTGTACAAGAGTTTTTCACGCATTATCTTTGGTTTCAGAAAAAATTGCAGCACGTTCTATATTGTATGTTTTTCACACAGCTCTGGCTCTATAAAACTGAATGGAAGACCTCCGGATTAAATGCATTTTTCACTGATGGTTGCTAGGAGATGTAGATTGTTATCCTTCAGTTTTTCTTCACAAGCGTGAAAAACGCATCAAAACTGATTGCACCCATGCGGAAAAAACGGAAACACCGCATGCAATCGCAGACAAAACTGATTGAACGATCCTGACTAGATGAGCGAACTTGATGTTTTCAAGTTTGGCTTTGACTCCTGTATAACGGAAACCGTCCGGATCCGTTATGCTGCCTATAGACTTCTATTATGACGGAATGCCTCTAAAGGTTTCCGTAATGCATTCCGTCATAGAATTCCGTTATATTCTATGATAACGAACTCCATAACGGAATTGCCACCGAACCCAAACTTGAAAACATCAAGTTCGCTCATCCCTAACCCTGACACAATCTGTATCGCTCGAGTGAAAGAGGCCTTAAAGGGGTTGTCCGCTTTATTTATATTGATGACCTATCCTCAGGATAGGTTGTCAGTATCAGATCGGCGGGGGCCTGACACCAGCACCCCACCGATCAGCTGTTTGAAGAGAACACATTGCTCGTCCAAGCGCTTCCTTCTCTTTAGGCCCCATTCACACGTCCGTATAATGTGTCCGCATCCTTTCCGCATCCGTTTCCGCAATTGCGGACAATTATGCAGATAGGATGCGGATCCATTCATTTCAATGGGTCCCGAAAAAATGTCGACAGTACACCGTGTGGTGTCCGCATCCGTGTGTCCGTTCCGACTGTCCGCATAAAGAAATCCTCCTGTCCTACTTTTCTCCCGAATTGCGGTCTGTAGCACAATGAAAGTCTATGGATCCGCAAAAAATGCGGAAGACATGCGGAAAGGCATCCACATGTCATCCGTATTTGCGGATTCCGTTCCAGGAGGGGTGAAAAAAAAAGATGTTATTCATCCTTCCGTTTTTTGCGGATCCGCAAAAAATGGATGACATATGGATACATCCTTTCCGTTTTTTACGGAAAAACGGAACGTATGTCCTGGAAAAACTGAGTTTTTTGCGGAACAACGGATCGCTTTCCAGGATGTGCAAAAATACGGACGTGTGAATGGGGCCTTACTGTTTATCTGCTTGCTGTTGCAACTGCAGCGGCAAGCAGTGTAATTGCAACTATGGTGTCCCCATTCACTTCAATGGAACGGCTTAGTCTGTTCATGTGAATAGGAAGAAGCCGCCCCATAGAAGTGAATGGGACGGCTTAGCTGTAATGACACTGCTAGCCACTACAGTTGCC
Source organism: Rhinella marina (assembly GCA_900303285.1). Lineage (NCBI taxonomy): Eukaryota > Metazoa > Chordata > Amphibia > Anura > Bufonidae > Rhinella > Rhinella marina. The sequence goes on along the minus strand of ONZH01006899.1, from coordinate 52,025 downwards.
ACAGCGAGCAGAAAAACAGTAAAGAGAAGGCAGTGCTCATACGAGTGCTGCAGTCTCTTCAAACAGCTGATTGGCAGGGGTGCCGGGAGTTGGACCCCCCCCCCCCAATCTGATATTGATGACCTATCCTGCGGATGGGTCAACAACATAGATAAAGCGGACAACCCCTTTAATGAGTAAGCTGACAACTGTGCCGCCTCCATCAACCAGTGTCAAACGGCCATGAACCTAAGCCACTCTGATACTGTCCTATCGGCTTCAGAAGCGGACTCTCAGGAGACTACTACCTCAGGAGATGAATTGGCAGTAGCTTCTGTTCAATCAGGAGCTGCATTCATTATGTACATAGCAAGCAGGAGTTTGAATCTTCTGCCCATGTTTCACTGGCAGCTCTCTTCTACTCTGGCTGGCATCACTGGCAATGTGCAGCTGCAATTACTAAATAGCGGAGCCTTTCCAAAAGCAGACAACTGTTTCAAAAGAGGCAGTAAAATGCTACCAGACATACACAAACCTGACACTAAAGGTTAATCGAATCACTGGCACAAATGGCACCCTTTTTTTTCAATGAAATTGATATTCTGTATGATGAAGGACCGGGTTCACATTGGGAAGCTGCATGCAATGGAAAACAATACTGCAATCATACCTTATGCCAGGGCTACGTGGCGACGTGTGTCGCAGAAAAGTAGCGCAGCACAAAATTATTTCGAACTTGTCACGCAACTATTTTAGTGCTGTGATTTGACACAGTTGAGTTGCGTCCGACTTACATTGAATTCAATGGAGTGAATGTTACAGCATATCTGGATTTTTTTTACGACTGTCATATCACAGTCACAGAATGTGTTAGGTTGTATTGCGACACCAGAGGCATACATTACATGAGATGTCGCCGTGTAGCCTCATACTGCAGTGTACAGTGCACTAGTATTTTCAATGAAGCATAAAATACATTTTAAAAAAAAGTTCCCATTGAGGCTTCTTGTTTCCACATAAGTGTTTACACCTGTCAATAAAATAAAAATTAAAAAAAAAAACACAAGCAATAGAATTTTGTATTTTTCAAAAAAATACCAGCAATGTATGCTACAAGCCTGTGTAGAAGGGTATCCTCTGTGCATGGCAGCAGAACCTGCATACATGATTGTGGGCCCACTTCACGGTGCTTTGTATTAACTTTCTCTACATGGTAAATGCCATTTTCTGAAGTGACACAACCCCTTTAAGCTGCCCACAGGAATTCAGAAAATAGTTTGATTTATTGCACATCAGTATAGTTGCATTTTCTCATGATACTCATAGAGGTTGAATGTTTCAGTCTAATCAGACCTTCTTCAGCTATATGAGTCTGAAAGGGAAGAGAAGAACATGTGGACGTTACAGTCCGGACATCCACATGCTCTTCCCTTTCAGACTCATATAGCTGAAGAAGGTCCGATTAGACTGAAACGTTCAACCTTTATAAGTATCATGAGAAAATGCAACTATACTGATGTGCAAAAAATCAAACTATTTTCTGAATTAAAAATACTGAGTGCTGTGGTTCTCCTTAAAGGGGTATTCTCATCTTGGACAATGGGGGCATGTCGCTAGGATATGCCCCCATTGTCCTATAGGTGCGGGTCTGCACCTATATCCAGAACAGAGCCCCAAAAGTTAAGGAGGGCGCACTGCGCATGTGCAGCTACCCTCCGTTCATTTCTATGGGGCCAGTGAAAATAGCCGAGCGCTGGCTCGACTATTTCCATCGGCTCCATAGAAATGAATGGGATGGGGGGCTGCGCATGTGCGGTACGCTCCCGTTCATTTCTATGGGGAGCCGGCTTGGTGGTGCCCGGACTGGAGCCCTCCAGCCACCACCTTGCAGGGCTCCGTTCTGAATATAGGTGCGGGTCCCATCGATGGGACCCGCGCCTATAAGACAAATGGGGGCATATCCTAGGGACCACTTTACTACAGTGCAGGTGTCAACTTATTGACAGTTATTTCCAGATCCGTTAGTGGTCTACCATCAAATAATTGTTCCAGTCATCCCAGTCCTATAAGATATTTACAACTCGCATGATATATATCCTCACACCCCTGAAACTGGAGTGATGACCGACCACCACAGGTTATTTTACTGAGCATTTGATCAGAGAATGGCATAACCCACCTGAAGTGTATGGTACTTTTTCTGTGATAGATTCTTTCATTTGGCCTCAGTCTTCTGCCCCATGCAATAACAATAGGGTTAAAACAGGAAGGTAAAAATGAAAATATGAGAACCTGAAGCAAGGCATTTGCTAGCATAACAGTAACAAGATAAAGTAAGAGTCATGTGCACAACAGCTTCCATTCTAATGGAGCAGTGCATGGTATCATAACCAGAATTGGCACAGAGTAAGGTGCTTTAGGGCGCATGGACTCCACCATATGTATTTTACAGTCTGAAAAACACGGATCCGCAAAAAATACGGGTGACGTCTGTGTACATTCCGTATTTTGTGGAATGGAACATCTGGCCCCTAATAGAACAGTGCTATCCTTGTCCCTAATGCGGAAAATAATAGGACATGTGCGACCTACGGAAACGGAATGCACAAGGAGTAACTTCTGTGCTCAGTGCCCGTACTGTGGACCGTAAACGGCCTCATTGACTTGAACAGGTCCGCAATCTGCAAGATATGACCGAAGATAGGACTTGACCTATCATTTGCTGAGAAGAGGCACAGATCGGAAGCTCCACAAAGCTCTTCCAAGGGCTTTTGGGTCCATACCTTCGTACTGCAAAAAAAAGACATATCCTATATTTGGATACCTTGCCGATCATAGACCCATTCAAATCGATGAGTCCGCATCCGCAACAAGGAGAGAATACGGCCAGTGCCGTATATTGCGGACCACTATTTGCTCGTGTGCATGAGCCTGAGAGATAGCAGTGCCTAAACTCTAGGGCTGTGTTCACATTGTGTGTGCACTTTAAATAAAGCATTTTTTTTTTTTTTAAGTGTGTGATAACATATGAAGAACCTCATCATGAGTAAACGTCCTAACCTTCAACTATGTAGTATATTTCAGTCTACTTATGAGTTTATAAGGGTTAACTGGGTGGCAGGCAGTATTCCACAACAGGACTAGGGGTTGTGGTTCCAATCGATAGCACCACCCACGTCAGACTATAGCCCTCTGCCCGCACCAAACATGGCGGCCGCATCCTGTTATGTCTCCTCAACACAAGCACAAAGACTCCCAGCCCTCCCATTCTAATTGCTGCGGGTTGAGTCATCTGTGTGACTCAAATAAGCCTATGATTAGTTGAGGGGAGAAGCCGGGAGTTGCTCTCCGGCCATTTTCCAGAAGACCGCAGCCGGTTCCAATAAGAGGGCAGCACTAGACTACTTCTGTCAGCTCGGGGCCGTCGCTTCCTCAGCTGGTGACCTATCCACACGCTGCCTCTCCCCCTGTTTTCCTCCACAGACTGGTAACGTGCCCACGTCAAAGATGACCGCGCTTCCTGGTGTGTTCAATGGAAGACCTGGGCGGGGCACGTTCCCGTGACGTCACCGGACCCCAGGCCAAGGATTGGGGGTGTTTTTTTTTTTTTTTGTTTTTTTTTTTTTAAGTGGCTGCTCAGGCCCAGCTCACACACTGAGGAGGAGAAGGAGGAAGAAGCAGTAGAGCGAGAAATAAATAAAGAGAATGGAGAGGGGCGGGCGGAGGACTGCTGAGAAGCAACGGCCTCAGCGCGTGTAACAACCGAGTCCAACCGAGTGTGGTCTGGTGTGAAGAGCGCGGAGGCGAGTTGTGTATAACATTATGTACGCTGTATGTATATCTCCGTGCCTACATCTAGCATGGCGGGTGGGGGTTGTGTACATTCGTGCTGTGTCCGGGGTATGGGGGGGGGAGGGGTGGCTGTATGGATTCTATATGTCTGTATTGTGTAGTGTCATTGGGAAGGTCTCCATTATCGCTGGGGTGTCACAACAGATCACCGGCTGCTGGCACACAACAGGCCTGCAGCTGCCTTTGTCTCCTCTGCTTTATCTCATCAGGGGAGATCTTCTCATCTTCTCACAGATGTGGCACTGGAGACTTGGGGGGGATCCAGATCCATGGGTTTTCTATCTAGATGCCATAGCCTGTAGTGTATGTGGAGCACAGTGCCCCTAGGACCGGGGTGTATTCTGCATATTACATGACTTTTAGACTTGTCTCTGGTGCCTTGTTACAACTTCTTTTGCAGTTTTTGGATCTCATCAGACTGTGGGTGTGTTTGTTTCCAGTATCCATTATGTGTTACATTTAGTTACCTTTTTATATTTGTTACATTAAGATACCTTTTTATATTTATTACATTTGGTTAACATTTTTATTTGTATACATTTAGTTTCATCTGCTTAATGGATCGTACTCCATACTACTTATTCTCTCGCTTGTACTCATTGGTGAACCCATCGTATTACGTATCTGGTTAAGACCTCATGCACACGACCATATTTTCCATCCCTGTACATTCCACTTTTTTTTTTTTTTTTTTTTTTTTTTGCAGCCTGCATGTGGACCCTTTAATTTCTCTGGGTCATCCATGTGCTGTCCTCATCCGTATTTCCTTTTCTGGTCTGTATTGCGGACAAGAAGTCATTTCCAGTGATAAGAAAAATGTGGATGGCATACAGAAGTTATGTTTTTTGTGAACCTCCATACGGATACGGTCATGGCCTTGTCTGTTATCAGAATTGCCCCTTCTTACAGCCCAGAGGGTTGTGGTAATAGGCATGGCTATGGAGAACTCCCGAATCCTTATTGCCTTAGGAGGTGGTCAGAGTTCAGGCTGCGGTCTGTGGAGCTGTGCAGGGGAGCCATAGGGGTTGTGAGTGGTCTCCTCCTGTTGAATCGAATAGTATGTTATACCTCATACTTAAGGGCTCATGCACACGAATGTATTTCCTTTCCGTGTCTGTTCCAATTTTTTTTTTTTGCTAACCATATGCTAAACCATTCATTTCAGGGGGTCCACAAAAAAAGTTACTCCATGTGCATTCCGTTTCTGTATGTCCGTTCTGTAAAATAATAGAACGTGCCCTATTATTATCTGCATTACGGACAAGGATAGGACTGTTCTATTAGGGGTCAGCTGTTCCGTTCCACAAGATACGGAATGCATACGGACATCATCCGTATTTTTTGCAGATCCCTTTTCTTGCGCACCGCAAAATACATACTGGTACGTGTGCATGAGCCCTATGAGTAGTTCTGTGTCCTATCTATGGCTTCATTGATTACTCGCTGACATAGCGTCGTGATGTCGACATAATCAAACTGGTGTGAAGTAGATTTGGTTCAGTTGCCCAGAGCAACCAATCAGATTCCATCTTTCATTTTTCACAACTCCTTTGGAAAATGAAAGGAGGAATCTGATTGGTTGCTATGGGCAACTAAGCCAGTTCTACTTCACACCTGTTTGATAAATCTCCCCTGATGTTCTTTCTAGTTTCTTTTTGATGTCCTATGTTAAGTAATTTTCATTACTTTTTTCTCAAGGATATTGTATTTTCTATGTAATACCATTTAATTTCCTGTTGGGGAATTGCTGTTTATGCAGTTCCCTTACACAAGTCTTCAGATGAACCCTATGGTGGATACGTTAAACCCGGCTTTCATTCCTAAATGTTGCAGGATTTATTTAGTAGTTGATGAGGAGCCTTTCTGGGAACACGTGAAGATTCTCCCCCCCCCCCCATCCCCCACCATGATTGGGAGGGGAAAGACAATCCTGAGGAGATGCTCGATTTGCCAGTTTCATTGCCAAGTCCTTTGTGACTGTCAGCTAAGCTTCAAAGTGATCCTTGTCACCTTTTCCTCGTGTAGCAAGGTGCGGCTCGTCATTTGCATGTGCTGATGGGGACAGAATATTGTTTGTCATTACCCGACGTATGTGACTTGTCCACCCCATCTCCTGAGCCTACATGTGTTCCGTGTGGGTTTTGGTGCAGATTTGCCCTAGATCTCACTGTTTGCATTGCAACTGGTGATGTCCGCAGTGAAAATCTGCTCCAGATTTTGAAATCCGCACGGCAAGTCAGTTTATGCCTGGGGTATGTCTTCACTGTACGGATGAGGTTTTGATAATCTCATCTACTTAGCTGATATGGATTTTGTCTGTGTCCAACTCTGCCACGTATCCCATGGCAGAAACCGCTACCGTGGTCCTTCGTATTGAATGGCGCTAAACCACGAGCGTACTCCCACTGTGGCTTTTCGAGGTGTCCACACCAAGCTGAGAATGTACATTATTATCCCAGTCTGGGAAACTGCACCTGAGAAATCTTTAGCAGCATAAACTACAGCACGGCCTCCCATCGAAAACAGTGGGAGGCGATTTCAGCACTTTATTCGGCACTGCGCTGAAACCCATGCGTGAACAGTGAATATACCCTCAGTGTGCCAGTGTAGTGTTCTAGACCACCGGAGACCGTCCCTGGGGAGGCTCTAATGCCAGTCCTGCCTCAAAGGGACTGGTAGACTGGACAATTTTCAGGGCAATTATCAGGAACAGGACTTCATAGGACCAATCGTGCTGTCAATAAGCGATGTCTTCTGATATGCACCTTCCATCACCATGATGGATGTGGGATTGTCAGCAGGAGACCTCCCTGTGTAATCCGCAGTGCCACCAGTAATCAATAGGACTGAATAGGGGAAGAACGACTGCCATTAACAGATATGTCCTAACTGATGAGTGCGCAGTGTTATAGGCCCTTCTTGTCTACTGCAATCATTTGTCCCAGGTACATTGGTTGGGGGGGGGGGGTTATTATGAAACTCCATATACCACCGGCTGATTTATCTGTTCTGAGCAAGCATAGTGTGATAAGGGCTCAAGGAACCTCAGGTTTCCTAGGAACTTTTTTTAGGAGGATAGGTCATCAGAGTATGTGATCAGTGGGGTTCTGACACCCAGCATCACCACCAATCAGCTGTTTGAAGAGTCTGTGACGCTCACAGCTTACCGCCATACATTGTTTAGTGGCACTGCTTGGTATTACAGCCCCAGTCTATTCACTTGTACAGGACTGGGATGCGCTTAGGTCATGTGACTGATGAACATGACATCACTGGCCTGGGAAGAGGCCAAAAAGCATACCAGCATGCCGCAACCTCTAACAGCTGATTGGCGGGGTTGCCGGGAGTCGGACTCCTACCGATCAGGTATCGATGACCTGTGCTGTAGGTGTGACATCAATATTTTACTCTCGGGAAAACCCCTTTACAGGCTTTCCTTACCAATCCCGTGTTACTGTATATAATCTAGTAACTTCTAATCAGATTGCAGTTACATACGGACTTAGGGCTCATGCACAAGAGTGCCGGCCCGTGCCCGTATTGCGGTCTGCATATGCCGGGTCCACAATACACGTGTGCGGCCCGCATCGTGGACCCATTCACTTCAATAGATCCGCAATCACGGAGATGCAGAACGGAGGCTCCAATCGGCACACCACAAAAGCACTATGGTGTGCTTCCGTGGTGTTTATGGCCGTGCCTCCGCACAGCAAAAAGTAGCACATGCACTACTTTTTTTACGGTGCGGACCCCATTCAAATGAATCGGTCCGTGATCCGAATGCGGCGGCCGCACTGTCAGTGCCCGTGCGTTGTGGACCGCAAATTAAGGTCCACAGCATGGGCACTGAACGCACATGTTCGTGTGCATGAGCCCTTAGGCTTCCGTGTCCATATTACCATCTCAAAACCACGGGTCCTCAGAATAAGGCACTTGTGGATCTGCAAAACACGGATACCGGCCGTGTGTGTTCTACCATTTTGTGGAACCAATGTCCGGTCCTGTCCTTGTACGTAATGCAGACAAGAATAGGACATGTTCTATATTTTTGCAGGGCCGTGGAACAAAGTGCTGTCTGCATCTCTTGTGTCCCAATTGGAGTGAATGGGTCCACATCTGACCCCCCCCCCCCCCCCCCCCCCAAAAAAAAAAAAATGTGGATTGGATGTGGACAAAAAATGGGTTCATGTGCATAAACCCTAAGGAGAATAAGGATACGCTCCGTCCATATGCATTCTGCATTTTTCTCGCTCTCATCACTAGAAATAACTATTCGTGTCCACAGTACGGACCAGAACAGGACATGTACTATAATTTGGGGATGGACATATGGATGTGGACAATGCATGGATTTTTTTATTTTTTGTGAACCCATAGAGACAAATGGGTCTGTGTGCAATCCACAAAAATCTGACACGGATGCAAAATACGGTTGTGTGCATGAGCCCCTAGTAGGGTATGAAAGTACTAGACAGCGCTCAGTGCTACTAATACTGTGTGGACACGGCTCACTGAACTAAAGGTTCATGTACAGAAGTAACATCACATTTTATTGGCACTTTACCTGCTTATGTTGTGTTTAGTTTGATATCTACAAATATTTGGGCATTTTTAATCTTTTTTGATGATCACCTTGTGACTATCTGGAAGTTTTGTCACTACCATTAATACTGGTGGTTATTTATTTTTCTCAGTTTACCATACTGTAATTAAAACAATTAGGTTACAATTCTAGGACGGTAATTTCACCCCCATGTGTCCCTTCTGATCACGTATCAGCACCAGTGCACCCCCACCTTAGGCTCTTTTCATATTACTTTATTAGCTTCTATTACATGTATATGGTAAGAAATCTCCCAATATATCTATTAAACGAAGGCTATGGTGGCATCTGTTACCCGTAGACTGATCTGATGTACGTGTCTGGCGGGAATAGCACAGTCTGCTGCACTGGTCCATCTAGATTCCAGCCAAACTGCCCCTTGGTGAGTTGGGGCCTATGGGTTTGGTTTACTTGCTTATGGTATGGAAATGTACGATTGATTGGGATAATTAAAAATCTCCGCCAATCTCTACAATGAAGAAACTTTATATACTCACATGTTTCTCCAGCTCTGATCCGGTTTGTATTCATACAGTAGCGGTGATGCGCCTGGATGTGAAAAGACCCTTAACCCGTAATATCTCTCCCTGCTCTGTGTCTATTACTATGCACTTGATCAGCTGGGGTCCCCCACCGATCACCTAGTGAGGGCCTAGTCTGAGGATGGACCGTCACTTAGTGGCAGTTGGACAACTCGTTAAGCTGTCCTGAAATGACAGCTGTAAAATGTGTTTGGGCTGTGTTCACATCACTGCTTCCCATTTCTATTGTGCTGTTCCATTATAAAATTACAGAGACTGACGGCACCTGACAGACCCAACTGACTGTAATATGGTCTGTCGGCTTTCCTACAGGGAGCCTGGCTTTTTACCTGGAAATAGTGGCGCAGCATGGTACGGTATTTTGTCTGTAATTTTTTAGCTGAATCTGCAATGGAGGCCGAGCCTCTGACAAAATGTGACTATAGCCTTACCTATAGGTGCTGTATGTAGTTGGGTGTGGTATGGCTTGAATATTTAGAAATGTGGTCGCTATTTAGTTATATCGGCATTGTAGTATAGGGGTCCGTGAAAAAGCACTGATGCAACACGGATGACCTCCAGGTTCTGTCATTGTGTCACAAACCATTAGTAGTAGATGTTCTGGAACTTTAATTTTCAGCTGAGCAGTGTCCATGGTTTGCACACGGGGCAAATCATGCATGACACACGGATGTCAAACGGACAAGGAAATGTGAACGAGTCCTTACCTGTATGTCATAATGCATGAGGGGATGTATGGAGTGGGCCTCTACAGCAGGCCCGCTCCATACGCAGTGGGTGGCGGTTGTATCATACAGCCCCCACCCTGCCCGCACTGACAGGGAGCGTTAGTTGTGCCTCCCTGTCATTTAACCCCTCGGATGGCGTATTCAACGCTGATCGCGGCACCTGTGAATGAATGCACGCGGATGCTTCTCCCTCTGCCTTGCAATCGGAGCCTCCGCGGTGAAATCATGGGGCTCCGATCGGTTGCCATGGCAGCCTGGACGCTGCTGAAGCCATCCTGGCACGTCATCACAATCTTCATACTGAGCTATGCATGAGGCATAGATCAGAATCAAGACTGTAAAAATCCTATTCACCATAATAGAGATCTATTAGGGTGAATAGGAGAGGGGATCAAAAGATTCCATGTACTAGGCCATTAAGGGGGCTAAAAAGAAAAAAAAAAGTGAAAAAATTAAGAAAAAAACACTAATTAAAATATGTAAACAATAAAAAAAATTAAGCATATTAGGTATCGCTACGTCCGAAAATGTCTGAACTATTAAAATATATAAAAAAATTTCCAGCACCCATTATTTGTTAAATTTTATTTAAAGGGGTTGTGCAACTTTTGAGGGGGAAGGGGGAGAGCGTTCACCACTGCGGCTAGCAATTGGCTGCAGCAGTGTAAAACAAAGTTTAGATCCAGGCAGCCCAGTGGAATATAGAGCAGGCTATGTTAAATAAGAAAAGGACTTCATATATGATGATAGCATGTGTTGGATAGATTACAAACATGCTGTGTAATGGACTGCTATCCCGCTTCTCTGCTCTGCCCCCCCCCCCCAATCTGGTAAGATAAATAGATAGAGATCGATATATATATATATACACAGTACAGAGCAAAAGTTTGGACACACCTTCTCATTCAAAGAGTTTTCTGTATTTTCATGACTATGAAAATTGTAGATTCACACTGAAGGCATCAAAACTATGAATTAACACATGTGGAATTATATACTTAACAAAAAAGTGTGAAACAACTGAAATATGTCTTATATTCTAGGTTCTTCAAAGTAGCCACCTTTTGCTTTGATTACTGCTTTGCACACTCTTGGCATTCTCTTGATGAGCTTCAAGAGGTAGTCACCTGAAATGGTATTCCAACAGTCTTGAAGGAGTTCCCAGAGATGCTTAGCACTTGTTGGCCCTTTTGCCTTCACTCTGCGGTCCAGCTCACCCCAAACCATCTTGATTGGGTTCAGGTCTGGTGACTGTGGAGGCCAGGTCATCTAGCGTAGCACCCCATCACTCTCCTTCTTGGTCAAATAGCCCTTACACAGCCTGGAGGTGTGTTTGGGGTCATTGTCCTGTTGATAAATAAATGATGGTCCAACTAAACGCAAACCGGATGGAATAGCATGCCGCTGCAAGATGCTGTGGTAGCCTTGCTAGTTCAGTATGCCTTCAATTTTGAATAAATCCCCAACAGTGTCACCAGCAAAGCACCCCCACACCATCACACCTCCTCCTCCTTGCTTCACGGTGGGAACCAGGCATGTAGAGTCCATCCGTTCACCTTTTCTGCGTCGCACAAAGACACGGTGGTTGGAACCAAAGATCTCAAATTTGGACTCATCAGACCAAAGCACAGATTTCCACCGGTCTAATGTCCATTCCTTGCGTTCTTTAGCCCAAACAAGTCTCTTCTGCTTGTTGCCTGTCCTTAGCAGTGGTTTCCTAGCAGCTATTTTACCATGAAAGCCTGCTGCACACAGTCTCCTCTTAACAGTTGTTGTAGAGATGTGTCTGCTGCTAGAACTCTGTGTGGCATTGACCTGGTCTCTAATCTGAGCTGCTGTTAACCTGCGATTTCTGAGGCTGGTGACTCGGATGAACTTATCCTCCGCAGCAGAGGTGACTCTTGGTCTTCCTTTCCTGGGACGGTCCTCATGTGAGCCAGTTTCTTTGTAGCGCTTGATGGTTTTTGCGACTGCACTTGGGGACACTTTCAAAGTTTTCCCAATTTTTCGGACTGACTGACCTGCATTTCTTAAAGTAATGATGGGCACTCGTTTTTCTTTACTTTTGCTGCTTTTTTCTTGCCATAATACAAATTCTAACAGTCTATTCAGTAGGACTATCAGCTGTGTATCCACCTGACTTCTGCCCAACACAACTCTTGGTCTCAACCCCGTTTATAAGGAGATATATAATATATATTATATATATATATATATATATATATATATATATATATATATATATATATATATATATATATATATATATATATATATTTTAGATCTCTCTGTATCACTTCAGTCCAGAGGTATGTTTTGTGACGGAAAATGCCAAGTGTGTGCATTTATTTGGGAGCGTGTAAAGCTGTGATGGACTGTAAACTGTATGTGCGCAGTTTACTCTATGGAATTACTTCTTGGCTCCTGTAGTAATGCCGTCTGCTGTGGCTTGACAGCGGCTACCTGTTTTCCTTCATCAGTCTGTGTACTGGTTGTTGGGGCCAAACTGAACTCCTGGAAAACCCGTTTAAAATACATCTTTCTAGCTATATAGGTCCAACATTTAAAATAACCCACCCATGGACCCTGGCAGCAAGTGAAGGATTCTGGTGCTGGAATTCATTTGTATTTGCTTCAGGGCCACCTTCTCGTGAAAAGTACTTGCTGGATGACACATGGTGACAAAAGAATGGACACACGGACTGAAATGGTCACAGATTAAAAAATATGTATTTTTTTTTTTTTTTTTTTTTTTTTAAGCAAAAAAAAAAAAAAAAAAAAAAACGGGAAGCTGAAGGTGTGGTTTCTGCAGCTTTGTATGGAAGCCGCCCTATACACAACTAGCTTTTCACTTGAGTCTGCACATATTCTCTACCAAGCAAACTTTTATCCATAGCAGCCAATTGCAGAGCAGCTTTATGAAATGAAAGCCGCACTGTGATTGGTGAGTCTGCTGCCCATAGTAACCACAGTGACCAACGTTTAACTGTCTATGGATGTATTCACACATCTTTTTATTTTTGTTTTTTGGGTTTTTGTTTTTATTCTTTAACAAACTGTGAATACTGGCTGTCAAAAAATGGAATGGCCCCCGTACAATGGAAGGTACCATTTTAATGGCCGTTTTTCTGAAAGGTATTGGTCAAGAAGAACTGACAGGTTAACCATTTTTAATGGCTTTTTTTTCCCCACAGTCACATGACTGTACCCAAATCTCCCCAGTTTGTGTGGCTTGGAGGACCCTTTTTCTCCATGCAACGTTGCCTATCCCAGGATCCTGTGCAGCGTGTTATCAGTGTGGGAGGAGGGATGCTGGGCGCGGATGGTGCCACACCTGGCATCTCCATTTGTATGCACACTCCTGAACCTGCTGCCATTTGGCCGAGTAGAGGGACGTTACTTTAAAACTGAAATGTTTCTTGATGACGCAGCGTATTAAAATGGCCACACTTTACCCTCCTTTGTTTCAGCCGTAGTTGCATTTAAATTGGTTTGAGGCGTTTTCTTTCAGGGGGGGAAAGCGAGGGGAAATGCAAACAGGTTTTTTTGGATTTCAAAAGGCTTGGATTGGTGTTTGCATAACGCAATTTATATTTAAAAGGAGTTCATGTAGTGTTCTGGCTTTGACATGCAAATGGCGTTGAAAATTCAATTTGACTAACTTTGATGAGATTGCTGGGCTCGGTGTCGTTTCTTCAGAGTTGCCCGTGCATTTCCAGAGTAGTTGTGTCAGATGTGCTGCTTCCTATCTCCCACACAATGTCCAGGTTGCTTACAGAAAGCTCCCAGGATTACTTTAGGAGGAATATTTTTCAGAAATCTCTTCTCGCTTTGGTTTTATCGTGGGTGACACTATTAGCAGGGTAAATGGCTGTGTGAGCAGCAGAAAAGATGGTGGCTGGGTAGAATTGGAAGCTCTGTGCCCCAGCTGGGTTTGAGGTCTCGGTGAAGGTCAGGTCAGTGAAATGTTATGCTTGTTGGGCCTTGTTCACATCTCATTTTTTGGCATGCATCAGGAGCATTCTCTGATGCTGATTCCCTTCACTAGAGGCCTCCATCGTATGCCGCTGTGTAAACCATTGACTCCTTTTATAAACGGGGAACGGTGTACATTTGTTTATTGTCTCTTCATAGGAAAGCATTATAGACTATGCTTTCCTACTTGCCCAGCTTATGCCAAGGGCACTCATTTGGCATATGCTGGGTTCATAGTGACCTTTCAATATGCCTGAAATGCTGCCTACATAAATGTGAACAGAGCCTTAAAGGGCTTGACCACCTTTTTGGGTTTATTTTGGCAGACCCCACCCCCTTCTGGACAGACCTGCAAAGGGAAGCCTACTTATTTGCTCCCTACTTCTGGCTCCTTCTCTACCTGGCCTTTGCTGCCTCCCTTGGGTTACCCACTGTCGACATCCACTTTGCTGCCGCAATGACCTTCCCTCCTTGCGTCATGTGACACGACGCAAGGGGGACAAGGCAGCGTCAAAGTGGATTTTGACAGCGGGGAAACGTTGGGGAGCTGGGAGCAGGAAAGTATGCTTCCCTTTACAGGTGTGACCAAGAGTGACTGTCTGCCCAAAAAAAAACCCTCAAAAGGTGGCCAACCCCTTTTAAGGCTTTTTTAAATGGCCTGAGGATTGGGGCGACTATTGTGGATAAGCTTCCATATGATCGATTTGTCAAATGATCAGGTCTTTAATGCGGCACAAAAAGTCACTGCTTGCCCGCAGGACAACATCCTGAATAGACTGGGATTTGCAACCGGGGAACAATGAATCTGTATGGAGAGGAACAATCGCAATAATGATTGTTCTTCCCCCATACAGAGGAGATGATTGCTGCATGTAAAAGGAGGCGTCACCTCTGCTCAGTGGTTTGATCCTGAACTGCATGTGCATCGACTTGTGTAAAAGGCCCTTTACACTCCTTTTACATGTTACATTTAACATAATCGGAGCTCATTAGCAAAATCTACCTGTATAGCGCCACCTGCTGCTTGTTCTTTTTCTAATTTCTCTGTCCTGCTCCCTGAGACAGAAGCACATGCTCATTTCCATCCTTCAACTGCCACCAGCTGCAGTACAAAGGACACGCCCCCTGAGAGTGCATGCACCCTAAGCTGCCAACTTGAAATATATCATGCAAAGCTATTGGGGGATATTGAATGGGGAGATCTATAGATCCATATGAGGTACAGGGCTGGTTCTAAGTTTGTCAGAAAGAGACTTTCACATATTATGTCTGTGTTTTTTTTTTTTTTTTTTTTTTTTTCATTAATCCTGGATTAACCCCTTTACGTCATCAAGATAATAGCAGGACCCAGATTAGGATTTGTGTATTTCGTACATACACATAAATGTCAGGATATTTTGGTTAATTGTTTGGGTAGAGTCTCTTCTCTGTCTGGTGTGAGCTTTAGTCTTCTCTTCCCAGCGCGTGTTGTATACAGTAGAGGTGCCTCTATTTAGGCGACGTATGGGTGACGCTCTTTAGTTACTTGTGCCTTTCATCACTAGATACGTCCACAGTCTTCATTTACTGTAGACTAAGCAGCCCATGAGGTCTTCTGCTGTGCAGTGTGCGCACATGTATTTCTGATGCTGGCTAACGGCCGCGGCCATCATTCTGCTATTACCCTTTACTAGACAAATAATTGCATGCTTCTGTTCTTTTATCAGATTGGGAACTACTGCTTTGTCCCGTATTTGCTGATTGAAGGTTGCAGTGTCGTGATGGCTCATTTAATAGTCCTACAATGAAAGTGTCCAATTCTGCCCAATCACCAGCCCCATGATAGCTGATGAGTGACTTTTTTTTAATGCTGTTTCTGCCATAATACCGTAGCGTGTAATTAGAGCACAACTGATAAAAGCGCGCCAAGTCGCATCCTTTCATTTGTTTTACTTCTCGTGTCTTTCAGAACGAAGACAGTCCCAGTCCAAAAAGACAGAGACTATCAAATTCAGTCTTTGATTACACGGCACCATCACCCGCACCATCACCGCCAATGCGACCATGGGAGATGTCATCAAATAGGCGGCCTCCTTCTGCCCGACCCAATCAGCACCATTTCTCAGGGGAAAGATGCAACACTCCTGCACGCAACAGAAGGAGGTAAGGACCGTCTCTTCTCCTCAAATAATGGACGTTGGGGCTAGAAGTGACATTCGGCGCACTCCACTGTGTGCCATTTGTTTAGCCATGTTTAATATACGTGTCATATAAATATTGGCGGTATGAATATTTTTATTTATTTTTTTTTTTTTTTGCCGGGAGCATGTAAGTATGTATGTGTCTGTACTGTGTGACATGCGTGGGGCTGTAGCGCGGTTCCGGCCCCACACATATACCTGCGGCAGCACGGATCCGGCGGCACCCTTCACCTGCCGGATCCGTGCTGCTGCTAGTGTGAACCAGGCCTTAAGTTGTCTTCTTTTGCTCATGTCAGAAAATGTCATTAGCCAAATTGGTCTAAATCATGCTTTTCCCTAGTGTATGGCCTGCTCTAGTTGCCTCCAGCAGGGTTTCTGTAACACAGGTGGCTGAAACATGATCTCTTCCACTTGACTAGGTCCACACATGATGAAGTACATCATTAATCTTGTCTACCTGCACAAAGCGGCAAGATGAGCTATTAAGTTCTGGGCATCTTGCACCTGTCTATCATGCTTGGATGGACCTGCCCAGCAGCACAACACATACAGTTGTATGGAAAAGGGAGGTACACAGTGCCCTCCTTGTTAATAATCGGCCCAAGAACTGGTTATTGTAATAACAGATATTTTAGGATTTACTAAAGACAATGTGGCACCATTGTGTCTCAAATAGAGGTAAAATTCACACGCAGTGTGCCACATTTAGTAATTCTTTGACATTTTTGTCGGTCACTCAGAGAGTGAGGGTGCTTTAGTGAGAAAGATGTGTGGCTTTAGAGGAATGGGGTATTGCTGAAAGCATACCTAAACATTTATTTTTCATAATTTATTATTATGGGTGATAATAGTAAACTTTGTAGTATATTTTAGTGAAGTTTCCTGTTTCTGCCTCTTGCCCTGGTCACTGGAATGACTGAGCAAATGTGTACACGGAAGTACTTAAACAGCCCATTGAAGTCTGTGGGGAGACTATGGGGGGAGGCGGAGGACAAGCTGCAGAGTAAGGCACAGACCAGATGTGGCTTCAGCTTTGACTGGGTGATTTATCTCTCCCCAGAGCCGGATTATCAGGATCTGAAAAATTATACAGCTCGGAGGTGACCTAAATTAGTCACTCAATGCAGACTCCTCTGGCCTTTCTGCCCTTTGTCTGCTGTAAGCTGATCTCTCCAGTGTATGGGCTTCAGGGTACGAATTTGATCAGTCAATTCAGTAGTGTAAAACGGGCACCTTTTTAATGGACTATATTACAAAGTTCACACTGTCTAAATCTTACACAGTATTAGTACGTCTCTCCCAATACATATAAATGCATGTATCATGGAACCACTACCTGTGTTTGTGTTGGAAGGTTGGTTTCCTGTAGTGTTCTAATGTTCTTGGAGAGAAGAGTTACTAGTCTGGTGGTTTTAATCTAAAAGACTGTAATGCTCAAAAATATACTTTATTTTTAAATGTTCTACATTAACGTTTACAAAGTTCTTGCATTATATGTGCAAACAGAATGGTGACAGGAGTGAGAATGTGCCAGATTTATCTAGCCCTGTGAAGGCTAACCTCCGGCGCTCCAGCTGTGGTTAAACTACGACTCCCAAGATATACACTTGCTTGGCTGTTCTCAGAACTCCATAGAAATGAATGGAGAATGTTGAGAGTCATAGTTTCACCACAGCTGGAGTGCCGGAGGTTAGCCATCACTGATCTAGGGTAGATTGTTATTACAGTAATGTGCATTTAGCTTATGCTGAAACCAATTAATTTATCGAAGGACCTTGCATTAGTTCTTTCTCCCCTTTAAACATGCATGTTCAACCCAGAATGCGGGTTTATTTTAATGGCTGTACGCCTATTTATTTTCATGAGATAGGTGCAGTTGAGAGTCTCACATCACCCAAGTCATAAACAGGTTAGGTATATTGTGAAACGATTGGTGCATTTGCTTATATAAAAGCAAGATAAAACAGCAGTATGGTATAGTGGTTTTTTTTTTTTTTTTTTTTAGGTGTTTTTTTTCTTTCTATTTACTTCAACATTTAAAAAATGTATTTATGTATTTTCAATTTTCATAGTCCTCCAGTCAGGCGACAGAGAGGGAGAAGGGATAGACTTTCTCGTCACAATTCCATTAGCCAAGATGAAAATTATCATCACCTTACCTATGGTCAGCAGCCAGCAGTAGAAGAACCCAGGGCTTTTCACCCACCGAATGTATCCCCACGTATGCTCCATCCTGCGGCACATCCACAACAGCAGAATGCGGTAATGGTTGACATTCATGAACAGGTATTTATTTATCTTACATTCTGCTTCCATTAATCCTATTTATATCACCTTTCACTAGTAGGTCTAGAAATTGCTCAGCACTCAGTGTTTTTGTCTCACCTGGTTAAATGGGTCTAGCATACCTAAATCTTCACTACATAACACTTACTAAAATGCCTTTTTTCTTTTATCCTTTTTCTGCCTGTTTGTTGTCAGGGGATATGACCAATACTGCATCGTAGCAGTGGTGGCTGCGTAGGCGCAGTGCAGGGATGTGGGATATATGTGGTGGCCAGCATCAACGGAGCACACATACACACCAGCTCCTGTCCCTTTGCCACATCTCATCAGTCTGTGTAGAACAGTTCCAAGGCATACAAATTAGCCTTGGAGCTGTTCTACACATCTCCATCACTGGCTGCTTGCTCCAGCATCCCTCCTTGCTGAAGCTGCTAATGGAAATACTTCAATAGCAGCCTCAGCATAGGCAAGCGGCACAATGACTTCATCAGAGTGCTTATAAACAACATCAGTCAGTTCCCCCATATTAACCAGGAAGTTCAGAGCTGGGGACCAGTGGCACAGAACACGGAACAGCTTCTTCTTGCTGCTGATCAATTCAGAGTACTCCGCAATTAAAAAAAAAAAATAAAAAAAAAATTAAATGGTCTAAAGGGACGCTACCATCAAAAACATTTTATGTCACACATTTTGTGAATTGTTTTTTACATTTTAACAAAAAAGGTATATGGCTTTCTGGATAGGATTTTTGGAAGTACCCCATGTATTCTACTTCCTGTTCTTACCTTTCTCCACTGTTTGAAATTTTAGCACAACCTCACTTGACTTTCTCAGTTAGACTACTCACTCTGACCAGAGAGAGCTCCCCTCCGTAGTGACTCCGTATCACACATCACACTGATAAGTGCAATGCTTTTCTTTGGGCATCTTTATCTACGCCTGTCAAGAGAATAATAGAGCTGTCATCCCAATTCTACTAATCTACTGTTACAGCAAGATGACACTTTCCTTTACAGCAGCAGTAAAATAACCAATGGATTACCTATAGGATCTCTCTGCTGACTGCTGCAGAAGGACACCATTTTGTATTTAATTATTAATGGCATAGTACTTCCAAAATGAAAAACAGCCACACCTTCTTTAAAAAAGTGTTCTATCAATATTGAGCTTAAAGGGGTGTGCTTGTTCGTGATGGTTTTGGCAAACCACCTAACCCCCCCACCCCCCGTGGTAGACCTGTGAAGGAAAGCATACTTATTTGCTCCTGTGCTCACTGGCCTCCGCTGCTCTTCTCCAGTGCTTGGATGTAAACTTCCGGTTTCGCTCTGCTGCAGCCAATCGCTGGCCGCAGCGGTAACCTTCTCCCCTTGCTTCATGTCAAATGGTCACCACTGCGGCCAGTGATAGGCTGCAACAGCGTCAAACTGGAAGCTTACATCCAGGGACCTGAGCAGAGGCCAGAGAGTGCAGAAGCAGGTAAGTATGCTTACCTTCTCTGGTCTGCCCAGAACAAGGGAGGGTTGCTAAAAACCCCTCAAACCTGCACAACCCCTTTAAAAAAAAAAAACCCTTTCTGATGGAAGTGGCTGTTCAAAATGTATTAAGTTGTTTTTTTTGTTTTTTTTTTTTATGCTAATTCTTTTTGAAAACAGATATATCATATTTGGGTATTCCACTGATTTCTTAGTTCAGATTGTGGTCAATCTGCAGCAGGGTCACACGTAGATCTGTAGGTTTTGAGTTTTAATAATCACTACGTTTAGGTTGATGCCAGTCTTTCCAGTAGAAATGCTTCATAATACTATTTCAGTAAAAAAAAAACAAAAAAAAAAAAAAACTGTGTCCAACCCTTGTTGGTATGCGAAGACCTGGCATTAAACAGAACTCCAGACAATTCTAGCTATGTTTTCCAGGTTTTCTTTTCCAGCAAAGGAAATCACTGATGTATCAGAGCTTGTGTCAGCGACTGGTGAATAAAAGATTGGGATTGAACAGTTCAAAAGACATCTGAAAAGTGATCTCAGACAGCCTCTCCACTTTTCCCTTTTTTTTTTTTTTTTTTTTTTTTTTTTAAACTCTATTTAGATGAAAAATTGGAGTACTCGTCCGTATTCCGAGCGGTGAATACCGACATATTTTTAAACAGCCCGAAGTGCTCATTCAGACGAATGTAGAACAGACAGCTAATTCACATGTTTGTACTGATTATCGGCGACAAAAAAATTCACAAAAAATCGTAGCATGCTCTATCTGCGCTTCTCATGCAGGACTGGCCCATTCAAGTCAGTCGGTCAGTTAAATAAGCCAGGAAACCATTCATGTGCCATCTATTTTTTACTGATAGTTGCTGGGTGTGTATTCTTTGTTGCTGTGTGTGTTTGTTGTGTGTTTTTTTTTTTTTTTTTTTTTTTTTTTTTTTTTTTTTTTTTTTGTGAAAAAATTGAGATGTTGATCCCACATGGTCTGGTCTCAAACAATCCTGACTCGACACGGATGGAAATTTGTGGTCCTTTTTCTTCCAGATTCACCAGGGTACGGTGCCAGTTTCATACACTGTCACAACGGTAGCACCACATGGAATCCCCCTTTGTACTGGACAGCACATCCCTGCCTGCAGTGCACAACAAGTTCCAGGCTGTTCTGTGGTCTTCAGCGGACAGCACTTACCAGTCTGTAGCGTGCCTCCTCCAGTAAGTGACCACACCAACATTACTAATGAGTATAGTCTTGCGGATACAGTACTTAGTAGTACCATCTTCAGATATATGTGGATCAGACACCTGGCTGTTTGGGGCAGCCACTTGACCGGAAGCTGTAGTGTATGGAGTGGAAGCAGAAGGCTATGTACACTGTTTCTGGCACTGGCCTTCACTTGAATTTGAGCTGAGCTGCAGTACCGAGAAACTGTCCCTACACCATGTACAGAGCTGAGCTCCATACACAGTATATCCTCTGGAGCTGCGACTGGGAGTGCTGCATGTCAGACCCCCACTGGTCTGGTATTGATCACCTATCTTTGATAGGTCAAGGATGGCCAACCTGCAGCTCTCCAGCTGTTGCAAAACTACAACTCTCAGCATGCCCAGACTGCCTACAGATATCGGCCTACAGCAGGGCATGGTGGGAATTGTAGTTTTACAACAGCTGGAGGGCCGCAGGTTGACCATCCCTGTGATGGGTCATCAGTATCTTTAGCCCAGACAACCCCTTTAAAACCTTATTGCTTTAACAGTAATAATGTGAAAAACACTGTTATTGACCAGTATCATGCTAAAGCCAAAGTTTCTGGAGACCTGTTCCTCTGTGACGTTGCACGTATTTTTTCCTACAGAAAGGTCTTGGCGCCTTAAACAAGTCAAAGGCACCAACTATGGAAGGATACTTTATTGCCCCAACAGATATTAACACATTTCGGGGAGAAATTCCCCTTCAGATACAACTGGATATGATAAATACTACAAAATACTGTGCTTTAAATGCACAATAAATGACTAGTTGGTGGGAATGCTAGCCCTGAGGGGGGGGGGGGTTAAAAGAACAAACATTTCCTAAATCAATATAGTTCCAAAAATTAAATGCAAAATGTTTTCAAGAAACTGATATCTTTAATAATAGATATTGCCCATGTTGTCACACTGCCCTGTAGACACCAATAAATATGTTTTCAAACATTTTCTATTCAGGACTTGTGCACACGGCCATGTGCCACCAAGCTAACATGGCCCAGACAAATAGCGGTTCCTCTTACCTCAACTCAACGCGTTTCTATGGGTTTATTGTACAGTACTCGCATCATTATGTGTTGCAGTCAGATATTAACTCGCATTATAAATCACTGTGATGCAGTGATTTCAGACTGGATGAGCTGCCGTCTTTCCAGGAGATGCGCCCAACATACAGGCCGTGTTTACCAGACGGCATACGGTCTCGTGCATGATCCTTTAGATGGATTGCACTCTTTAAAGAGGTTGTCCGGGTACAGAGCTGAACCTGGACATACCCTTAAATTCACCCAGGCAGCCCACCTGATGTTAGCATCGGAGCATCTCATGCTCCGATGCCCTCCCTTGCCCTGCACTGAATTGCGCAGGGCAAGGGCTCTTCTGTTTACGATAACACACTGCAGTGTGTTTGGTGACGTCACCGGCTGTAATGGGCCGGCTGTAGCGCTGCCTTAGCCGTTTAACTGGCTAGGGCGGTGCTAAAGCCTGCCCATCAGCGCCGGTGACATCACCGGGCTCACTGTTGGGCGGAAGCCTCCGCTCGGCAGGGCCCGGTTCGTCACTGGAACAGAGAGCTAAATGCCTTTGCCCTGCGCTAATTAGCGCAGGGCAAACGAGGACATTGTAGCATAGGATGCTCCGATGCTAACATCAGATGGGCTGCCTGGGTGAAATTAAGGGTATGTCCCCCTGTTGATTTTGTTTTTTCCTGCAAAGTACTATTAGATTTTATCTTCTTTGTTTTCCATCTACAGATGCTTCAAGCTTGCTCGGTTCAACATTTACCAGTTCCCTATGCTGCTTTCCCTCCCCTTATTTCCAGTGATCCATTCCTGTTACATCCACCTCACCTTTCCCCGCATCACCATGCACATCTGCCCCCTCCTGGCCAATTTGTGCCCTTCCAAACACAACAGTCTCGCTCGGTAAGCAAAGTGCTATATATTATTGATGCCTCAAGTTTTCCAGCAATTTTTAGATCAAGTGAAGATAATCTTTCCCTGGATTATTTTAAAGGGAACCTGTCTGTACTGAATTGGACCATAAACCGCCAGCAGTACCTTAAAGCTTTTGACATCGGGTTTCTAATGATGATCTTGTGTAAGATGTCTGCGGTGCATGCTCGCCAAAAAACAGCTTTCATTTCCCCCACAGGTCATATGCAAATGAGGTTCTTGAAGTCAAGGGGGCAGTGGCTTTCATGCTTGAAGTCGAGGTCACCGCGCCCCCTTCCCGCCACCTCACATTTGGTTGATGGCCTTCTGGATTATTTCAGGTGAGATTTCATGCATGGCTTTATGATCCGGGTTCCGGCAACTGCAGGTGCAGACTCTCGTGGACAAGCGATTCAGTGAACATTACACTGCATCAGTCACAAGATCAGAAGCCTGCACATTGACTTGCTGAAGCAAAGTGCACTACAGCGGGGATCAGTGCGCAGGCGCCGGAAACAAGATCATATGGCGCATTCATGAAATCTCAAGATGGGATCTTTTCTGAAAAAGTCCAAAAGGCCATCAATCAAATGCAGAGGGGCGAGAAGGGGGTACATTGAGCTTGACTTCAAACGTGAAAGCTGTTGCCTCCTCGACTTCAAGAACCTCATTTGCATACAACTTGTGGGGAAATAAAAGCTTACACAAGAACATCATTAGAAACCTGATATCACCAGCTTTATGGTACTACTGGCAGTTTCTGGTCTGTTTTCTTGCTTACAGGTTCCCTTTAGTTTATTTCACTTAATTTCTTAACACCCGCCTATATTTTTAGTGATAATGATTATAACAAAAATTCCAGATGGATATAATCTATATAATCTTCACTTGATACAAATGGGTTTTTGTTTTTTTTATTAAAAAAGAAAATTCTAGAATCCTGCAGTTTTCTTTCTGACCGCAGAACTTAATAGGTTGACGCTTACTGACCTGAAGAGACCACCTTCTAGCAGTCATCTCATTATCCGAACTATGGTTGAGAAAACGGTTGGTTTTAATGGTTCCTGTTGGTTCCCATTATGGGACGAGTGCACTAAAACATACAGGGGGAGATTTATCAAAACTGGTGTAAAAAGAAAACTATCTTAGTTGCCCATAGGAGCCACTATAGTATTGTAAATACTGGTGACATGTGCTTTTTAATTGACAGAAAGTTGGTTCGATTTCTCAACCAGTGAAATATAATCTGGTATTAGTTAATGAAATGTATAACTGTAATACATTCCATTATAGAAGGAGATGAACATAATAAAATTAAATTTTATCAGAGGAAAGGGCCTCTTTCTCCACTTAACAGGCTTGAGAGAGCAAGAACATGCTGCCCATCAAAGTCTGTGGGGAGAAGGAGTGAGGTGACATTTCATCTTAGGGCCCTTGCACGTGAGCGGGCCATATGTCCCGAAGCAGCATTGATTGTGCGCACAGCATCATGGATTACAATGATGCTGTGCACGTCGGGCTGCCCGCGGGACTATTGTTCCGCACTCACAAGATCATATGAGTGCGGAACAATAGTCCTGCGGGTGGCCCGACATGCACAGCATCGTTGTCATCTATGATGCTGTGCGCTCCCTTGAACGCGATCAATGTTGCTCTGGGACTTATGTCCCGCTCACGGACCGTATGTCTCGAAGGGCATACGGCCGTGTGCAAGGGCCTTTATTCTGTCAAGAAGGAAAGGCTGCAGTCTTTTTACACGGGCCTTATTGCGAAGTACCTATAGTAATTGCAGCACTCTTTGTTAATTTTTTTTATTTTTTTACATTTTTAGGACAGTTTTTATTTATTTTTCCTCTGTCTGATCCAGTGTTTTTTTTTTTTTTTTTTTTTTTTTTTTCCTCTCTGATTTACAGCCTCTGCAGAGAATAGAGAATGAAGTAGAACTGTTGGGTGAACATCTACCTGTGGGAGGATTTACGTATCCTCCACCTGCTCACGCGCCCACCTTACAACCCTCTGCACCGTTACAGTTCATCACTCACGATCCTTTGCACCAGGAGGTTTCTTTTGGAGTTGTAAGTGAATCTTCTCAATTACCTGTATTCTACAAAGTTGTTCTAGAAATGTAGTTGTTACCTGCTTTCGAGTGACAGTTGTCGTCCACAAGGCTGCATTCAGCTTAGTTTAATAATGTTTACATAAAATAAGTGTGTGGAAAATGCTGCGGGATGATCTACAAAAATGTAGTTTAATGATATGTTTCATAGCAGTGTGTTATCATCCATTATGTAAGCATTATGTTTTTTTACTTTATTTCTTTCAGCCCTATCCTCCATTTATGCCTCGAAGACTAACTGGTCGTAGCAGATACCGATCACAACAACCAATACCACCACCACCTTACCATCCAAGCCTTTTACCTTATGTTCTGTAAGTATTTCATGTACACCAGAATGTACCTCCATTGAACCAAAGGACATACATTACTCATATAAAGTGCCTTGAAAAAGTATTACACCCACAAACTTAAAGGGAACCTGTCATCTCCGAAACACCTCCTGAACTAGAGTAAGCGTTGTATAGTGTAAGTGATGCTGAATCCGAATATGAAGTTTTATCTTCATACTCCCTTCCATTCTGACGCTGTGCTCACTCAAACCTGCAGTAAAATGCTCTGAGAGGACTCCAGTGCTCACTCACATAATGGAGAGGACTCAAAGAAGAGTCCACTCAATGTATTTTACTGCCGGTTTGTGGGAGCACAACGTCGGAATGGAAGTGAGTATGAAGATAAAACTTACATATTCGGATTCAGCATCACTTACACTATACACCACTTACTGTAGTTCAGAGGGTCTTTTGGAGATGACAGGTTCCCTTTAAATGTATTTTATTGGGATTAGGATTATTATTTGTGTGAAGTGTAAAGAAAACTATACATGGTTTTCAAAATTTTTAATAAATACAAATCTGGAAACTGTGGCATGCAGTTGTATTCAGCACGCTGTCCTTTGATACCCCATAAATAAAGTCCAGTATGACCAATTGCCTTCAAAAGTCACCTAATTAGTCCACCTCTGTGTATTTTATTCTCAGTATAACTGATAGCTTGTATTCAGCTCCCCTGAGTCAATACTGTGTAGGTCCACCTTTTGCTGCAATTACAGATGAAAGTGTTTTGGGGTATGTCTCTACCAGCTTTGCACATCTAGACATTGAAATTTTTGGCCATTCTTTGCAAAGTGGCTCAAGCTCAGTCAGATTGGATGGAGAGCGTCTGAACACCAATTTTCAACTCTTGCCACAGATTTTCAATGGGATTTAGGTCTGGACTTTGACTGGGCCATTCAAACAAATGAATATGCTTTGATCTAAACCATTTTTGTAGCTGTGGCTGTATGTTTAGGGTAGTTGTCCTGCTGGAAGTTGAACCTCTGCCCCAGTCTCAAGTCTTTTATAGCCCCTTCCGGGTTTTCCTCCAGGATTGCTCTGTATTTAGATTAATCCATCTTCCCATCAACTCTGACCAGCTTCCCGGTCCCTGCTGAAGAAAAGAATCCCCACAGCATGATGCTGCCACCACCATGTTTCACGGTGGGGATGGTTTGTTCGAGGTGATATGCAGTGTTAGTTTTCTGCCACACATAGCTTTTTACATTTAGGCCAAAAAGTTCAACTTTGGTCTCGTCTGACCAGAGCACCTTCTTCCACATGTTTGCTGTGTCCCCTACATGGCTTGTGGCAAACGGGAGTTCTTATGGCTTGCTTTCAGAAATGGTTTTCTTCTTGCCATTCTTCCATAAAGGCCAAATTTGTGGCATGCACAACTAATAGTTGTCTAGTGGGCCTCTTGGCTGCTTCTCTGATTAGTGCTGTCCTTGCCTGGGCTGTCAGTTTAGGTGGACAGCCATGTCTTTGATTTTCGGATGATGGATTGATCAGTGCTCCGTGAGATGTTCAGAGCTTGTGATATTTTTTTAAAGCAGGGTTAGGTGTAACCAAGGCTGTGGATTCTGAGTCAGTGTCTATTTTGGTGGAGTTGGATTAGTTATAAAATGGACTGACTCCGACTCCAAAAATATATAATAAATTGGTACAGTTAGTTCAATGCAGTATGTGCTGAATATATTTTCATAAGAATTTGGGAAAATGATGAATGTCCTATAAATGTCTGTAGTTGAGATGAATGTGTGCTGCCCTTTATGTAGATGTTCAGTAGTGAAGCTCCTCTGCTACAGATCAGAGGAAAAAGGCACTGGGAATGGCTGCACTCATCTCAGATCTGCTAGAGAAAACATGATTAACAAGGTTTTCTCACTAGTTACAAAAATTAGCTTTCAACATAAAGTGACAGTTAAAAGAAGACATTTTCTAAATACATTGGTCAGTCATAAACTATAGACAGTTCAGCAGGTCTCTCACTGCACACAGGTTTCTATGGTAACTTGCAGACCAGAAAGACTGTTATCTGATTGGCTGAGAGCAGGAGTGACCTCACCCCCAGTAAATGATGTGACTGAGCTCTGGGTGATTACCTGCAGTAAGCAAAAGGTCCAGGTGTTGTGAGGACTGAGAAGCATGGCTTTACCTGTAATTGTGTTAGCGATCACAATCTCCTGCTCTGTCAGAGTAAAGGCCCTTTTAGACGGGCCGATAAAGTCTCCCTGAACGAGCGCCGATCAGCGACATCGGCGCTCGTTCAGGGAGCCTTTACACGGCCCGATGAATCGAGCGCCGGGCCGCACGAGTGATCGCTGTATCGCTCGTGCGGCCTGGAAGCTCCATGCTGTCAGGCGCACATCGCCTGTTTACACAGGGCGATGTGCGCCCGACAGATCGGATCTTTTGGTTTTTACAAAAGATCCAATCAGCCGACGAACGAGCGTTTTGCTCGTTCGTCGGCTGATTAGGGCCACTTTTACACGGGCCGATTATCGGCCCTAGCGTTCCTAGGAACGCTTTTTCGGCCGATAATCGGCCCGTGTAAAAGGACCTTAAGTTAATAACTGCTGGAGACCCCCCTTCCCCCACAGCCTGAGGAGACAGAGTGCAAACTGCCTGTCCACCAGTGAATCAACCTGCTGAGAAAACTCATTTAAGGCAAGTATTTCTTAGTATATCTAAACTTTCAATAAACTGTGCATAAATCAATTGTCCAGTGCATGTTCTCTCTGCATGCTTTCCTCTGAGCTCATGTTTGGAGAGGTTAGCTGCTCTGATGGCTTCTATATGCTATACATAGAATATAAGGGGGGAAACTGTTTTTTCTAACATCTCAAATTCAGAAATACAGAAGCACACATGTGATAAAGTACTATAGGTATAGAAGCCATTGCCAAGCCTTTGTTATCTAGCACTGCTAGTAGTTTCACTTTCTAGACTGTGAAACAGTATGATGTAAAACATCTAGGGCCTTATGTATGAAAACTGTCTAGGTGTAGAAGTTTCTTTGTTGCCTATAGAAACCAATCAGAGCTCCCCTTTCATTTCATATAGTGCTCTGGAGAAATGAAAGGGGAGCTCTGATTGGTTGCTATGGACAACAAAGAACATCTTAGACCTAGACCGTTTTCATACATCAGCCCCTTAGTGAGCTGTACCCAGAGAAAAGCCTGATGCTGAAAGTTCAGAGTAAAGATATCTAGTAAAACATATATTACAAACTTTTTTTCTTTGTTGTGACATATCTGTACTATTGATTTATGCAAAGTTTGTTTAAAGTTATTGCTTACACATGCCATGTATGAGGGAGTCAGAGTTAGGGGAAATTGAGGAGTCTGAGTTGGAGTCGGGGGCCTTGGCTTACCGACTCCACAGCCCTGGGTTAAACACTTCTCCACAACTTTATCCCTGACCTGTCTGGTGTGTTCCTTTGGTTTTCATGATACTGTTTGATCACTAATGTTCTCTAACAGCTCTCTGAGGCCTTCACAGAACAGCTGTAGTTATACTGAGAATACATTACACACAGGTGGACTTTATTTACTAATTAGGCGATGTTTGAAGGCAATTGTTAACATTGGATTTTATTTAGGGGTATTAGAGTACAGGGGGCTGAATACAAATTCACGCCATATTTTTCAGGTTTCTATTTATTAAAAATTTTGAAAACATGTATGATTTTATTTTCATTTTACACATACTTGCTGCTTTGTGTTGGTCTATCGCATAAACTCCCAATGAGACACATTTAAAGAACTCCCGCAAAAATTTTTATTCTCTGACCTGTTAGAAAGGTGCATGATATAATCTGTAGTGAATGTCATCTTATCAGAGAATGTAATTGTGCGTAATAACTTCTCTTCTTATTGTAGCTGGGTCATGGGTCCCTGACCTCCAGCTGACCCAGGACAGAAAGCCAGTAACTGCTCTATTCATTCCTATGGGAGCCTCACTTTCAGTCTCATAGGAATACATAGAGAATTAGACTTCCTGTCCACACATAAGTCTGTGTGAGTTGGTGGGTCTAATTCCTAGTCACATGACACAGATAAGAAACTTCAGGATTATATAAGTCAAAAATTCATCTACTGGTAAGAAAATGACATTCACTACAGATTACATCATGTACATTTCTAGCAGGACATGGAATACATTTTTTTTTGCGGGAGTTCTTTAAAGGGGTTGTCCGGGTTCAGAGAAGAACCCGGACATACCTGCAATTTCACCCAGGCAGCCTGCCTGAAGAGGACATCGGAGCATCTCATGCTCCGATGCCCCCCCCTTGCCCTGCGCTAGATCGCGCAGGGCAAGGTCTCTTGTTTTGAAAATACTCGCTGCCGGGCGGGTACTTCCGCCCGGCAGTGAGTTCGGTGACGTCACCGGCCTTAATGGGCCGGCTTTAGCGCTGCCCTAGCCGTTTTACTGGCTAGGGCAGCGCTGAAGCCTGTCCATCAGCGCCGATGACGTCACCGACTCACTGCCGGGCGGAAGCCTCTGCCCGGCAGGGACCGGTACGTCACCGGAACCCGGCGAAATTCCTTTGCCCTGCGCTAATTAGCGCAGGGCAAAGGAGGGCATCGGAGCATAGGATGCTCCGATGCCCTCTTCAGGCGGGCTGCCTGGGTGAAATTGCAGGTATGTCCGGGTTCTTCTCTGAACCCGGACAACCCCTTTAAGTTTGTGGGTGTGAAATTAACAAATGTGGAAAAGTTCAAGGGGTCTGAATACTTTTTTTAAGGCACTGTAGACTTCTATGAGGAATGTGTTTTAGCTTGAGCTTCTCTGACCTTACTGATTTGAAATTGTTCTTCACTGCAGTATCACACGATAAGTGAAGTTACAGTATATATCACTTTTGGCAGACCATAACATACAGTTGTCTTCTTGCTTTATCAGAAACCAGGATTGTATTCTTCAAACAAATGGCTGCAAAAGTGTCTAATTTCTCTTGGAATATGTAGCCCTAACGCACACAGATTTAATATTGGGTTTACTAGTTTAGCATGTTGTCCTGTATCTTTTAGTAGTTGCATTGGTTACACAATCTGAGCATTCTACCATGTTAGCCTTAAAAAAAAAATCATTTTGATCTCAAAGGATTTCTCACTTCAGCAAATTGCATGTATCATGGAGATAAAGTTAATACAAGCCACTTACTAATGTATTGTGATAGACCATATTGCCTCCTTTCCTGGCTTAATTAATTTTTCCATTGCATTATACACTGGTCGTTTCCATAGTTACGACCACCCTGCAATCCAGCAGCAGAGTGATTTAAAGATTGCAGCCTATGGGACCCTTCCATAGGCAGTGCTCCATAGAAACATAGCTGCGGCAGGCCTTAGTTCCATCAGAGGGCCTGAGGCTGCCATAGCAACCGAACAGTTCCTTTGATTCCCTGTCAAATGCTGCGGTCAAAATTGACCACAGCATCTGAGGGGTTAAATGTCCATGATTGTTATCGCCGACGAGCAGCCACCCAGTGGCTAGGGCATTCGCTCTGCTCCAGAGTGGGCACCGTCTTTAAAGACCTAACATGCACTCTACATGTACAGCGCATGTCAGCAATGGGTTAAACGATCCCCAGACATCTAATATTGACAGCCTATCCTAAAGCTAGGCCATCAAACAAAAAAAGGATTACCTTAAAGGCAATCTATCACCAGCTTTACACTTTCTAAAAGCTCCAGCGCATGCTGATGAGTCATGATATTCAGGAGCCTCTGGCTCTCCTCACCCTCTGCTGCTGATATATTTATTTTTTATTTTTTTTTTTTTTAATGATAATCTGCAGCAAAACTGAATCAGTTACAGGAACCCACCTGTTTTGGTAAGGGGATGTGTCAATAATTTGTTCTACCCTTAGTTAAGAGACCATAAAACTGGTGACAGATTCCCTTTTAAAGGCGATCTCCTCTCCTCATTTACTGCAGATTTTAAACATCTAAATGAAGCCTTCATTAAAAAAAATTCTGTTTTTTTTTTTTTTAAACTGCTGACCCATGTCTCCATGGTAACTGACAACAAAGCCCTGTGTCATCTGATACTTATCAGATACTGATCTATACCTTACTTCTTGCTATTCTAATGTATATTAGGAAGAAGTGTGAAGGCTTTAATGCACTATTTAGTACCATTATAGAATATGATAGTGATGGCGCTGGTTCAGGAGCTGGGCCTGCACCATCACTTGTGGGTGACAACTCAGTAGTGACTGCAGGATCTTAGCAGTTAGACAGAGGGAGTCCTCTGCCCTCGGCACCATGCAGATAGAATTGGGAGTACTTAGCTTGGTAGCCAGGGGCCTTCTGTAGGGCCTCAGGACTGCTATGTCCCAGTGACTAATACACCCTTCTTGTCAGAATGAGTATGCACTGTAATATTACATTACGTGCGAAAAACCACCTCTCCTTCCAAAAAATTTGTACAGTAAAATTACCAAAAGGTCCCATGTATTAATAAAAAGTAGCTCACACCACAGAAAATGAACCCTCACACATCTGTCAGCAGCAAAGTGGAGCCATTAAAAATGCAACTTTTCCTACATAAAACAAGCCTTAGAGGGATCCTGTCACCACCATAACGCCTCTACAGCCAGCTCAGTCTTTTAACAATGTCATTGCCTGTTTTATCTAATGGAAAAGTTTGCCAAAAACAACTTTATTAATCAGTTAAGGGGGCAGGGGACTTGATGCGCCCACATCCTGTCTCTTTCCCCCGATTGACACATTGGTGTGTTTTGTTTTTTTTGTTTTTTTTTTTTTCTTCACATGCAATGTGCCTGAGATCCCATGCATGCGCTGTTCTTCAGATTACTTGACTTCAGAGGCTTACTCTCGAGTCGGCACCTGCGCAGTGAGCCTCTAAAGACAAGTACACTGAAGATCAGCTCGCCATGCAGTCACTAAAAAAGGAAACGGAACGGCGCATGCGTGGGACCTCGGGAGTGTTGCGCCGTAAAAAGGCAGAAGGAAGATGCAGCTGGCTTGATTTGGAGCGTCAAGAACACTTCCCCTTGGCTTAAAGCAGCCCACTTGCATACGCCACGTGGGTTGAACAAAGTTGTCTTTTGGCAAAGCTTTCTATCAGACAAAGACATTGTTGGCGACATGATGACTTCCGATGGGAGGTACTGTGGAGGGTTGGGGAGGCATTGTGGTGGTGACGAGTTCCCTTTAAACGGAAAAACAAAGCAGTGATAGCTTTTGGAATGCTGAGATCAAACAAAAATAAACACCGAGCTTTAAGTATCAAACTCGACAGTGTCTTTAAGGGTTAATGCCCTAACAAATCCCCCTCATCCTCAACCATTGCATGACAGACTCTGAGGAACACTGTACATTCACCAAAGCATCCATTTTTGGAGGTAGTTTGCATAGATCAATTTGTGAATTGTTTTCCTACAATGTAAGCAAACTGTCTGGTGGCAGCTGTGCTTTAAAGGGTAACTAACTTTGGGGGGGTCGGGGGGGGACTAACGTTATAGTGACCAATCAGAGATTTTTATCAATGGTGGGCAGGGTTCTGAGACCTAGATTGATAGAACAAAGGTGCAGAATCACTCAGCTGAGCACTATACCCCTTTACCTCTGTTTTCTTGGAGACTGGAGTGGAGAACGGATACATTAAAAGTCCAGGTCCATATACCAGTAGTAATGTTCTCTAAGGAGAGAGCTAAAAACAGCCAAAGGCTGCCATTTTTTTATGTTTGTTACCCTCCATCTTATGATACTTTGTTTGGGATAAGGTTATTTAATGTCCTGTGTGTTTTTTTTTTTTTTCTCTTTTCTTCTCTTTAAGATCAATGCTTCCAGTGCCTCCTACTGTGGGACCAGCCTTTAGCTTTGAATTGGATGTAGAAGATGGAGAGGTGGAAAACTATGAGGTTGGTGTATGTATTCAGACATTTACTTTTTGCTATCAAAACCAAACCCTTTGAGTAGTTGTTGAAATTTGTTAAATATCCCTGCCATGGCCTTGTTGCTAACATGTGTTTCCAAATGTTTGTCTCTCAGCCCCCCCACCCCCACCAACCTTTTTAAATACATTATTTTGTTTAGTAACATATTTCCTTTCAATTGCAGGCATTGCTAAATCTTGCTGAAAGGTTGGGTGAGGCTAAACCACGAGGATTAACAAAAGCAGATATAGAACAGCTTCCGTCGTATAGATTTAACCCAAACAACCACCAGTCAGAGCAGACCTTGTAAGTAAATGTGACAACCATTGAAAATGCTTTTCTCTAATAAGTCTTTTAACTGTTAATTTTTTTTTTTTTTTTGGAGCATTGGCTTCCATCAGCTTAACCTTGTATAAAGCTGGCCCAGATATAAGATGACTGTCCACCTGAGAGTCTTATCTCAGAAGACAACCCGGAAGCTATTGCCATGGGTCCAACATCTCATCCATTTTAGAGAGCTTGTTTTGCTAGGGGAAGATTCTCCTATACTACATGGGCAGCTCAAGTCCACTAAAACATGAGCTGTTTTTTTTTTGTTTTTTTTTTTTTTCCTTTAATGGTAGTTGTTCCCCCAGCTCAGCCAAAGAAGTAGGGACCTTCCTCTGGGTGAATGGCATTATATGGAAAGCTATTGTTTATTATGTCATATGTTGGTGGGTAGAACTCGCTTAAAAAAGAAAAAACATACCCTAGTATGGTGAAGGAAGCAAAATGCTATGGGCATAGGCTCTTTTCTAAGCCTTTTGTCAACAGATCCTTCAAATTTGCCAGAAACAATTGAGCAGCATGCAGTGCTAATCTTCCTGTCAAAATGACAGACATCCATTAGCACCAATGATGGATGACTATTACTTTTTAAATTATATTCCTTTCTACCAAACATACAGGAGAGTGCAACACTACATACAGCAATACATCCAGTGTTATTTCCTTTGATGTTCTCTTTCCTCATCATCTCCGTTCAGACCAGACCGCCATGATGACTTTTTTCAGCCATGTTTAATCTCTGCAGAGTTTGCCGCACAGACATAGGTTCCTGTTTTTCATCATCCTCCACACATTCTTAACACCCCATCCTGCCATCCCCAATATTGTGTTCTTTGTGCTCCCCAATACTGTACGGCAGAAACAGTCCCACTGAAAATACCAGTACCACAAGCAGTACCCTAGAAATAATTGCGCCCAGCAAATAGTGCCAAAAACTTAGTGTGCCCCCCAAAAAAATAATTGTGCCAAGGTGCCCTTCACAGTAATGGGGCTCTCAAAAGTGCCACCCATAGTAGTAATTGTTTCCCAGAGTGCCATTTGTAGTAATGGTGCCCCTACAGTGCCCCCAAAAATAATAATTTCCCCCCTTTGTGCTTTAGAAGCTAGAATAAACACTTATTTAAATGATCAATGGAGACGTGAAAAATTAAACAAAAAAATTTTTGTTAGCATTTTTGGTGATATATTTTTTTTTTTTTTTTTTTTTTTTTTTTTTGTGTCCTGATATACCCATATTTTCATGAGCATAAGGCTACATTCACACGTCCGTTTAAAACATCCGCAATCTATCCGCATCCGTTAATCAGTTCCGTTTTTCGGATCCGCAAACAGAAATCCTCCTGTCCTACTTTTCTCCCAAATTGCGGTCCGTAGCACAATGAAAGTCTATGGATCCGCAAAAAATGCGGAAGACATGCGGAAAGGCATCCGTATGTCATCCGTATTTGCGGATTCCGTTCCAGGAGGGGTGAAAAAAAAAGATGTTATTCATCCTTCCGTTTTTTGCGGATCCGCAAAAAACGGATGACATATGGATACATCCTTTCCGTTTTTTACGGAAAAACGGAACGGATGTCCTGGAAAAACGGAGCTTTTTGCGGAACAACGGATCCACAAAAACCTGACCGTTTTCCAGGATGTGCACACATACGGACGTGTGAATGTAGCCTAACAGCGATTTCCATTGTTTCCAATGTATATGCCTGACCGAGTGTGAAATTAACCAATGTTTTCTTTTCCTTCTCCAGGTGTGTAGTATGCATGTGTGATTTCGAGTCAAGGCAACTTCTAAGAGTCTTACCGTGCAACCATGAATTCCATGCCAAGTGTGTTGACAAGTGGCTTAAGGTAAGATTTTAGCAATTCAAGTTCCCACTCCAGCTATTTGAATGCGTTGCTACATCTTACATCCGTAATTTTAATTGCATTTTATACCATATTTGTTCATTTTACGATAAGTTTATCAGTTTTACCACATTCTTTCTTTCTTTTTCGTCAGGCAAACCGTACCTGCCCTATATGTCGAGCTGATGCTTCAGAAGTTCATCGTGATTCAGAATGACTGGTCTGAGAGCACAAGTCCAGCTCGGGTGTTCCTAGTCACATGTGTATTTGTGTATCTTCCAATGCACATGCATAGCAACCATCCATTGAACTTAACCCGTGTGGCTTCCAGCCTATTCTTTACACAAAAGGGTCGATGGACCTCTTTTTGCACTGTGTGATTTAATCAATTATAAAGCTTATAATTAGTCTTCACAATTATGGGATTGTTATACTAACCGTGTGATTGGGACTCCAAAGATTATTTTTTATATTCCTTAGCTTATTTTGTGTGTGCACTAACATTCCCTGGTTTTTGTGTGATCATTCCGAGTGTTTTTGCTGCAAGATTACGTGGATGTGATCTTTTAGCATGTGCTTTTATATTTAAACAGGAAAAAAAAAAAGACTAAAAACAAATTACAGTGGTAGCTCCAAACAATTTAGCAATCTACCTTATTATAGAGCCTTCAGATACTGTGAGAGCAGACGGATGGAATGTGAGACTGTGTGATAATGGCCATGTTGCTTTTGTATGTTTGCTTGTGTCAAGCACAAGAGTGTATGTATGGTTGAGAACATATATACCAGCATGTACTGAGAACGTATGTGTGTAGTATTACTTATGCTGCAATGTATACTCTTGTGTGTTATTTAAACAGTACTAGTACTGTACACTGGTTTTATTTTCTTGTGTTTGCAGTTGCACACTGAATGCTAAGGGTGTAGCAATCTATAGGCATTTCATACCCCTTCCTTACATTTTTCACATGACTCTTGTCTATACAGCATCACCATTTTATATTGCTTTTTTTCTCATTTGTGCCACTGCAGAGAAGCAAATGTATTTTAAGTCAAATACCAAATACATTATGTGACATTAATTTAGCAACTAAAATAATCTGTTCATTTTTCATTATGTATTAAATTGGATGTCATTTAATACATGACACATCTCTTGTGTACGTAAAGCAAATAATTCACCCCCTACTTAAAGGGGCTGTCCAGGTTCAGAGCTGAACCCAGACATAAGCTCCCCTTCACTCATTTAACCTGTATGAGTGGAGCATCGGAGCATTTCTTTGCATTGCGCAGGGCTTTTCTTCACTACTGGTGATGTACCGGGTTTTTCATGCCTATGCTATCCTGGTGGATCCTTGGCACCGGCACAAATGGGCAGTCTTTAGCACTCCCCTAGGCTGTTTTACAAACTAGGGCAGCGCTAAAGACATCCATTAGTGCCGGTGACATCCCCGGGATCACTGCTAGGTGGAAGCCTCTGCCTAGCATACTGAGAAAAAGATGTGTCACCAGCAGTAAACAAACCGCGCAGGGCAAGGGGGAGCATCGGAGTTAGAAATGCTCCAATACTTCACTCGCAGGCCAAATGAGTGAAGGGGAGCTTATGTCCGTGTTTAGCTCTGAACTCAGACAACCCCTTTAAGATTAAAGGGGTTGTTCAGCCAATACATATTGATGACCTCTCCTCAGGATAGGTCATCAATATCTGATTGGTGGCGGTCCGACTCCTGGCACACCGACCAATCAGCTGTTTGAAGAGGAGGCGGCGTTTGTAGGAGTGCTGCTTCCTCTTCAACATTACTCTGTATGTTGTCTCGCTTGTGACGCAGTGTAATCACGAGTGCCGCTGACACTTTTGAGACTATGTGCAGGCTATTCTTGAAGGGGAAGTAGCACCGCCTCCTCCTCAAACTGAGTGACAGGGGTGCTGGTAGTCAGACCCCCCCAGCAATCCGTTATTAATGACCTATCTTTAGGATATGTACTGGCTGCACAACCCCTTTAACTTGCGTTGTCCCTGCCAATCCATAGTTCCTTCTTGTAAGACACTCTTATAGCGTGCTAGGTCCAAAGCAGCTGTTCTTATGCTCCTCCTGTAAATTTATACAGTAAAAGGAACTGTGCAAAACAGAGTTATTTCCTGTACAGGTTTGTGGGGACCATGTAAGTTGTTTGTTTTTGTTTTTTTTTTTGTTTGTGTGGTTGATTTAATTTGGAATGTAATGGCCTAACAAAATTAAAAAGTTGATTCCCTCTGCTCCTGTTTTAACGGTTCCTGGGACCCATTGGTCTCCACTTCCTGGTCCCTCTTGACATGCAAGAAATGGCTGCTCAGCCAATCACTGCCCGCAGTGGCGACACACCACAGCCATCGATTGGCTGAATGGCCATTTCTCACAGGAGGCAAAGATCAGCAGTGAACCTCAGTAAGCACTGGAATAGCAGTGATGGGGGATTTGGCCCTTAATTTTATATTTTTCTTAAACTGGCTGGACTGTCACTTTTAAGGATAAGCAAAACAAGGTAGTTATATTCTTTTCCTAGGGTTTCACAGCTTTCGGGACCAGTGCAGTGTTTTTTGTTTTTTGTTTTTTTTGTTTTTTTTTTTAACGTATGAGGTTTCTTTGTTGAGGGAAAAAAAAAAAAAAAAAAAAATATATATATATATATATATATATATATATATATATATATATATAATCTCTCAAATCGGTTAGGTAATGGTCATCACCTAAAAAATGTATACCAATACGTCTCTCATGTGGTTAGGAGCCAAAATGGTATGATATTTAAGGGTCATAACCTCATAATATACATTAAAAGGTGCTGCAACAAAGTTTCCTCCTGCAAGTTCACAATAATGGTTTCCTATAGTCCCATTGCCATTTGCATTTGAGTTATTAGTTCAGTTTATAACTTTTTAGATTACATTAATTTTTAAATGATCTGCAAAGCAAATCAGCATTCTAGATTATAAGGAACAAAATTAATTTATGATGTCACATGGAACATTTTTTTTATTTTTGCATGATTACCTCACCAATAGGGCCCATTCACACGACTGTATTTTTCTGTCTGCATCAGTTTTGCAATTTTGTGGATCAGATGCAGACCTATTCATTTCAATGGGGCTGCAAAAGATGCAGACAGCACACCGTATGCTGTCCGCATCCGCACTTCCGTTCCGCTACGCCACAAAAAGATAGAGCATGTCCTATTCTTGTCTGGGTTGTTTTTTTTTTTTTTTTTTTTTTTTTTTTTTGCGGCTAAAAATAGGAATTTCTATTATAGGGAAGGACGCTCCGATCTGCAAAATGCGGAACCCACGTGGCCGGTATCCGTGTTTTGCGGATCCGCAAAAATGGATATGGTTGTTTGAGCTTTTAACATGGGGGGGGGGGGGGGACACTCTTACCAGCCAAGTCCCTACCAATAGGACTCTTGTAACTCTTGCAAGGCATAGAAGTCACTGGTCAATCCATTTTATGGGTAGTAATATAGCACCCATTCCTGTTGAATTCTGTATGATCATGGCATGTTCCATCAGACACCATATAATGATGTCTTTTTGGTTTTTTGTTTGTTTTTTTTCCCCCCTAAAACTTTATTTTCTTTTGGCAGTGGCCTTGTTGCTTGTTTAATGCCCGTTTTACACTCGCAAGACAAACAGACGAGATCAAAAATTCTTTGGTAGCACATTTTCAAATTCATAAATATATTTTGCAGATTTCTTTTTTTCCTGCAGTGCTACGTACATGGTTACTTTTTCCTTTGGTTGCAATAGCACAAGCAGCACAAATATGAACACTGCTGTATTTTGCTGCCAGTCCCAGCTTTAAGTTGTGTGTGTATATGTCATAACTTGTGATGCATGTCTGACCCTCATACTTGTCACAGTTCTGTGTATCAAGACAGTGTTATTCCATGCTGCTTGTCCTTTTATCCGAGTTTGTGGTTCAGCGGGCTAAGACAAAAGCACAATTTTTCAGGATATTATTATTATTATTTTTTTTTAATAATTCATAATGGTGCCTCAATTACCCAAAAGTGAAACCGGACACCATATATAATAAAATAACTCCACGATATTAGCATACCAAATGGACAAAAATTACTTTTACTATGATTCTAAGTCAAACTAACCAGCCACTGGATGTCATGTCACATTTTTTTTTATTAAATTTATGAAATCATGTAATTGCAAAAGTTGTATACCACGCTCCTCTTATAGTGCTACAAATACTTTTTATATACTGCAAAAAAAAGTTTTTACCTGTATAGGCGAATAACACTACTACACTCAATATTCACTTTATTAAAGCATGCAAGCATTGCACTTTTTCTAGCTTAGACTGAGATAAATGCAAAAAGAGAAAAAACAAAGTCTAGGGTACACATTTAATATGTAATATTCTGTTCACTTTCTGGCACAATGCAGTTTACTTTTTTTTTTTAAATTAAACCACAAATTGTTTAAAGAGCAGGGTCACTATTCAGGAGTTTTTTTTTTTTTTGTTTTTTTTTTTTTGTTTTTTTTAAATTGCACTCTGGAGGCTGGTACTTCTGGAATGTTTTTGGATTCTAATTTTTAGATTTTATTTTCTGCATGGGCCTCTTGCAGACATGTGCTGACTTGCTTCCTGTGGTTAATGTATTGAATAGACATGTAGCTATAAAAAGCACACATGCATGTGTTCTGAACCAGATCGGACTGACTACAAACTTCCCTGTTTTCTTTGACTTTTTCACTAAAGACCAACGTGTCCAGGAGGCAGAGGATGTTTCTCAACTGTTACTGCCATATGTTCTATATCTTATGCCTCTAGCCCTAGCCTGCAGCAGTGCCTGACCTGCACAGGATAATACATATGTTGGTTGTCATCTCCCACTTCCTAAACTTTTTATCAACTGTTTGCTTCAGCATTTGGGATTTTGTTTTGTGTTTTCCTTTCATTTTTGCATGAAATCTTTGCTTTTTTATGTTTTTTGTCTAAGAGTGGTTAATCAAGGCTTATAGATGTTCAGGAACTTATTTGCCATTCATTTTCTTTCCTTATGGTCAAGTTTTAACATGCTTTGCCACTGTTACAGTATTTTTATCCCTCCCCATGAAATGTTTTGAACTGAATTATCTTTAGGCCTTACAGGAAGGAGCCTTTTGCCTGTTTTCCCCTCTTGGTACATTTACAGTTACCTCATTTTGCTATTTATGTGTTTGTTTTTCAGATTTGCCAATGAAAGCTTATGAATTTTATTGGATTCATATTTTTCTTTAAATTGTTCTCTATGGTATCATTTAACATGACATGTAGTTTTAAATGTATTATAAATATCTGTAACCAAATCATTTGAAGGCTTGATAAATTTTTAACAATTTGTACATTTTTTATGAGAGTTACTAGTAATGCTTTACTAAGTAGTGCAATGATTTATTTTTTTTTATTTTTTTTTTTTTTTTACCCCCTGTGTCCAATTTTGGAGTTGAGAGAGGGTTGTTCAGTAATAAATGTATGATGTACACTTAAGACTTCTTTTGCTTGTTTTTTTTATTTCAATTGTCTTCAGATCACATTTCATGGCCTACATATAATGTATACATTAAAGAGATGCCTCCAGAAGATCCCATGCAGTAGCCTGCCCCCTCAAATTACAGTAAGTGGTGTATAGCGTCAGTGGTGCTGAGTCCAGTTATGTAATTATTATCTTCATACTCACTTGCATTCTGATGCTGAGCTCCAACAAACCAGCAATAAAGTGCATTGAGAGGACTTCTCGTTGAGTCCTCTCCATTATGTGCATGAGCTCAGGAGTCCTCTCCGTGCATCTTATTGCCAGATTGTGGGAGCACAGGATTGGAATGCAATTGAGAATGAAGATAAAAATTACATAACCAAACTTTTCATCACTTAGCAGTATACACCGCTTACTCTAGTTTGGGGGGGGGTCTTTAGGAACTGAGAGATTCTCTTTAAAACTGCATATGAAATGAAAAGTGGTAACTACTAACCATTTCATTGGGCAGAAAAATGTAAAGGTGCTACCTGGACCATGCATTACAGATTGGGTTGTAGGTGTTTGCATGTAGTATTTGTTGCTTTCCTTACAGAAAACTGGGGGGGGGGGATCTGCATAAAATCTGTTGGAAAGTGAAATTGTCCTTGGCAACTAATCATATTCCACCTTATTAGGTTCATTTTAGATCAACAGATTTTTTGCCGGTAGCAAGTGCCGATTGATATAGCAAGCCAACTGCAGTGATCATAAATGAGCTTACACATACACTTTGTTTGTCTCCATGACTTCCCTGTTTATACAGGGTGATGTGCTGCCAACAACCAATGTTTCTTCATGACACATAAAAGGTGTAAAGAAGCGATACACAAGGGTTTGTCAGGTGATCAGTCATGTTTACACTTGCGTGGTCAATTGTGCCGGCGATCGCCATATGTAAAATGACAGCACAGAGAGACCAGTTCCATCCCACAACAGTAATACCTATGGAGAGCTTTAAAAGGGAACACACCCTACTACCTTAGTTTCTGTTTCCTGGCATGCTATATCGAGGAAATGGAATCCAGTTTTATGCATTGCATCTGATGGAGCACTAAAGGACCTAGTGGAGGGCATACGTGTCAGCTATAAGCTGCCTGTGGCAGTCTGAGGTTCTTTCAGACTCCCTTCCTCACCCCAGGGCTAATGTCCTTCTGGATTCTGGTGCCATGTTGTGGAGGTTTTTGGTTTTGCTGTGTGCTTGAGCCTCAGCTTGTAGATCCAGGTGGTCGTAGTGCAGGAAGAAGCAGGTCCACTTTTATGTGCCTTCCTTCTAGTCTCTCGGTATTCTGGAAGTGTGGTAGACCACCTGTTTCATCCACCTCAGCTGCTAGCTCTCTTAAAGAGCATCTGTCTGCAGATTTGTACCAATGAAATTGGCTGACCTGTTACAAGTGCACTCGGCAGCTGAAGGTATCTGTGTTGGTCCATCTGCTTCACTCGCACCCTTTCGTCAGCTCAGCATTTCTACATTCATGGCACTTTTATAAGCCAATATGGAGTAATGCAGACTCTTCACATTTACTGTATGGTTTTCACATATAACAGTGTGGTTTACATTACATATATTTGCAGCACTCATTGACATCCTTAAGGTTATATGGCTAAAATGGCTACCTGTATGGCCTATGTATAGCCACCATATGCAAAATGGTCAATCCACAGTAGTATGTCCATTACTCAATGCCTCACTCCTATTTCACAGTGGCATATCAAACATGGCACACTTGAAAGGGTTTTCTGAGATTCTTATACTGATGACCTATCCTCAGAATAGGTCATTAGTATCTGATCAGTGGGGGTCCAACACCTGGGATCCCCGTCGATCAGCTGTTTTGAGAAGACAACGCTGCTTGAATGAGGCTGAGTGTCATTACTCAGCCTAGGAAAAGCGTAGAGAAACTCCTGTGCTCAAGGAGTGCCGGTGCCTTCTCAAAAAAATTGATTGTGGGGGTTCCAGGTGTTGTACCCCACCGCTAATCAGATACTGATGACCTATCCAGAGGATAAGTCATCAGTACAAAAAAATCCCAGAAAACCCCTTTAAGTGCAACACGAATATAGGTACCAATTCACGTAATCGCATTGCTGGCTTTTCCACAGCAAACAATCACAACTGTTCAACAGCATATAGCTTACTGTTCCTAATAATAAAGCCATCAGTTAGTAAAAAAAAAAACTATTCTATAGTAGCTCTGACAGATACTTTTAGATTTTTGCAGTGATATTACTTGTATGCAAGTACTAATTCTGATTACTTTGTACTGTTGAGTAGGTTGCTACATTTTCAGAAGTCTGAATTGCAGGCCACATAATGTTCTCTATCAAAGGTCATGTTTACAGAGTATGTTCTTATTGATTTTCATACCATTGGGTGTGTCTGACAGAATGAGCAACCTGCAGCCCCAATAAAATATCAAATAACTGGAAAGGGTGTTCATTTCTAATCCTTTTTCTATGTAATGCACACTGATTGGTGAATTGCTACGCTTATAATGGTAAAACACGCATGTCATGCCATGTATAATTCTCGCACTTTAGCTTCCTCCTTTTTTGTACTTTTAGCCTTGCTTGATATTCTTCGACAGACCATTCACTTCGAGTAGAGAGGGAAGGGGATGAGTGACTCCATTAGGGTACAACCACGTGGTACCTTCAATACTGATAACACAACTAAGCTGTATGATCATACCCTTAGAGCACTGATAAGTGCAATGCTCTGCTTTGGGCCTCTTTATCTAGGTCTGCCAGTAGAAAGCTAGAGCTGTGATGCTGTCATTCAAAGTCTACCAATATACTATTATACTTCACAGCAGCAGTAAGTTTACAATGGGTTATCTATATAGGAGTTTTATATCTCCATGCTCGCTGCTATAGAGGAAAAATATTTCTCTAATTTTCAATGGTATAGTACTGCTGAAATGAAAAAGAAAAAATGATTATCAGTATTGAGTTTAAAAAAATACCCCTTTTTGATGGAAGTGTCCCTTTTAAAGGAGTAACCTTAGCAGAATACCCCTGTTCATATGCCCTGTCAATGATGTCACTGCATAGGAATGATGCTTGTCACAGAATAAAAGATAATGCTCACAATGATAGCCCACCACAGGGATAGTAAACACTTTGTCACAGTACAGGGATAAAAAAAAAAAACCACTATGGTATCACTGTACAGGGATAATAAACACTAGTGTGACAATGTAGGGATAATGAACACGGTAATGTCACTGTACAGGGATAATAAACACTAGTGTGACAATGTAGGGATAATGAACACGGTAATGTCACTGTACAGGGATAATAAACACTAGTGTGACAATGTAGGGATAATGAACAC
This sequence comes from Rhinella marina, assembly GCA_900303285.1. Lineage (NCBI taxonomy): Eukaryota > Metazoa > Chordata > Amphibia > Anura > Bufonidae > Rhinella > Rhinella marina. The sequence continues at coordinate 7,822 of ONZH01006899.1, read as the reverse complement.
GGTAATGTCACTGTACAGGGATAATAAACACTTTGGTGTCACTGTATAGGGATAAAAAAATACAATGTCACTGTACAGGGATAATAAATACAGGTATAAGACAGCACTAGGATAATAAACACAGGTATGAGACAATACAGGGATAATAAATATAGGTATAAGACAGTACAAGGATAATAAACACAGGTGTAAGAGTACAGGGATAATAAACACAGGTATAAGAGTACAAGGATAAAAAATACTACAATGTCACTGTACAGGGATAATAAACACAGGGATAATAAATACTAGTGTGACAATGTAGGGACAATAAACATGGGGATGTTACAGTACAGAGATAATAAACACTGTGATGTCCTCAAATATCCTCATGATTCCCTGCATGAACCTATTGAGCTTGTGCAAAAAATATTTACATATCAGTTTTGGAATTCTCTGTATAAATTATTTTGTATCCTCGCCTCTAAATTATACATACTTTTAGGGTACCCTTGGATGTTACAGGAGGTTTCTATATGGAGCGGTTAATTTTAATGTGACAACTCTCTTAAATAATTTCATAATGGATATATATTAGTCACTGAGAAAGGATATGGCATACAGGTTGTAGCAAGGGTGGTCAAGGTACAGGCACCTGCAGTACTGCCTTAGGCCTCATTCACACGGCCGTTGCCAGCCATGGCCAATATTGCAGCCCGCAAACAGCGGGTCAAGAATATGTGCGCACCGGCCGTGTGCTCACCACATCACGGATGCTGACCCATTCACTTGAATGGGTCCGCAGTCCAGAGCTGTGGTGCGGAACGGAGGCACGGAAGCACTACGGAGTACCTGATTCTCAATGTTAATACGACTGAAAGGTCATTATGTACCAGGACAGTGACAGAGAGGAAGGTTTGGGCAGCCCCCTGGGCATTTGCCCGCCAGGAAATTTCCCTGTAGAGTCTATGGCCAGACTACCCCTGGGTCGAACACTTATTAGGAGCTGCAGTAAAATGTTTTGAGCACTCTTATTATCGGGGGGGGGGGGATATCTGTGGTGGTATTTTCAAGGGGCATCGTGTGTGGCATTATGTTTATGGGGCCCTGTGTTTGGCAGCATTATATCTAGGAGATACAGTAGTGGCACTATTATGTTTAGGGGGCACAGCGTATGGCCTTGTGAGGAGAGCTGAGATGTGGAGAAATCATCATGGTGAACTGGGCTGAATAAGAAAAGGGAAAAGATACAACTCCAATCACAGAAGACATCAACTGTGAGTCACTGAATGTCAATGTAATGTTACCACTCATATAGTCTGAAGCGAGATGATGGGTAATAGCACTCGCAAGCAACACCCCCAGTATACCCTTAACCTGCAATTTATTTTTGTTGATAATAAACATATGTTTGGCTCTGGTGCTTTATTTACATTATGAGCTTGGATCTGGTGCTGTTTTTATGTTGTGAGCTTGGTTCTGGTGCCACATTTATGTTATATGAGCTTGGTCATGGTGCTGTCTATAAGTTATGAGCATGGTCTTAATGCTGTATTAACGTAATGAGCTTGGTTCTGGCGTCATAGTTATGTCATAAGGTTTGTCCAGGTGTGTATTTGTTATGATCTTGGTTCTGGTGCTGTATTTATGTTATGAGATTGGTAATGGTGCCTTATTTATGTATGTACTGATCTTGGTTCTGTATTTATGTTATGGGCTTGGTTCTAGTGCTAAATGAATGTAATGAGCTTGGTCCTATGCTGTATTGATATACTGATCTTGGTTCTGGTGCTGTATTTATGTTATGAACTTGGTTCTAGTGCTGAATTAATGTAATGAGCTTGGTCCTATGCTGTATTGATATACTGCACTTGGTTCTAGTGCTGAATTAATGTAATGAGCTTGGTCATGTGCTGATCTTGGTTCTGATGCTGTATTTATGTTATGGGCTTGGTTCAGGTGTTGTAGTTGTTAAGAGCTTGGTTCTAATGCTGTTTTTATGTACTGATCTTGATTCTGGTGATTGGAGTATTGATATACTGAGCTTGGTTCTGGTGCTAATAATCTTGGAATATTTATATATAAATATTAATTAAGATTACACATTAATATATAGTGAATATTTTCATTTGCTTAAGGAGAAAAAATTTTCCATGGTGCTCTTCACCATAGGCATTTGATGTATGTGTGTATATATAAAGTACAGACCAAAAGTTTGGACACACCTTCTCATTCAAAGAGTTTTCTGTATTTTCATGACTATGAAAATTGTAGATTCACACTGAAGGCATCAAAACTATGAATTAACACATGTGGAATTATATACTTAACAAAAAAGTGTGAAACAACTGAAAATATGTCTTATATTCTAGGTTCTTCAAAGTAGCCACCTTTTGTTTTGATTACTGCTTTGCACACTCTTGGCATTCTCTTGATGAGCTTCAAGAGGTAGTCACCTGAAATGGTATTCCAATAGTCTTGAAGGAGTTCCCAGAGATGCTTAGCACTTGTTGGCCCTTTTGCCTTCACTCTGTGGTCCAGCTCACCCCAAACCATCTCGATTGGGTTCAGGTCTGGTGACTGTAGAGGCCAGGTCATCTGGCGTAGCACCCCATCACTCTCCTTCTTGGTCAAATAGCCCTTGAGGTGTGTTTGGGGTCATTGTCCTGTTGATAAATAAATGATGGTCCAAATAAACGCAAACCGGATGAAATAGCATGCCGCTGCAAGATGCTGTGGTAGCCATGCTGGTTCAGTATGCCTTCAATTTTGAATAAATCCCCAACAGTGTCACCAGGAAAGCACCCCCACACCATCACACCTCCTCCTCCATGCTTCACGGTGGGAACCAGGCATGTAGAGTCCATCCGTTCACCTTTTCTGCATCGCACAAAGACACGGTGGTTGGAACCAAAGATCTCAAATTTGGACTCATCAGACCAAAGCACAGATTTCCACTGGTCTAATGTCCATTCCTTGTGTTCTTTAGCCCAAACAAGTCTCTTCTGCTTGTTGCCTGTCCTTAGCAGTGGTTTCCTAGCAGCTATTTTACCTGCTGCACACAGTCTCCTCTTAACAGTTGTTGTAGAGATGTGTCTGCTGCTAGAACTCTGTGTGGCATTGACCTGGTCTCTAATCTGAGCTGCTGTTAACCTGCGATTTCTGAGGCTGGTGACTCGGATGAACTTATCCTCCGCAGCAGAGGTGACTCTTGATCTACCTTTCTTGGGGCGGTCCTCATGTGAGCCAGTTTCTTTGTAGCGCTTGATGGTTATTGCGACTGCACTTGGAGACACTTTCAAAGTTTTCCCAATTTTTCGGACTGACTGACCTTAATTTCTTAAAGTAATGATGGCCACTCGTTTTTCTTGCCATAATACAAATTCTATTCAGTAGGACTATCAGCTGTGTATCCACCTGACTTCTGCCCAACACAACTCATGGTCCCAACCCCATTTATAAGGCAAGAAATCCCACTTATTAAACCTGACAGGGCACACCTGTGAAGTGAAAACCTTCAGGTGACTACCTCTTGAAGCTCATCAAGAGAATGCCAAGAGTGTGCAAAGCAGTAATCAAAGCAAAAGGTGGCTACTTTGAAGAACCTAGAATATAAGACATATTTTCAGTTCACACTTTTTTGTTAAGTATATAATTCCACGTGTTAATTCATAGTTTTGATGCCTTCAGTGTGAATCTACAATTTTCATAGTCATGAAAATACAGAAAACTCTTTCAATGAGAAGGTGTGTCCAAACTTTTGGTCTGTACTGTGTATATATATATATATATATATATATATATATATATATATATATATATACACGTTTGGGTTTGCTGACCCCGCCAACTTGTCAACAGCCCCACCTGCTGCTAATTTGGACTGACCTACAACATGAAGCCACCTCTATATTTTTTCCAGGACCTCTTTAAAGGGAATGTATCACCTATAATTTATTCTGACAGTTAAAACAATATAGTGACATGTCTCCTTTTTTCTAATCTGTTTTTATTTCCTGGTTGTACATTTTTTCATTCTATGTTCCGAACATGATTATGGGGCTGCCATCTTGATACAGCTGATGTTCAAAGCATTTAGAGATATTCATTACAGCAGCCACGATGAGCCATAGAGTCAATGAACAGGAGGAGGCCACATTAACTTCTATGAAAGAGTTTTCTAGACATGCTCTGTGACCAGGGGCGTACATAGAAATCGAGGGGCCCCATAGCGAATCGCAGAACTGGGCCCCCCACCCAAATATAAAGTACAATTATTGTAACTGTATATTGTGTGTATATGTGTATATATATATATATATATATATATATATATATATACACACACAGGGATATATATGATAGTGTTACTTGCGGTCCTATGTAAAACCACAGATAATACTAGTGTACATCATGTGGTAGTGTTACCTGCGTCCTTAGTGTGCCTCTTCCACGGGACTCCATGCTGGCGGTGCTGTCTACTTTTCCATCTTCTTCTTGTCCCGCAGAGAACGTCCTGATGCAACTGCGTCAAGACATAGGAAGACTGTGGGCATGGTGATGGTGACAAACACCCAGGGACACAGGGACAGACAAACATAGAGGGGGACAGACACACACACAGGGACCGACACACGACAGGGACACACAGGGACAGGGATACACAGGGACCGACACACGACAGGGACACACAGGGACAGGGACAAGGGTGGACAGGGACACACAGGGACAGGCAAACATAGAGGGGGACAGACACACAAAGGGGGACAGACACACACAGGGATCGACACACGACAGGGACACACAGGGACAGGGACAAGGATTGGCAGGGACAGGGACACACACACTGACACCCAGGGACAGACTGACACCCAGGGATAGAAAGACAACCAGGTACAGACAGGGACACACACATGGGGACAGACAGACACACATGGGGACAGACAGACACACAGCGGGACAGACAGACACACAGGGGGCCTGACATGAGGACAGAAAGACACACATGAGGACAGAAAGACACACGTGAGGACAGAAAGACACACGTGAGGACAGAAAGACACACAGGGGGACAGACAGACACACAAGGGGACAGACAGACACACAAAGGGATAGACAAATACACAGGGACACACACACAGCTAAGACTCACCAAACTCCAGCCTGGCTCCTCTCCGTACAGCATCACAGCCTTCTGGCTCCTCCCTCACTGGTCACATGGTCTTCAGGAAGGTCCTTTAGCCCACAGCAGGATCTATCCCTGGACTGCAGGGGTGAGTGGACGTACAGGAGGAGGAAACATCAGAGAGGATGATGTTTCCTTCCTCTGCTGCTGTGTCGGCAATCAGTAACACTAGAAAGTGAGGGGGCGGGGCCATTCAGCCCTGCCGGGCCCCATAGCAATGGCATGGTCTGCCGCCATTGGCCGTATGCCACTGTCTGTGACCTGTGCAGAGGTCATTTTACAGTGGGGAAAAAAAGTATTTAGTCAGCCACCAATTGTGCAAGTTCTCCCACTTAAAAACATGAGAGAGGCCTGTAATTGACATCATAGGTAGACCTCAACTATGAGAGACAAAATGAGAAAACAAATCCAGAAAAATCACATTGTCTGATTTTTAAAGAATTTATTTGCAAATTATGGTGGAAAATAAGTATTTGGTCACCTAGAAACAAGCAAGATTTCTGGTGCTCACAGACCTGTAACTTCTTCAATAAGAGGCTCCTCTGTCCTCCACTCATTACCTGTAGTAATGGCACCTGTTTGAACTTGTTATCAGTATAAAAGACACCCGTCCACAACCTCAAACAGTCACATTCCAAACTCCACTATGGTGAAGACAAAAGAGCTGTCAAAGGACACCAGAAACAAAACTGTAGACCTGCACCAGGCTAGGAAGACTGAATCTATAATAGGCAAGCAGCTTGGTGTGAAGAAATCAACTGTGGGAGCAATAATTAGAAAATGGAAGACATACAAGACCACTGATAATCTCCCTCGATCAGGGGCTCCACACAAGATCTCGCCCCATGGGGTCAAAATGATCACAAGAACTGTGAGCAAAAATCCCAGAACCACACAGGGGGACCTAGTAAATGACCTGCAGAAAGCTGGGACCAACGTAACAAAGGCTACCGTCAGTAACACACTACGCCGCCAGGGACTCAGATCCTGCAGTGCCAGACGTGTCCCCCTGCTTAAGCCAGTACATATCCAGGCCCGTCTGAAGTTTGCTAGAGAGCATTTGGATGTTTCTGAAGAGTATTGGGAGAATGTCATATGGTCAGATGAAACCAAAGTAGAACTGTTTGGCAGAAACACAACTTGTCGTGTTTGGAGGAGAGTGAATGCTGTTGACCTACCTAGTCTCCAGAGCTCAACCCCATAGAAAACCTTTGGAGGGAGTTGAAAGTCCGTGTTGCCCAGCAACAGCCCCAAAACATCACTGCTCTAGAGGAGATCTGCATGGAGGAATGGGCCAACATACCAGCAACAGTGTGTGCCAACCTTGGGAAGTCTTACAGAAAACATTTGACCTCTGTCATTGCCATCAAAGGATATATAACAAAGTATTGAGATGAACTTTTGATATTGACCAAATACTTATTTTCCACCATAATTTGCAAATAAATTCTTTAAAAATCAGACAATGTGATTTTCTGGATTTGTTTTCTCACTTTGTCTCTCGTAGTTGAGGTCTACCTATGACGTCAATTACAGGCCTCTGTCATCTTTTTAAGTGGGAGAACTTGCACAATTGGTGGCTGACTAAATACTTTTTTTCCCCACTGTACATCAAGTAATAGATAAGCTCTGACAATCACCTATTGTGAATAGTTAATCCTGTGTTATCTATATATGTATATAAGTGACATCTGTCATTCTGATGACTGCTAAAAAGTGAGATGAACAGACCAAGAAGTGGCGCCTATTAATAGACTTAGTGGTCAGTGTGAAAACTGCAGGACTTTTTTAAAATATAGATGGTTACATGGAGAAATTAAATATCACATCACTGAAATTTTTTAAAGATATGTTTAACATAAAAACTTAAATAAAATGGGTTTTCCGAGTGATGATGGTGATCCGACTGATGATACTGATGACCTATCCTAAGTATAGGTCATTATTATGTCTTCGGTGGAACACCCAGCACCCCCTCTGATCAGCTGTTTGAAGAAGCTGCATCCCTCCAGTGAGCATCGTGCCCTCCTTGCAGCTTACCAAGTACAACGTCGTACATTGTATAGTGGCTGCACCTAGGCCATGTGATCTATGGACGTGACGTCACTGGCCTAGGAAGAGGCTGCAGATCTCGCCAGAGCTCTACTGCCTCTTGAAACAGCTGATCAGCATGGATGCTGTGAGTCGGACCCCCACCAATCAGATACTTATTACCTATTCTCAGGATAGATCAGCAGTATAAAACACTTGGAAAACCCTTTAAACCAGTGTTTTTCAACTCCAGTCCTCAGGGCTCATCTGCTGGTCATGATTTGAGAGTAACCCAGAGAATAAATACCTGCGGGAAGCCCTGATGCATTGACACTATTTACAGTGTCTTACGAAAGTATTCGGCCCCCTGGAACTTTTCAACCTTTTGCCACATTTCAGGCTTCAAACAAAAAGATATAACATTTTAAATTTTTGGTGAAGAATCAACAACAAGTGGGTCACAATTGTGAAGTGGAACGAAATTTATTGGATCATTTAAACTTTTTTGTAATAATAAATCTGACAAGTTGGGCGTGCAAAATTATTCAGCCCATTTACTTTCAGTTCAGAAAACTCACTCCAGAAGTTCATTGAGGATCTCTGAATGATCCAATGTTGTCCTAAATG